>CM033651.1:1553112-1582240 GCA_019512145.1 Engystomops pustulosus
CAATCACTCTGTGTGGGCGGGGTAATCAGGACTCTCACTGTCAATCATTCTGTGTGGGCGGGGGAATCAGGACTCTCACTATCAATTACTGTGTGTGGGAGGAGTAACTAGGACTCTCACTATCAATCACTGTGTGTGGGCGGGTAATCAGGACTCTCACTGCCAATCACTGTGTGTGGGCGGGATAATGAGGAGTTTCACTGTCCATCACTGTGTGTGAGGGCGGAGTTATAAGGACTCTTATTATCAATCACTATAAATTGGTCTCTGGTCATGTGATGTCACAGTAATTAGAGTCGTGCATCTGTGTGACATCACATGACACAGGACACAGGAAGTAAACAATGAAGCTACCTGTCGAATAACAGCAAGCAGAGACCTAAAAAAACCACAAGGAGTGGATACTGAATATATATTAGAAAATTATATCAATTATTTGCTGAAAGTGGGCAGCACCTTTATGTCATATCAGTCCTTGGACTTTTTAAGACGATTACCTGCTATGAATAGATCAGCAATGGTTAAGGGGTGGTTAACCCTTTAAGTATGTCCTGTTGTCACAACCTAATAAACCCCGGCTCTAACAAGACTGTCCCCCAGAATGGGACACAAAATCATCAGGGTGATTATCCTGGAGTGGTCTTTCCTATCAATTTCCAGTCTTGCCAAGGTCAGGGCTTTAAATTGTGCAGTAAAAGGGGCTCGCAAATATTGGGGGCTATACTAAAAATGTGTGATTTTACGAATCCTCAGTGTTGGCTTTGTCTCAGTACACAAGATCTCAGGGCAATACTGTTGCATCAAGTCCTGCACAAAACCTGAATAGAAAAGCATGCGGAGCCGCATTATGCTAATCCGGGCAGACATGACGCTCCCTAAAGATTAATGACTCCACTCCACCAATCGTGCGCCTGCAATCTGCGTTCAATTAAATTCTTCATGCACGGCCAAAGGTGCTTTCAACCCTTAGCAAGTGCATCTGTAAATTTCATCCCCGGCTTTCATCCTCATCCCTTAAGGAACGTCACCAAGAAACTCAAAGCTGCAGATCTCTGTATAATTGATCAATATTGTGTGTGATGCCACGAGGGCCACGAGGATACCCGAGCCAATCACACGACTACCGTATCTCTACACAACCGAAACATTGTACCTCTAAAGGACATCTACCACCGGGATGAAGGTTTGTAAGCCCGGCACACTGACAAACTGGTGTGTGCCCCCTCTGGCTTCCTATGCACTGGATTTTATGAAAAGCATGCTTTAAAAATTATGCAAATGAGCTTGAGGGGCTCTAGGCTTAATTAACACCTATGGAGCTCCAAGCTCCTGAGGCTCATTTGCATAATCTTAAAAGCCTTTAAAAAAAAAACAGGGCCTAAGAAGAGCAGATCCTGCCTGAGGGGGCACACACCAGTATGTAAGTGTGCTGGGTGTACAAGCCTTCATCCTGGTGGTAGATGTCCTTTAAAATTGCAAACTCAATGCAACTACTTCACAGTGATTTATAGCGTGAATATACTGGGGCAGATTTACTTACCCGGTCCAGTCGCCATGCAGCGGCAGATTCTCCGACGCTGATTCAGGTCCGGCTGGGATTCACTAAGGTAGTGCGCCCGATGTCCACCAGGTGTCGCTGCTGCACTGAAGTCCGTGCAGGTGCAGGTAAGTGCGTGTCGAGTGACACATTTTTTTTTTTTAATACAGCGTTCTTTTCAAATCCCCGATTTCCGTTGCGTGCATGCCGCCGGCGATGCGCCACAATCCGATCGTGTGCGCCAAAATCCCAGGGCAATTCGGCGCAAATCGGAAAAATTCGGGTAACCCAACGAAGATGTGCAATTCGGGCCCTTAGTAAATGACCCCCACTGTGCTCATAAACCTGCATAATGTCAATGATTGCTGTGTGTTTCATTGCAAGAGCCTTAAAGGGAACTTGTCAGGGCTGCTTTTGGACTGGAGGATTACTGTGCAAAATCTCCAGGTATGATATTTTTGCATAGTATGTACCACATCGGACTCACATCTAAGTGAGTAAAAATGTTTGTTTTTTTAAAATTTAGAACACGGAAAGTTCTCGTACAGGTTGATTTGGGACCACAAGTCCATAAAGACCTGTACTTGTTTTAGGGTCTCAAATTGACCTGACAGGTTCTCTTTAATAAAATCCATGTGATTGGGGGTGCATTTCACCACCAAAGTATGCAGGCAAAAATTTTGCTATGTGTTCACACAGTGGGGGTCATTTACTGAGGGCCCGAATCGCTATTTTTCCGAATATTACCGATTTGCACCGATTTTCCCTGAATTGCCCCGGGTTTTTGGTGCACGCAATCGGATTGTGCCACATCGGCGCCGGCATGCACGCAACGGAAATCAGGGCGTGGCCGTCGGAAAACCCGACGGATTCGGAAAAACCGCGGTACTTAAAAAAAAAAGTGTAGCTTGACACGCGCTTACCTGCATCCAGCATAGGATGATGAACTCCAGCGGACTTCAGTGCAGCAGCGACACCTAGTGAACATCGGGTGCACGACCTTAGTGATTCGCCGGAAGACCCGGATCCTCGACAGAGAACGCGCCGCTGGATCGCGACAGGACCAGGTAAGTAAATGTGCCCCAGTGTGTTAGCACCATATGGGTGGGCTTCTCTTTTGCATGACATTTAGTGCAACCTGTTCTATGCCTGCAGGGGAGTTGCCAAATTTTGCTACTTTTTTTTTAATATCATGCAACAATGTTAAAACTTAAACTTCTGGATTCCGGTGATGTATCCAGGTGTGATAAAACTCAGGCATGGAGAACTTTGCAGGGAGTGTGCCAACAAATCTCAAATCCACCAACGTTCCAGAACAGGTTGCAAAAAGAACAAAAAAATGATGTCATAAATGCCTCCCCTCCCCCTCCCCCAGTGACTGATACTGACTAAATTCATTAATACCCAGTACAGACTCCAGTCCTGTTGTACCGACCAATTTAATCATTGTATATGAGTTCCCCCACTTTTATTTATTTTTTGTTTATACTTTGTATTTTAATTCCTCATCAGTTTTAAGATCTCTGCTTGCTGTCATTGAATGAATGCATCAGCCCTTGGGCTTATACAGTTTACTTAGGCTGCATTCACACTGCCGTTGCCCGCCGTACCGTACCGTAGCGGGCAACGGCAGCGCACGGGGAGAGGAGAAGGAGATGAGCGCAGCTTACCCCCGTCCCTCTCCATAGGAACATATGGGGCACGGTGCCATAACACGGGAAAAGATAGGACAAGATAGGCACGTGTGCTGCACCGCACCGCTCCCGTTGGGCGCCGTGCGGCCATTGCCGTCCATGGGGGACGTATATCGGCCGTATATACGGCAGTGTGAATGTAGCCTTACACTAATACACTTAGCTATAGGTGTAGTAACAGCTGTGACCAAGCCACGAGCCTGGGAGAGCAAAAAGCCCCTTATACAGAACTGAGATCTACTTTGCTCTTTAGCAGTTAGCATGTTCTCTGCACTGAGATTTATGATAGTGTACTTTGATTTTTTTGCCCCGTTCCCTGTCAGGAGATAGTGGCGATAGTATTATATAACTTTATGGAGGAGACTGTGGAGAAATCTAGGAGATTTTACTCCATTACTTCCAGACATAGGGTGGCACAGTGGCTGAGTGGGTAGCACTTCTGCCTTAAAGCACTGGGGTCCTGGGTTCAAATCCCACCCAGTTCAACATCTGCAAAGAGTTTGTATGTTCTCTCTGTGTTTGTGTGGGTTTCCTCCCGGTACTCCGGTTTCCTCCCACACTCCAAAACAGTAGGTTGTTTAGATTGTGATCATATTATAAAGTTACCTAATACATAAGAGCTGTGTCATGTAAAGAAACATTGCAAAGACGGGAGTCCTGTAAAAGATGTTACGGACAATCTTATTGGCTATGGAGTAGAGCTCACACCTGACCGCTCAGATATTTGCTATGATGACTTGTTCACTATGTAGCGCCCAGATATGACAATCGCGAAGCTTCTGATGATGATGTATCCAGATTCTCACTATACACAATGACATCTCCAGAATCTGCAGAGAGGATTGTTCATTATTTATTTATTCACTTAATCAGCTTGTGCCTGGAAGCCAAGGACTGAGATGTGTCATTTTGTCGAATCGCCTAAATCATGAGTGAGGAGTGTCACGCACATCGGTAAATACATGTTTATCAATGATTGACTAGATACATCCCCGAACAGGAAAATTACAAAATAAGAAGCTATCATGCAAAAGAAGAGCCCTCAGATTTACAAATCTATATGGAAATGTGACTCCTTGTAGCGCGAGTGTCTAATAGCGGAATAAATCCGACACTGATACCATCTAGCGTCTATCCGCTCTTGATTGATTAATTTGCATTTCTTGTATTTCACTGATCTATACAATGTGTCAGAGGTTTCTTAACCCTTTAAAGGGGTTTCAGCACTCTGCAATCTCCGTCAGCTCCATAAAATTGAATGGAGCAGAACGGACATGAGCGGTGTCCACTCATCTTGGTGAGCGAAGAGCAGTCCAATGGAGGTACCTTGAACCCCATCGGACCCCACATTCTTGTAATCTGTGGGGGTCTTATCACTGATCAGCAAGTTAGGGCCTATCCTGTGAATAGGGCCTAACTTGTTTCATGGAGTGAATTGGCCTATTTTGTAGAGTATATCAGGAGCATGGCCACCGTCTTGAAAGCCGCCATATTGGATCAAGAGCAATTTTTCCAATGAGAGAGTGGTCATGTAGCAGATCAAAGAAGAACAATACGAGACACATATTGCACATCTGATTGCGACAATTAATTCCTCAGTCAATTATGTTCTTCTTTGATCTGTTACATGACTGTCTTGTCATTGGAAAACTTGCTCTTGATCCAATATGGCGGCTTTCAAGATGGCGGCTATTCCTCTGATAGACACCAGAACAATGGCCACTTCACTCATTACTTGCTGGGGTATCAGATATGTAATTTTCGATTCTGAGTCCCAGTGTCCTGGGACTTTTAGTTCAGTTGGACTGTGGGAGAGCACAATTTCTGCCAATGAGCCCAGGCACACCGGCTGTTTGGAAAAGCAGCGTGAGGGGTGCAGACAGGCGCGGCTCCAGCACCTGGCACACCTGGGCAAGTGCCGGGGCCCAGAGAGCTGCCGGGGGCCCACACACGCTGTGCACATCTTCAATCTTTACTTCCTGTGATTGAGCTGTGTCCTGCACTGTTCCTCCCCCACTCAGACAAGGCACAGCACAGGCAGAGGCTGCAGAGCTGCCCCCATCACCTCTTCCCACGGAGCTGCAGCAACGCTGAAATCCGGCAGCTCAAAAATCGGGACGAAGAGATGAAGGAGGAGAAGCATGAAGACTCATCTGTGTGATGCCAGGGCTGCTGCAGACACCACAGGGTGTGTGATGGTATGTGACATGTATGGATGTGTATATAGTGAGTGTATGGTATGTGTGATGATGTGTTTGCCTGCATGTTTATCTGTATCTGTTTGCATGTCTCTGTAGCTGTATACATGTATCTATCTGCCTGTATATATGTCTTGCTGCATGTGTGGATGTGTGAATGATATTAATCATCTCAAATGTACATGAGAAGCAGAGAGGGTTCTGTGTAAGCAGTGATGTGTATTATGGGGTTCCGCAGCAGCTCAGGTGTGTATTATGAGGTTCCCCAGCAGCTGAGGTGTGTATTATGAGGTTCTGCAGCAGCTGAGGTGTGTATTATGAGGTTCTGCAGCAGTTGAGGTGTGTATTATGAGGTTCCGCAGAAGCTGAGGTGTGTATTATGAGGTTCCGCAGAAGCTGAGGTGTGTATTATGAGGTTCTGCAGCAGCTGAGATGTGTATTGTGAGGTTCTGCGGCAGCAGTGATGTGTATTATGAGGTTGTGCAGCGGCTGAGGTGTGTATGATGAGGTTCTACAGCGGCTGATGTGTGTATTATGAGGTTCTGCAGCAGCTGAGGTGTGTATTATGAGGTTCTGCAGCAGCTGAGATGTGTATTATATGAGGTCTCCTACAGCAGCTGAGGGTGTATGATGAGTTTGGGCAGAGCGGCTGTGAGGTGGTGTCTGATGAGGTTGTGCAGTCGGATGAGGTATGTATGATGAGTTCTGCAGCAGCTGAGGTGTGTATTATGAGGTTCTGCAGCAGCTGAGATGTGTATTATGAGGTTCTACAGCAGCTGAGGTGTGTATGATGAGGTTGTGCAGCGGCTGAGGTGTGTATGATGAGGTTCTGCAGCGGCTGAGGTGTGTATTATGAGGTTCTACAGCAACTGAGGTGTGTATTATGAGTTTCCGCAGCAGCAGTGATGTGTATATGAGGTTCTGCTGCAGCTGAGGTGTGTATGATGAGGTTCTGCAGCGGCTGAGGTGTGTATTATGAGGTTCTGCAGTAGCTGGGGTGTGTATGATGAGGTTCTGCAGCAGCAGTGATGTGTATTATGAGGTTCTGCAGCAGCTGAGGTGTGTATTATGAGGTTCTGCAGCAGCTGAGTTGAAGTTTCAGTTTTATTACTTGGCAGAGTAGAGGGGCAAACATTTTTAGGTTCGCCCTGTTGGTTAAATGACCTCAAAAGTGCCCTGACTGTGACACGGCTGTTTGGGATGATAAACTGGGGAATATTTCAGGGAACAAAAGACAGTTTTTTAGTTTTTGAATTTTTAATGCTGGCACGTGAGTTCACTCCAAAGGGGCCCACTGAGGCTCTTTCGCCCAGGGGCCTACTGATACCTGGAGCCAGCCCTGGGTGCAGATGCAATAAAATTTTCATGTTTAGGCACAAAACTGACCCTGTGCCAAACCTCCCTACTAGTGGGGTAACTTGAAGCTGATGGGCCCTGGTGCGAAGTCTGTGCCAGGCCCCTCGACTATAATGTATGGTTTATAGTAATAGTCTTCTCATATGGGAAAGTGACACCTTGTGGGCCCCCTAAACCTCTTGGGCCCGGTTGCGACCACACCCTCTGCACCCCCTCAACTGAGTTCTGATTGGTTGCTATGGACATCTAGAACAGTTCTTTACCATTACAACATCCTTAACGTATCCATACCCAGAATATATAAATAATCAGGAGAGCGAGGGGAAATGATTGGCTTCATGGCATCAATTAGCTGCCCGATCGCAGGAGATAACAAACTCTTCATCAGCCGCACAATGTACCAGCTCAGAGGCCACATTAAAATACATTCATTATATCAAGTCTAGCACGGAAGAAGCTCGGAGCACATGTAACCTGGAGCTGGGAGCCAGAGGATGGTAACAAGTCCCTCTCCATTGGCGAGAGTGTTATATTTAGGATTACTGGACTTTCTTCAGCGCCATCACAGGGCAACATACAGAGAACAACCAAAATATGTGTCCCCTTCCCTTCCTGGAGGACCCGGGATGGCCGTGTGTTATAGAGAGTCCAATAAAAACTGTGTAATAGTTAATTTGGCCTGTGGGGGCGCTGCAGTAACGTTAAACAATTGCTACCAATTTCCTTACCAACGTATTACAGCTGCTCTCCCAGTAGTGGGATGCCTTATAATACTTTTATATTAGAGGTTCCATCAAAATACATGGATCCGGGTCACAAAATGAACGGCAGCGCATACAAAAATATGCTAGCTTAGATAGTATAAGTATACCCTCCAAGTAAAATTATTGATTGTATAGATAAATCTGAATCACAAATTATCTTACAAAGATCTGGAGGAAAGTCCCCCCAATAGTAGGAGTCCCAGCCTCCTCTGTGTTACCATATAATAGGGTTAACTCATTAATTATTGATACAAGGGGAGAACAGCAAATGGGTGGTACAAAATTAGTTTTATCCTGGTTCTATAGGCTGAAGAGGTCTAAATGCCCTCCAAGCACTTAAAGAACATCTACCACCAGGATGAAGGATTGTAAACCAAGCACACTGACATACTTTTGTGTGCCCCCTCTGGCAGAAGCTGCTCTTCTTGTAGTGGGGTTTTAAAAATTATGCAGAGGAGCCTTCAGGGCTCCAAGCTCCATTGACATGTATGAAGTCTGGAGCCCCTGAGGCTCATTTGCATAATCCGTGAAACCTTTTTATTGTAAAAACAAGGTCCTAAGAAACTAAAAGAAAAGCAGAACCTGCCTGAGGGGGCACTCACCAGTATGTCAGTGTGCTTGCTCTATAATTCTTTATCCTGGTGGTAGATTTCCTTTAAAAGAAGCCCAGTATTACAAAAGGCACACAGTACAGCCTCAGGCTCAGTGGTCAGCACTACAGCCTTGCAGCGCTGGAGTCCTGGGTTCAAGTCCCATTTAGGTCAACATCTGCAAAGAGTTTGTATGTTCTCTCTGTGTTTGTGTGGGTTTCCTCCGGGTCCTCTGATTTCCTCCCACACTCCAAAACATACGAGTAGCTTGATTAGATTGTGAGCTGCTTGGGGACAGGGACTGATATGACAAGTTCTGTGCAGCGCTGCGTGATCTGTGTGCTCTATATAAATAAAGGAATTATTATTATTATTTTTAGCAATTAGTGACCCATTACTTTGGACTCTGCATGGGAGACATTTCACAAATTCTAGAACTTTTTTTCTATCCCTGAGTAGTGCTTTTAGTTTTGGCACCCAACATGCTAATTAGACTCTTCTGTCAAGTGGGTGGTGCCAAGCTTCCTGCACCCTCAGAGAACTACCTACAGTCCCAATGCACACAGCGTTGGTTAATTAGGAATGGTGCGGGATACAAAAAAATTTCCAACTGCGCCGAAATCACTGAAGTGGAGCCAATTAAAGAATTGGAGCTAAAAAGTGATAAAAGGTCCTTTTCAGCAACCACAGCTACGACTCTATCTGTCATATCCCTGATGAATCCTTTAATCTCTGGATATCACATAATAATAATGGCCTCCTCCTGCAGGATCGTGTTATTATAATTATTGTTATCAAAAATAATGATTGTACTTTTTTTTCCGCTAATAGAGATTTCTTTGGATGAGAAATACACAGGCTGAATATAGTAAAACAAGGTCACTTTGCCAGTGAATGCCGTCAAATTTTGGTGTCAGCCCAATTCCATTATCCAAGTCTTGTGATTGAACATCTGTTCGGGCTCTGGCTCTTTCACTTATTAATTATGAGGCCTTTGGATTTGTCTGCCTCATTAACATGTAATGTATATTTCCTTGTTCAGAATACAAGGACTGTATATTATTAGGATCTATTCTGCATGAGCCGTGACTGGTCATGAATGAGCTGCATGTGTCACAGTTATAGTTCAATCCAAACTTAAAAATGTATTCTGCAAGAATCCGATTCAAGGTTCGTGAAGTTTCAAAAGCTTTTACCGACTTCCTGGAGTCCCTTCCGGCATGGCCTGGCAATGTGCCCTATTTGAGGGTGCAAGGAACCCTTGTTTTTGTGGTCAGTAGGGGTCCCTGTGACTTTACTCCCAACGATTTGATAAAACCTTGTACCAATATTGGAAGTGAGTGGCCCTGTCTGGCTTGGGGAGGGACCCGTTACTTTGGCATCATTAAAGGGGTTTTCCCATGAAGACAAACTTATCAAATATACTCAGGATAACAAAATAACACATTCTCTAATTCCCTGTTATTAACAAAAAACAGCATTTTACCAAGATAATTCCACCCTGTCTCTATTAGTTCGGGTCTACACTGGGATCCGAGTGTAAATATTCTGACTTATGGTCGGGCAGGACACATTGTTCTCCTGTCTGACACGAGCTCACACACACACACAGACTTCCTGTCTGCAAGCAACAGCATGAGGAGAGTAAATCTACAAGCTACAGACAGAAAAGGTCTTTCCCCAAGGGAGGGGGAGGGAGGCACCGCAAATCTGATAGTGTATGTTATGACTGAGATAGCAGAGCTGAGAATGTCATGCGTAATATGCATCTCATGGATCTCATCATCTCATCTGTCTCATCTGTTTCCATATGTCAGATATTAGTGAATGTTCAGAAGATAAATGAAAGTGTATATAAACCCTGGACCCTGATAATCTAGTACAGAGGGATCATGAAGTGTCAGCTCAGGGAATCACCGCTCATATTCTGGAATCTTACACCGACCATCACTGAGTGATAGGAGCTAAAACAGCAACAACACTGAGTAATATTGTAAAGTAAGGGGGTAAAAATGATCTTTATTGTATAAGCATCACTAGGGGCTTGAAATTTGAGAAGTTTCTTTCATGGGAACACTCCTTTAAGCATCTTTATTATGATCTGTAAAGTTGGCAAGTTTTAAATTGCTCCTGAGACAGAATGCTACTCGTAGTATGGATCATCTAGACTTTCGACCCAACTGACTCAACTCATGTCAGTCATAATCAATTCCCCATGAAAATTACACAGAAGCCATTCTTTAGGCCTACACACATATTGCGGCAGATTTACCTACTCGGTCCATTCGCGATCCAGCAGCGCGTTCTATGCGGAGGATTCGAGTCCGGCCGGGATTCACTAAGGTAGTTCCTCCGATGTCCAGCAGGTGTCGCTGCTGCGCTGAAGTTCCCCGGAATGCACTGGAGTTCACCGTCCTCCACTGGGTGCAGGTAAGCGCGTGTCCAGTGACACTTTTTTTTTTAAATGCGGCGGTTTTTCCGAACCGTTGGGTTTTCGTACAGCCACGACCCCCGATTTCTGTTGCGCGCATGCCGGCGCCGATGCGTCACAATCCGATCACGCGTGCCAAAATCCCAGGACAATTCAAGGAAAATCGGCACAAATCGGAAATTTTCGGATAACCCGTAGGCAAAACGCAAATCGGGCCCTTAGTAAATGACCCCCATTAAGTTCTGGTTTCTTGACCTTCTGTCTGGGTTAGACGGTGGCTTGAGCAAGCATGGGGAAAGTGGGTGCTTATGGGGTATCTGCTAGGAAAGATACCTTGTCGGGGCAAGGCCTCTGGATACAAGAGGAGAACGGCAAGCTAAATATAAAGGAAACTGGACTACCCCGCCAATATGATGGCGTCTGGTTTGTTTAAATTTCCTGTTGAATATATATTACAAAAAGTTTACATTCCTATTGAGGTGTAGCCTTCTACTCCATTCATTGAGATGCATCTTCTCTAAGTTTTAATTACGTGGCCACAAGCGTTCAGTCTCACTTTCTCTTGGCATGTGAATTGGGCCCGAGGAGGAAAGCAATCATAAACTCTAAGATGGGCTCGTTCAGCTGTAGCATTTCTCAGCAGATTTATGCAGTCTGTCAAGACGGAGTGAAATTAATTACTGTACGATGCAACATGAGTATCATCACATACACTTATTACTAGGAAACCAACAACCTGGAGGACATCACTATTATTTGGATACTCAAGCTTTTCGATATCAAACTGATTTACTCTCAGGGGCACATTTACTTACCTGGGCCGGAGGAGATCCCGAAAGTGCATTGTCCAACGACAATTCAATCTGCCGCGATTCAAGAAGATCGTGCACCCGATATCCTGCATGTGTCGCTTCCCCCATCAGGTCCGCCGGAGTTCACCATCTTCCTCCCGGTGTAATTTAATTGCTTGCGACACAATTTTTAAGTTAAATCCCGCAGTTTGTCCAAATCCGTCTGATCGTCCGATGACCCCTCCCCCAGATTTGTGGCGCATGAAAGCTGGCGCGATTGCAACTAAATCCGATCGCATGCGACCCAATCATCTACTAAATACCTGTCCCAGCGGCACAATCCCCGAAACGACGGAAATGCGGCTGGGGAACCCTTAGTAAATAAGCCTATCAGTCCTGGCACTTTATGTTAAATCCTAGGATATCAGTGACTTATTGACTGTAAGTCCTTCCTGGGTCCTGAAGGGTTTTTCTGGGATAATTAGTTACTTTAAAATTTGCTCTCACATTCTTCTATTTTCAAAATGTCCTCATACCATGACCTGTTGCAAGAAAGATTAGCCAAAATTAGGAAATCATAGCTCCTTTCAAGCCATCTTCCTCTTGATAGCATTTTACAAATTATCCTATGCAGGCAGAAGTAAAATGGTCATCATAATATAAATTTGCACCTCTATCTTCCCCTCTCACAGCATGTGCAACATCCTTGCCAAAGCCAATGCGAAACTCAAATCCATCTCTGTGTAAAAGGTTTCTCTATGAGAGTGATTAAATTACTGAGCGCCTCCAGTGTGGAATTATGGTAATCCTTCTGTAAGTCTCTGCCTGTGAAGACCTGCCAGGCTGATACCTACCTGATACCAAACACCGTGACCCTCACTGTCCGCTAGGCCGCACTAGGCAACCAATCCAGTATTTAGGGTCCCAACTTCTTCCAGCCACCGTAAAAGGTTAGGACCCAGTGGGGGGGGATGTTGCACATGTATGTCCCAGAAAATGAGGAAATACATTAAACAATTGGATTGCCCTTCTCCCTCTCCATCTTGTTACCAGACAGACTTTTTGGTGACAGGATTTTCATAAACCCTTTTACATTTCAGATGCTTGTGTAACCTTTACATTTGTCTCTGTCCCACTGTGGACCCTTTTTTGAGGTCTGGGATTCAGATGATGTCGGAAGCATCTGGACTGCAGAAAGACAAATAGTTAATGTCCTAAGTGTTTATTTTTGGGGGACACCTACAGTCTCCTATAGTGATAGTTCTATTTAATTACTAAAAGATGTGTTGGCTAAACTGGGTTACTGTGGAGGTAGGAAATATACAAGACATAAAATATGTGCAGACACCCCTAGATTTTCTAAAATATTTGGGGAAAAAGAATCTGGTCATGGATTGAATAGGGCTTTGGGTTTGTGCAAACCCCTGATGAAAGTGAGTGTTCCTGTATAGTTCTTTTCATATTATCTATAGCAGGTGTGGTGAACCTATGGCACAGCACACCAGACAGGACTCGAAGAATCTTCCTGCAGTTCCAAGAAACTTAAAAGGTGCGGCTTTCAGTCATGTTTTGATACTTACTTCGCTACTTGGGACTGTAGGAAGAGTGAGAAAATTGAACAGGGTCGAATTATTTTTGGAGGACCTCCTGCTGGGCCCACAATTCTCTGTGTACAGAGGGAAACTTGAAAGAAGCTAAAATGATGAAAATTTCCCATCTAAAATGATTGGAAGTTGTTGAAGAACAGGGAGCAATAAGTTACTGCTTTAATTTTTGGTTGGCACCTCGCTGTAAATAAGCAGGGTTTTGGGTTGCAGTTTGGGCACTCGGCTGCTAAAAGGTTCGCCATCACTGATCTATAGGGTTATATAAAGCATAGGAGTGTTCTGCAAGTCCAATAGGAACCCTTTTGGACCTGCCTGCCTTTCACTAACAACATTGTCACCTGTGGCTCCTTTATAGTTATGAGCAGACTGATTCAGGTTCAATGAATTTGGCCGAAATCTCGAGCACAAGGCACCAATCACTGGTCTCAACCCTTTTAATGCTGCCTGTGGTACAGGTCGGCCCATCACTACTTAAAACCAACCATTGGTGCCGTCACCGTTCATGAGTGACAACCTTTTAAATGCCTCCTGCATTGGTGGGTTATAATCCTTTAAATGCTTCTGGCACCAATCACGGGTGTTACCGGCAGGAGTGAGCCCGGATTTCTGGGTTCAGGGTTCGGACCCACATTGTTCGGTAGGGGACGAGCATTGCGGTTCAGATCCAGTCATTCCTACTTCTTTATGGTTCCCCTACCTTAGTTTCAAGCAGTTTAAAGTCAAGGTAACGTGATTATCCTGCAAGAATCATCTTAAAAAAATTAGATATACAGGCATTCCCCGGGTTACATACAAGATAGGGTCTGTAGGTTTGTTCTTAAGTTGAATTTGTATGTAAGTCGGAACTGTAACTAACAACATTGTCACCTGTGGCTCCTTTATAGTTATGAGCAGACTCATTCAGGTTCAATGAATTTGGCCGAAATCTCGAGCACAAGGCACCAATCACTGGTCTCAACCCTTTAAATGCTGCCTGTGGTACAGGTCGGCCCATCACTACTTAAAACCAACCATCGGTGCCGTCACCGTTCATGAGTGACAACCTTTTAAATGCCTCCTACATTGGTGGGTTATAATCCTTTAAATGCTTCTGGCACCATTCCCGGGTGTTACCGGCAGGAGTGAGCCCGGATTTCTGGGTTCAGGGTTCGGACCCACATTGTTCGGTAGGGGACGAGCATTGCGGTTCGGATCCAGTCATTCCTACTTCTTTATGGTTCCCCTACCTTAGTTTCAAGCAGTTTAAAGTCAAGGTAACGTGATTATCCTGACTTGTGCAAGAATCATCTTTAAAAAATTAGATATAATTGTTATTGCTAAGTGTTCCTAAAATAAATAAAAAAAACTCCTCTACATACTAGCCCTGAGTTGTCTGATCCTGTGACTTTTAGGGGATACCCAGGACTCCAAGAGTTCTTCCCGATTTAAAGTGTCTCCTACATTTCCACAGAGGAAAAAGAATGCTCCCAGCAGAGACATCTCTGCTTCTAACTCTGCTCCATCCGCCTTAAGAACCTGGGGTCTGAGTGAAAAATTTGGAAATTACTGTGAGCTCCTTCCTGTGCAGCAAAGGGACCAACAATGCAGAGATCACAGGTATCTCATCGTAAGAGCAGGGCAGATGCAATGAGTGAAATTCAATGAGTGAATTTCTTCTTAATGTTATGGATGCATGAAATAAATCTGCACAGCGTCCCCGCAGCAGCACTTACCTGTGATTGTTACACAGTAGCGTTTATGCTGCAGCAGATACAGAACAACCCAGAGGAATCAGATGGTATTTAAATGCATTGATCTTTTTGTTTTTGGAACAAGAAACCAAAAATGTACACGGAACAATGTCAACTAAAGGATGGTTGTAATTAGGATAAAAAGTGAGAGGGAGAGAAGACTCGTCTCCTGGACCGGGGCCACATCCATTACCTTGATATTCAATGTCAGACAATTTGGACCGGGGCCACATCCATTACCTTGATATTCAATGTCAGACAATTACCTTCTGCTTTTAACTAAAGCTTTTCAGGAGGTAAGTGGTTCAGCGATAGCCGGCTACATAATTATTGCTGGATTATAGAAACAGCTAATCAAGGATTTGGTTTAATCTCCTTTAAGTTGTTAATATTAATTGGCGACTCGATTATTAATAATTAACTTAAGAAAGTCCTGTCGGTACATGAAAGCGCAAGTGCTAGGCAATTACTCCACAAGGGATATCACTGCACCAGGACTTAGAGGGGTCCATTACAAACACACTCATTAGGATTCGGCACAGGGTCTTGTTGTTGTGCTTTCCATAATTATAACCCAAAGAATAATCAGGATTTCTATTCATTCTGATTTGTATCAGAGATAAATGTAAGATCCATGGAGGTCTCTTGGCCAGGGTGCCATATAATTATAGCCTCAAAATTAATTTACATATTTTAACACCGGGACATTCTAGATCCAAAAACCTGTATTGATTCTATTCTTAAAGGGAACCTGTCACCACCTTTTGTGCTATTCTAGCTATTGACCGGTTCCCATAGCACTCTATACAGTAATGGCCTCCATTTTTAGCTTAAAAAGCAGATTTTCTATGACCACAAAAACAACTTTTTAAACAGTGAGACGGAATGGGTAAGGGGGGGGGGGTCTTTTCATCCGAATCCAACCTGTCCTCCCATCTTCATTTGCAGCTACTCTTCCGATATCATCCTCCTCACCTGAGCCCAACCACCCATCCCGTCCTCTTCGACAGCTACTCCACCTTTCCACATCAGAGGAGGTCATTGTGGAGGGGATGAGTGGCTGGGAGTGAGGACAAGACGGCTGGTTGGATCCAGAAAATAAAGAACCGCCCCTGTGACTCGCTGCTAGTTTTGGCAAAGTCGGCGGGTAATATTAAACAGTTGTTTTAAGGTGATAGAAAGCCCGGCTTTTTTAGCTTAGGCTACATTCACATGGACGTATGAAAACGTCCGTGTCCGCACCGTTTTTTTACGGATTACATACGGCCACATTCATTTCAATGGACAATACGTCTGACCATTTATATTGCCGTTGTTAACTCCGTTCCGTACCGTACCGTATACTGGCCATATAAAAATATAGAGCATGTCCTATTTTCTCCCGTATTCCAGTTCCGTATGCCCTAGAAGTCTATGGGGACGTATAAAATACGAGTTACATACATGTGCATACGGGTGAAAAACGTCACGTATATACGGCCCGTAAATACGGGACTGGAGAAATCATACGTCCATGTGAATGTAGCCTAAAATATAGATATAGAAATATAGAGTGCTATGGGAACCTGTCAATAGCTGGAATAGCTCAAAATGTGGTGACAGGTTCCCTTTAATGTATCTTTCTAGCTGAGTCTTTTCTGATACAGAACTCTGAGATTTCCTGGGCCCACAATATCAACAGCAATATGAATGACACTTGCGTCTTCCATCACTTATATATTTCCAGTATAAAAAAGCATAACAGTAATACTGTAATACTTATACTTGAGATGCATCATAGGAAATCATCATTTCCCAGTTATCTGGCCGACCAAATTACTAATTAAAAAAACATCTTTTCTAAACAGTTACCAAAGTGCCCAGATGATTCTCCTAATCCATTTCTTCAAGGACACGGGCATGAGATGAATAGAAATCAGCGTCTCTGTTTTGTAGATTCTACTTTTTTTTGGCTTATTCAACAAATACAGATATTTTAGCACAGCCGCTTGGACTGAATTTCAAGTAACTGTCTAATAAAACCCAGGCAAAAATCATTAAGCAAGATCTGCCAAGTGCAAACCAGGAAAAATACTGCATGATGAGACGGCTCAGTTATATATATATATGGCTTGTAAAACTGATGTGTGACAAATTTTTGGACTATAAGGCAATCCTTATTATACAAAGCACCAAAGATTTAAAAAGCAAAAACATATTTGACATCAACTAAAAATACCCTGGTGTTCACATATAACTAATGCATACAACACATACAGCACTGCTACATCCATTCACACACACACCAAGCTCTAGTACATCTATCCATTCACTCACACACAAATCTCTATTATACTCATCCCTCCACTCACAGCTTTTCTCCATCCATCTATTCAAACACACAACTTTTCTATATCCATGCATTCACTCAACCCTGCTACTTTCATCCACTCACACATACAGCTCATCTACATTCACCCCCTTACACACATAGTACTTCTACATCCATCCATTAATTCACACATATAGCTCTGCTGCATTCATCCATTAATTCACACACATAGCTCAATTACATCCAACCATTAATTCACACACATAGCTCTGCTATATCCATCAATTAATTCGCACACATAGCTCTGTTACATCCTATCATTAATTCACAGACATAGCTCTGCTACATCCATCCATTAATTCACACACATAGCTCTGCTACATCCATCCGTTAATTCGCACACATAGCACTGCTACATCCATCCATTAACACATGTGTACTTTTTTTTACATACATCTATTCACACACAGCTCTACTACATACATCCATTCACTCACTCACTTACACATCTCAGCACCAATATAAAGAAAACTATTCCTCTCTTCCCCTGGTTCTCTCCTGGCCATCATCATGAAAAGGACCTTACAGTGATTATGTGATCAATCACATGCTTCTAACATCTATCTATCTTCATATATCATTCTCATATCTACCTGCCTACACCTATCGCTCTCTCTCTCTCGATACATGTTTCAAGATCAGCGTTTTTCATGCCACCCTTGACACCCAGTTATCCCAATGCATTGTTCCCCTAATTTATGACGAGATGTGGAACATTTTTATTCTTCTTATTTCTAGGTAGTATAGACAGCGTGTTCACAGTTATTGTTCTCTACAAGGAAGAAATCCCTGCTCCTGAGCTCCATTGTGGAGGGGATTGAATCCAACAATTAACTCTCATCCCAAAGATAAAGACTTGAACTTCTATTAGATAGGAGCGTCTGCCACAGATAACGTGTCTAGTCACACTTCAGCTTTCATAAATCAAAATTTAAGTGTTTTGCAAAAACTATATTACATGATCTAATAGAGGGTTTCTAGTATTTATGTATCATCAAAGTGTAAAATCTGCGGCCGCCTGGAAATCTTTTCATAAAAAATAAAAAAGAAAAAGGTTTAAACAAAATAGGGCAGATTTACTTACCCGGTCCATCCGCGATCCAGCGGCGGGTTCTCTGACGTTGATTCGGCTTCTGCCGGGATTCACTAAGGTCGTGCACCCAATGTCCACTAGGTGTCGCTGCTGCGCTGAAGTCCGCCGGAATTCACCGCCTCAGTGTATGTGAGTGCTATTCCTGCGGCTTTTCCGAATCCGTCGGTTTTCCGAATCCGTCGGTTTTCCGACGGCCACTCCCATTTCTGTTGCGTGAAAGCCGATGGGCCACAATCCGGTCGCGTGTGCCAAAATCCCGGAAAAATTCGTGAAACCCGGCGGAAAAACGTGATTCGGACCGTTAGTAAATGTGCCCCAATGTGACAACTACAGGTTGTCGTAGGTCCAAACCACTGAAGAACATGACCCAGGCTCAAAACAAGTAAGTTTTACATATGAGTAACAACAGTAACATAATGTAGATAACATAGAAGTCTATGGGAAGGAGGAGCAATGAATAACAGCAGTTGGGTCTGTGGCAGCTTAAAGTGGACACAAATTCAAAGAAAAGATGAAAATGAAGATTAAACCTCAAGGATCCCAAAATATATTAATTCTATTAGCACTTCCGACTTTGGTAGTAGCAGCAGGACTGTGAAAAACTTTGGCGCTGTCCAAGTCAGCTGGTGCAGTATGTGAGTATCTGAGTCGGATTCATCTCATTTCACAGGAAAAAATTGGTTTCCAGCACTCAGCGAAATCCTTGAAATAGTTGAAGATAAAAGCAACTTTTATTTCATTTGAGTTAAAAAGATATTCCTATTGCCAAGACAAGAAAGTCACAAAACTGACGCGTTTCGAATCTGAACGATACTTAATTGTAGTCCAAAAAAACGTATAGCTTATACAAGTGCACCACTGTGCTCTTAGTTCTTTGCATTGAGCTGCTCCGTATCCCATCCTTCTGCTTTAGCTGTTACATCTAACCAGGAACCTACTACAGCATGTTCACAGTCTCTTTTGGAAGAGTCTGTGGACCCTCTGGACCACCGGGGGAGATGATGGAGTTAGCTGCAGCCCAGGACCAGAGTCTAAGTGGCACCTGGTCTCCACCAGAGTCTGCTGCAAAGCGGGATGGTCTTGCAGTACCACCAGGTCGTTCCACGGGTGCGACTAGGCCTGCGGTGGCAGCCAAGGGGGTTCGGCAGGAAATGCTGGAAACAGTCCAAACCTGAGATGACAACAGGAAACACAGAGGAATATTGTTAACGCTGGCACACGGAGGAACACTGGTAATGCTGGCACGGACTGAAGATTCCTCTGAATAGGAACCCTGGAAGGCACAGCAGGACAGGAACCCTGGAAGGTACAGCAGGTCACAGGAATGGCAGGGACACGGAGGAACTCTGGTAACTCAGGAACACGGAGGTACACTGGATACACAAGGAACGCAGGAGGGCTTTCACTTAGCAGGAAAAGATGCTGAAGATCTGGCAAGGCAGGAAGGGAGGTGCTGCATTATAAGGGCGAGCCGGATAAATGAGCTCCAATCAGGTGGACACTGTCCCTTTAAGTCCAGGAGAGCCGGCATAGTTGGATCAGGAGAAAAGCCGGACCTAGGAACAGAACGGTCGGGACACAGCGGAGAGGGGAACGGGTGGATCTGTGACACAGCTTTTACTCAGAGCACACAATGTTCATATTCATACATCAACAAATATGTCGAAAATAGTCAAGAACTGAAACATCACAAAAATTAGAAAGTTGCCAAACTTTTATTTTTACAGCGCTTAACTTTTAATTATAAAGCATAAAAACACCCCTTTAAGGATACTTGGGCCTCTAAATGGTGTCTCCTGTGGTTTTATATAAGAAATGACATTTACTTTTACAATTTAATAAAGAAATAGCAATAAGATATCGTGACTGACGGCTTGAAAAACTCAGCCGGGGACTTTCACTTCCAGCTCAATTCATTGGATTTCTTGCGTTTAGTTCTGTATGATTCACATCTGAAGGACTCTCCACATCAGCATCTACTTTAATCCTGTCTTCAACAACAGCATCTTATACCGAAAAAGGATTTTTAGATCTTTGATATAACCATTTAAATGGGCCGGTGGAGGGGAAGAACTGATTGATCCCTGAACTATTGTGCTGATCCGTTAATGTGCCATATAATGTCTGCGAGCAAAACCTGGGAATTTAGCAGATCAATAAACAGGCTGTAACGATGCAACGTGCTCCGGGCTCCACTTAAACTTATTCCAACACCTAAAGAAAGCCCTCCATGTGGTCCTTATCGCCTTCTTCCTTATCAACGCAGAAATGTGTCCTCCAGGGCTTTAAAAGCCTAATCCCGTTTTACAAGGCACAGAACGCACACAGGGAGGGCGAAATTATAGCCAGGCAACGATATTCTGTATGTCGACTGATATTTAAGCGACGCAAATCTTATAATAGATGAAGTGGCCGCCACTCGTTTCTAGCTGAGACACTTAGTCACAGTGTGAGAAAGATACATTGTAAATATAATGGAATCATATTCAGAGCTGTAACCAGGCCCTAATGCAAAAATCAAAAACGACTAGCAATCTTTATGCATAGTATTGATCAGAGAGTGACTTCTGCACCCCCCATAGCTACAAAGCACTGCACTTGCTGGGAGGCATTGATAAAAGCTATGCTGCCATTCCCTGACCACTTACCTTTCCCCATTCCTGTACTCCTCTTTCCTATGTAGCACTGTGGACAAAATCTGTCATAAGGACAAAACATACAACTGCAGGGTACCTGTCAAGATAAAGAAAGATTTACAGGCCCTAAGCTAGTCTGTAAGCCCTGTCCCTGCCTACTTGCCCGCAACTGGACAACAGTCCCAACTCTGAGTATGTGCTCAGAACAGATGGTAAACAAACTGAGAGAGAGAGAGACAAAAGGGAAATCAGGATAATTAAGTCGAAACCAAAATGGCAGCGAGGTACAGAATCGAGAGCCAAAGAGTGGTCAATAAAAATAGCAGGATAGAGGTGGTAGAACAAGAGACCAGGTTAACCAGAGTGAAGGGAAGGGGAAATATATGCAGAGTTCATGGATGCCGCCCCAGCTACTGATTGGTTCTGCATCCATTACCCAAACCACACCTGACATACACACACTTGGCTCAGAAACAAGATGAAATCGCCCAGATTTTCTTTGTACATACACCCAGCTCAGCCAAAGGAATTATCAATGCAGAGAAAGATGTCAAAGCCTCAAGAATTTGGTTGTGGATCACAAGCTAAAAGCACTGCAGCAAGAACCCATTTAGAAAGTTCAGATTCTACAAGGAGAGAAAATGTTGGCAGTGGGGCTGTCTCTGTGATGGCAGGTGAAGGCTCTGACTCACTTCTACCCCTTCCTTTCCTGTAGACTTCTACATAATTTGACATTTCATTAAACTTCTGTCCTATTGCTAGCAAGACAGAGTTCAGCATAGAATTCAATAGAAAAATAGATTAGAAAGGAAGGAGGGAGGAGGAGAAATGATATTTTTGCATTCAAGATAAGATGTTAAATGTTTATTGACCATTTAAAGAAAAGTTCCTCCGGAATGGTCATGGATTTATAGAACCAGACATGTGCGGAGCCATGATTGGACATCTTCTTCCATTAGCCAAGATACAGAATTATGAATGCAGCTCAGGACTGTATAAAGGGCTGTATAGGACTATATATACTGTGACTCTATATCAAGACATAATCCTGCAACTATACAGGTCTAAAATAGATTGAAAATCCCCCATATTCTGCATTTTTATACATCACATTGAAGGTTTTCTGTGACTTCTCTTCACCCTGCAGTGACCCCCTAAGCAATCATCACTAATATAAGATTCATGGACTGACTAACACTGCTGCTTGTCATGCTTCCATTTCTTAGTCAATACTTTTTCACCCTTTGCCTTCCTGGCTGCTCAGTGACCGGGCCATGAATTCATTATTCCCAGTATTTTATAGTTCACATTGAATAAACAAGTGCGAGAGAGAAGCGAGAGAGAAGGGTCATGGATGAGTCACAGATTATATGATTATTACGTTCTGCATGGTCTGTATTTAATAATATTGTAATGTAGAAGCGCGACTTTTGGCACGGAGAGAGGGGGGTTTCAGTATAATATGAGATATGATAGATAGATAGATAGATAGATAGATAGATAGATAGATAGGAGATAGATAGATAGATAGATAGATAGATAGATAGATAGATATGAGATAGATAGAAGATAGATAGGAGATAGATAGATAGATAGGAGATAGATAGATAGATAGATAGATAGATAGATAGATAGATAGATGCTATATCATAGGATTGATTAGTTTAATGATTCGATATATAGATAAACCGGAGATGCTACGAGAGATCGATCGCTCGACTCTGCTCTCGCTCCTCGATCCTTTCTCGCTCTGCGTCTCGATCTATTGGCGCTAGACTCGCATGCGCTAGTTCGATAGTAATAGCAGATAGCTACGATCGATAGTATATCGGACCTGATACTATGCTAGATGCCTAGCCTCATGCAGATCGCATAGAATAGATAGGAGATCGTAGCTTATATCGATGATAGCTAGATGATATCTCATTACGAGACTCGATTAGAATTAGCTCGGAGCTAGATCAGATAAATCCTCGCTAGATAGATAGGGCTATAGATCATCGCCTAGATAGAATCAGCTACTCGATAGATCGATGTATTTCGCCGATATGATCGCTAGCTCGATAGTTCGAAGAAAGTACGCTACGATCGGATAGATCGATATAGATAGATAGATAGATAGATAGATCGATAGTAGATAGTAGGAAGATAGACACAAGAGACAGATTAGATAGTAGGCGAGGAGATAGATAGATCGATTCAAGAATAGATAATAGATCGAAAGAGATAATAGGAGATAGAGCGAAGATAAGATCGTAGAAGAGAGAAAGACAGACTCGATATTACAGCGAGGAATAGACTAGATCAGATAGATAGATAGATATATAGTAGTCGATAGATCGATAGGAGACTAGATAGATAGATAGACTGACTAGATGCGATAGATAGATAGCTACCTTGATACTCTCAGGCGCTCGCCTCCGCGACGACGAAATAGCTCGCCTCGCTACACCGATGAAGGCAAGCGGCAGCAGCCTTCACGTTGTAGGTACCAAATTGACAAAATTGTTTGCCCATAGTGAGTGACAGTGACAACGCGACGTTATCGGCTCTGCAAGAGACCCTTTTCAAGCCATGCCAACTCTGGAATGTTGCCATATATATATACAACAGTGAGTCACATAACTGCTTGGGATACTCCCACCATTTTTGTAAACAATGTGATTATAATACATATTACATAATAGAAATGTATACAATTGGAGTATCAGAGTATAGTGCACATTACATACATTTCTGCTGTGTTATGGGGATTTCCATTAAAAAGGTGACATTTGTAAGCAATTCCCCCTCATTTGTTAGTGCACACACAAGCGATCTGGCCACTACCTCAATCTGGGTCAAAGTGCTCACAGTTGCTTCGGTAGCAACAGGATTAGATCTTCTTGACATGCTTCCAGTTGGTTTTATTCCCACGTGTCCCACCGTAACTCCTGACGCATTCAAATTACCATCACGCCGATCACTTAAATAACCAAACGGCGATAAGATGTGAACAGCACGTGGAACGCTACGCTCATCGCCTAATTATTGACGTTATCGCCTAAATTGTGCGCATGCTCCTGATGGTGCACGACGCGCTTATGGAGGTCTAAACCGCAAACACACTCTGATGCGATGGCAACACACAGGACAAATATATCAGACAACCATTGGTCAAGGAACATGGGTCCGAGTAATCACTTCCTATATATATAAGAGGATCCACGGGTTGGTCGGCCCTTAGATACAGGACAACTGAGCTGTTGTGAAAGCCATATGCCACATAGGGTATTTTTCAAATACCCACTAATAGATATATTATAATAGATAGTAGATGTGAAGGGTAAATAATACGATAGATAGATAGATAGAAGAAAGATACGATAGATAGGAGCTCGCTGCTCGCTCGCGCTCGCTCCATAGACGCTCGCTCCGCTCCGCTCCTCCTCGCTTGCCTCCTAGCTCGCTCCTCGCTCTCGCTCTGGCGGCTCTCTGGCTCGCTCGCTGCTCCTCCCTGCCTGCTCGCTCGCTCGCTCCGCTCGGCGCTCGCTCGCTCGGCGCTCGCTCGCCTCGCTCGTCGCTCGCTCGCTCGCTCGCGCTCGCTCGCTCGTCGCTCGCTCCTCGCACTGCTCGCTCTGCTCGCTCGGCGATAGCTCGCTCGCTATGAGCTCGCTCCTCGACCAGCGTCGCTCACGCTAGCTCGCTCGCTACCTCGCCTCGCTCGCTCGTATCCGGCCGCGCGATCGCTAGATCATCGCTCGCTATCTCGCTCGGCGCGCGCTCGCTCGCGTCTCCTCGCTCGCCTCGCTCGCGCGCTCGCTCGCTCGCCGTAGCCTGCCGTCGCTCTGCTCGCTCTCGCGCTCGCTGCGCGAGCGCGCTCCTCGCTCTCTCGCTCGCTCGCTCGTGGGCCGCCTCTGCGCGCTCGGCCGCTCGCTCGCTAGATAGATAGTAGAGATGAGTAGAAGTAGAAGACGATTAGATGAGAAATTAAATAGGACCTGTATATGATATGATAGATAGATACGAGATAGATAGATAGATAGACATAGATAGATCATAGGATAGATAATAGATGAGAGGAGTCGCTCTAGTAGACGAGATAGATAGAGATGATAGATAGATAGATAGCGATAATCGATGCTAGAGGGGAGCTAGGTAGACGATAGAAATAACCTACGATAGACTTATCAGGCTAGATAGACTACGAAGATAGCAGTAGATCGTAGATAGAATACTAGATAGATGATAGATAGATGAAGAAGATAGGAGTAGATAAGCTCGGATACGAAGATAGAAGAGTCGATAGATAGCTAACATAGGAGATAGAATAGATAGATAGATAGATAAAGCAGACTCAGATAGATAGATAGATAGGGTATGAAATGGCTATAGATGTAGCTAGATACGCTAATAGGACGAGATAGATTAAGATAGCATAGAGTATGATTCGATAGATCGCATTCACGATAAGCTAGATAGATGAAAGATAGATAGATAGAAAAGAGGCATAATAGCATATAAGATAGAAGTGACCTATAGAATATAGGAAATGATAATGATAGATGGACGACCTACATAGTAATAGATGATAGACGAAAATGACTAGTCGATAGAGACTAGATCCAGTGATTACGATGATAGACTAGTAATCGATAGATAGACTTTGACTTGTAGAAATGAGAAGTATGGAGCAATTAATTTTCGGTTCCTCCATTTCATTCATTAGATAGCATCTCCCTCATGTTGTGTTACAACTTTTACATCTAAATTTGCTTCTAATTGTATATCCTTTCATCTCCAGTGTAGATCCTGCTGAGGTTACGTTAATTTCCTCCATCCATCCGCTGTATTCTTACGATTCTTAAAGATCTTGCTAATTACTTTTCCCATGAACAGATATGTAGCTGAATCCTGGCCGTCAGAAACTGCAATCCTGAAATCTGGAACAAGGGGGAAGTCAACTCACAGTCTGGACAATGACAAATTCTTCTGCTGTAATATTAAATTGCTGGCATTGTCTCTTTCATATCTAATCGACGGGTTGGATGTGGACAGAGCTACGAGCCGCACCCTGCCTGCATGAGACCAACAATTCTCTTGCTCTTCTGTCTCCCAGAGGTCCACGAGTTTCGCGGACGTGATGCAATCACCCAGTCATTCTCGGCCCCGTAATGTAACAGAACTGTCACACTCTCGCCGACTCATATTTTCTGAACATGATCGTCCCGCAGTGGTTCTCCCTGTGGTTAATGATGGATGACCTATTATAGGAGGGATTAGCAGACACAGGTAATCTAGGTGTGGGGATCATGTGTATCAGATATCGTGTACTGTATAAATTATTTTGCTTGTGGCAGATAAATGACCCGACAGCCTTCTCTGATTGCAGACATGTCAAGCCCTTGCAAGAACCCAAACTTCCCTGTGGTGCCAATCAGTAGCCACCACTGACCTTGTATTGCCTGAGGCATAATGATCACTGACGGATTCTGCTGTCAAAATCTATAACATGGCAGTCGTATGCTCAGCACTGTGTCATGTCTTACATGGCAATAGTCCAAGGTATCGTAACTTTTCAGGCTCCCTTTTCACAATAGGAGCGACTGTGCACCTGTGTGACAAAAAAATCACTGACCATCGGATATTCATGAGCCGTTACACTGTTGACAAAACATCACATACTGGGATTCAAGAGAGCTGCCCTGTGTTACATCACATGACCCATGTGATATAACCAAGACGGCAACCTGGTGTGAACAATATCACATGACCAGGGATACTATAATTAGGGATTAATGACACCATGACACCTGTTGTGACCATCACCACTACCAGGCGATATAACGAGCCCGTGCACCTGCTTGCCACATCACAAACGACCGGGATATACGAGGCCGTGCACCTGTGTACTACATGACCAGGATATAAGAGCCTGCACTGTAGTGACATCGATCACAACACAGGAATAATAACGACCGTGCACCTGTGTGCATCACAGGACAGACCCTGTGAGAACATACACAACACCAAAGCACATTGCAGACGCCATCAACTGGTTCCTTACGCTCAATTGACTTACACTACAACTGCTGCAGCACAGTTTCGACACCAGAAGTTAGTCAGTGCTTATAGTTCATCAGACAGGAGTGCAGAAGTTTGGATTTAGTACCTGACAGGATACATCATCCTATCCTGTGGTACGAAAGTACTTGACCAGACATTCTCTTGTCCAGCACGCAAGAATCTCACACTACCAGATTCTTCATCTACCTGGCTGGTCATCTCCACACTTCGCGTTCTACTAACAATACCAATGTCCTTACAGTAATTACAATCCACTGATACCGATGTGCCCTAAAGTCTATTTAATTCCGCACCATGGTGGTCCCCACCAATCAGCCTCATTCACACCACAGACACCCCACTTATATAGCTGTGCTCCCCAACATAGAAAATGTACCTTCCCTATGTTGTATATATGACCAAATTGACCACCTAGCACATATTAGACATATGTAGCCCTTGCATAAATTACTACTGTACCCCTAATAAATTTATATGATGGCTCTAACCAATTAATTATTTTATAATTATGCAAATTCTCTAATTAATTACTTATTATTACTTTAAACTTATTTATATCAGTATAATATGTTATTATAATATATATTTTATTGCCCCTACGGGTCCAATTAATGTTTATATAAAAAACCTTCTCTAACTCAAATGGAATTGATACATGTAGTGTGCCACTCTATAAATATGTAAATTTCCTCAAATTTATACATGATGGCTTGCTACAATTAATTTACATATTGTGCCCCTGCTCTCTGTAGCAGACTCAGGCTGGATTCTGACCGGAGTGTGAATGACATCATACACCTCTGCCATGCGCCCTGGGTCAAGCGTGACCCGCCTGTTGTAATGCATCTCTCTTAAACTGTTTCTATAACCAGCGCATAGAAGAGTACTACAGCAGGATTTCAGCAATGTTCCGAATAGCTAGTACAACAGGCTGAGACCCATTCAATTAGGGCCCGAGCCATAGCGCAAATGGAGTCCCCAAGAGAGCCCATCCGAAAGGGTCCTGTCTGCCCTAGTAATCATATATATGTACCATCCTAACATAACACTACCCGTTTCATTCTCAACAATTATATAAGATCCCTTGTGTTGTAAGTTCCGTGCTGTTCGGGTGGCCCTCCAAAACATACCAAGAGAGATCCTCGTGGAGAGGGGCCTAGCGTCTCCTTCCCAGAGGATCAAGCAGAAACAACATTATGAAAGGCTACTTAAGCGTTAGGTGGGCCCCAGATAACCGTTAGGAACCCCGTCCAACCTGAGGCCTACGTGCCCAAAAGGTACTTGTGAAGCAGACATATAGGGACCATAGTAGCTATAATATGGGAAATCTAAGTGGCAGTGGCATTGTAATTCTGGTGCTTGTAATGACGATAAAGCTAATATAAGTAGCCCCACGAAAAATATTCTAAAAATATTTGACTGTGTTTATCTTTATTTTCAAGAAAACATGGAGAAAAAAAAATCCTTTGGATTATGATAGAGAACGCTAGGAGGAAATTCCTACTCGCGATTTAAATCTCTACAACATAACTCACATAACATAATAATATCTCATTAACTGTCAATTCCTCCCAGCTCGGCCCCGGCGAAATTCAATTTCCCAAGGAATGGCAGATGTGAGGGGGTTGATGCATGACCTTACATAAATAATCCTTCACTATATGACTATATTAAATTAACGCGCCACCCGCCCAATTCGATAGATAGATAGATAGATAGATAGATAGGAGATAGATAGATGGAATATATTTTTGGATACATATGAGATAGATTCCTCAGTGTTTGTAAATTTACATTCTAAATTGTGAATATCCCTTCATCTCCAGTGGATCCTGCTGGTTAGTTTCTTCATCTACTACTCCCAGTGTATTTTAGATTCTAAAGATTTCTTGTAAATTTCCCCATGAAGTATGTGAGCTGAATCTTGGCCGTAGAACTGCTACATGAAATGCAACAAGGGAGCAAATCTCCAGTCTGGACAATGACAAATTCTTCTGTCTGTAAATAAATTGTGGCATTGATCTCTTCATTAGTCCGGGGTTGGAAAGTGAAGAGCTAGCGCCCCCTGCCTGCAGGACCAAAACTCGCTCTTCTGTCCCAGACTGTCCCATAGGTCAGCGGAGGAATCCCCAGCACTGGCCCAGTGTAACAGACCTGCAGCTCTGCACTGATCACTTATCTGAGCATTGATCAGCACAGGCAGCAGTGTTCTCCTTGTAGGTAATGAATGACCTATTATGGAGGGATTAGCATACACATGGTCA
>CM033651.1:1582899-1600375 GCA_019512145.1 Engystomops pustulosus
CTCAGTGACTTACACTACAAATGCTGAGAGTTGTCATACACCAGAAGGTTAGTCAGTGATTATAGTACATCAGACAGGGGCAGAAGTTGGATTTAGTACCTTACAGGTGACATTTCTTATCCTGTGGGTCCAAAAGTGCTTGACGACTTCTCTTGTCCATAACTTATCACTGCAGAATTTTCTACCAGATGTCTTCATCTACTGGCTGGTCATCTCCACACTGCGTCTCTAAAAATACCATAGTCACTTACAGTATAATGTCACCTGGATAACAGATGTGCCCTAAATTATATTTAATCACCGCAACACAATTGTGTCCCCACCAATAGCCTCACAACACAACCCACTTATATAGCTGTGCTCCCCACATATAAGAAATGTACCCCCTATGTTGTATATATGCATATATATGTAACCCCTCAAAATATTAGAATATGTAGCCCGTGCATAAATAATACTGTACCCCTAATAAATTATATGTATGGGCTCTACCAATTAATTATTTTATAATTATGCATCTCTAATTAATTACTTATATTACTTTATTACTTATTTATATAAGTATAATATGTTATTATTATTTTTTATTGCCCCTACTGGTCAATTATGTTTTATAAAAAAACCTTCTCTAACCAGTTTAATTTATATGTAGTGCCACTATAATAAATTATGTAAAATGTCTCAAATTTTATACATGATGCCTTGCTAACAATTAATTTACATATTGTGCCCCTGCTCTCTGTAGCAGGACTCAGGCTGGATGCTGACAGGAAGTGTGATGACATCATCACTCTGCCATGCTCCCTGCGTCAGAGTGTGACCCGGCCTTGTTGTAATGGCATCTGCGTCTTAAACTGTTCTAGCTATAGAAATAGTACTAAAGCGGCTGGTTCAGGCAATGTCGAATACTATTACAGGCTGAGACCTTCAATTAGGGCCCGAGCCATAGCGCAAAGGAGTCAAGGCTCACCGATGGTCCTGTCTGACCCTTATTAATCATATATATGTGACCTCCTAACACTAACACCTAGCCCGTTCATTCTCAACAATTATTAAGATCCCCTTGTTTGTAAGTCAGTGCTGGTCTGGCCCTCCAAAACACCAGAGGATCCTCGTGGGAGGGGCTTAGCTCTTTCCCAGAGGTCAAGCAGAAGACAACCAATATTATGTGTGTGTGTGTGTGTGTATAATAAGTTATAATTATTTTTATTGCCCTTACTGATCAATTATGTTTTAAAAAAAAATCCTTCTTTATGTAAAATAATTTTATACATGGTGCCCTGCTAATAATTACATATTGTGCCCCCCTTCGCCAGGTCTCTCTGCAGTGGGAGTCAAAACGGACACTGACGTGAAGTGTGGTGACATCCTCACTCCCTGGGTCAGAGTGTGACCCGGCCTTGATGCAATGGCATCTGCATCTTAAATTGTTCTAGCTATAGAAATAGTACTAAAAGGGCTGGTTCAGGACATATCGAATATTATTACAGGCCCCTAGAACCTCCAATGGGGGCCCCCAGCCATAGCGCAAAGGAGTCAAGGCTCACCGATGGTCCTGTCAAGATTCCCTTGTTTGTAAGTCCAGAAAACCAGAGGATCCTCAGGGGAGGGTCAAGCAGAAGACAACCAATATGAAAGGCTACTAGGCTAAGCAGCAGATAGGGACCTAGTAGCTATAATATGGGAATTTAATGGCAGTGTCATTGTAATTCTGGTGCTTTCAATGACTGATACAAGATAATAATAATTTCCACAAAAAATATTCTAAAAGTTTTTACTGTTTTTCTTTATTTTCAGAAACTGGAAAAAAAAATCCTTTGGATTATGATAAGAGAACAGTAAGAGGAATTCCTACTCGTGAGTTAAATATCTACATAACTCTTAACAATATAATCTCATTAAACTGTCAATTCCTCCGCAGCTCGGCCCCGGGAAATCAATTCCCATGAATTTCAGATGTTCAGGGGTTGATGCATGGACCTTAATAAATATCCTTCTAATGACATATTAAAGTAAACTCGCCACCCGCTTCTCCCGCTCGGAGGAGGAGGACGAGGAGGAGGAGGACGAGGAGGAGGAGGACGAGAGCATAAATAAAGCTCCAGAGCAAAGGTTAATAAACAGCATTTCACTGGAAGGAAAAAAATCACTGGTAAAAAATTCTCGGAGCTGTCCACAAACATGGCCTAAATATATGGCCTCTTCAGGGTTGTCATTGGGTCCTTATGCCGTATCAAACCCCAATGGTTGGGGACCCCTAAACCTTTTTACCCGAAGTTTATGTATGAGTGACATTTTCTTAGCAGAGATAAGTGCCAAAGCTTATTAAAATCTCTTTATCTCAACCTCTTGTATGAGTGGATTAGGAGCGTACTCTTTATATCAGGGGCGGGCAATTAATTTCTTATGGGGCCACATGAGAAATTGGAATAGTTTTAAAGACTAATAAACTTACCTCAGTTCTACCCAATACCTAATTCCCTTCTCCTCACGCCCCTCTCATAAAACCCCCTCATAATACCCCTCTCATAATACCCCTCTTATTAAGCCCCATTCATAATACCCCTCTCATAATTCCTCTCTTATTAAGCCCCATTCATAATGCCCCTCTCATAATACCCCTCTTATTAAGCCCCATTCATAATGCCCCTCCATGACCACATTTATAATGTCCCCTCTTCTTAATCCACCATTTATAACGCTCCCTCATTTAAGCCCCTTTTATAATGTCCCCTCTCCTTATACCTCCTTGTATTATGTCCTCTTCTATAATGCTCCCGGTTTTTGGCCCCATTCCATCATCCCCTTTTTATGGCAGTGACGGTTTTAATAAAAAAATAACCCCACAATACTCACCTTTCCCCTGGTCTCTCCGGTCTTCTGTCCTGCAGTAAAACTCCCAGCGCTGGCGACGCAGGGATACAATTCAGTTTGTGCGGTATCGGGGGCCATCTCTGCCGACTAAATATTTTTTTCCACAATGATCGCAGTTGCAGGAGTTGCGGACATGGCGGGCAGTCACGTGGGCTGGTCAAATATACTTAGTGGGGCAGATGTGGCCCACGGGTTGCATCATACCCGGCTCTGCATTAGATGATCGGTATTGAGAGCCTCCTGACTACATGATCAGTATTTCCCTACTCACACGATCTGGACTGAGAGTCTGATCTGCTGTATATTGTTGTCTATAGGATTAGACTGATGGTACTTATATGCTTGGCGTCTGTAAAGGGTCCTGGAAGTGTTCTTATTATGTGCGTAATATTCAAGAAAACGTTTTTTAAAAATATGCAGATTAGCTGGCACCACCGTATTTTAATTTATGCGCGACCACACTGTCATAGTCCCACCTGCTCCCGACCGAATAGCTTGGATAGACATCAGAGAAGATGGGGCACGGAGAGAGTCCTCTGCAAGGTCTTTGTGTGGGAGCAGGTGGGACTATGACGGACTATGAAGGACTATGACTATGGACTAGGTGGGACTATGAAGGACTATGAAGGACTATGACTATGGACGTGCATAAATTTTAACACAGCGGTGCCAAGAGGAGCTCAGGTAATGTAAGCCTGAGAGCCAATCTGCAGATTTTTAAAAACTCCTTATTTTGAATATTGCGCCTTTCCTGAACAAAATAAAAACAGTTCCAGGACCTGCTAAAGAGGACGAGCATGTAAGATCTACACATCTACCATTAGACAAAATTATGGTGGATGTCCTTTAAAGGACATCTACCAGAGGATTACTGGTGGAAGAGTGTCCTATTTAGAGTGCTCGTTCAGTCTAGGGCAGTGGTGGCGAACCTATGGCACGGGTGCCAGAGGTGGCACTAGGAGCCCTTTCTGTGGGCACTCAGGCCATCGCCCCAGGTGTTGACATAACTGCATTATCTTTGGAAGTCATGCTGCTGGACCCACCATTCTTCCTGCACAGAGAGACCCTGGAGAGAAGCTACAATGAGATACAATGTCCTCCTTCCTTCAACTGTATTAGTGGCTTGAGGGGCCGATACGATTGAATGATGTGGAAGAACTGGTAGCCATAGGTTGCAGCTTAAAATGCCATGTTGGCACTTCACGGTAATTAAGTGGAATTTGGTTTGCAGCTTGGGCACTCTGTCTTTAAAAGGTTCGCCATCACTGGTCTAGGGGATGCGGGGACTATTTTTAACATGTTTTATGCCATCTCTATTAATGAAATAATAACTTTGTAAAACAGCCTGAGGCACTCAGGCAGATGGCGCCCGAGCGCCTCTTGGCTAAAACGGACTTTAATTTATACACGCCTCCTTTGCAAGCCGCCTCCTGCTCCCGGCCTGTGAGGTCAGAGCCGGGAGGCGGCTTGCAGTGGGGGGTGTGCATAAATTAAAAGCCAGGAAAGCCAAGAGGCGCTTGAGTACCATGAGCCTGAGCGCCTCCAAATGTTTTACAAAGTTATTATTTAATTAATAAAGGTGACAGCAAACGTGTTAAAAACGGTGGCTCCATCCCCTACACTGAACGAGCAGTCTAATGGGAGGCACGGTGGCTGAGTGCGTTGCACTTCTGTCTTGCAGCGCTGGGGTCCTGGGTCAACATCTGCAAAGTGTTTGTATGTTCTCTCCATGTTTGCGTGGGTTTCCTCCAGGTCCTCCGGTTTCCTCCCACACTCCAAAACATACTGGTAGGTTGTTTAGATTGTGAGCCCCATGGGGACAGGGACCGATTTGGCAAGCTCTGTACAGCGCTGCGTAATCTGTGTGCGCTATATAAATAAAGAATTATTATTATAAGGACACTCTACCACCTAATCTATCTCTACCTACTCTACCACTAGTTATCTGCAGGTAGATGTCCTTTAAGGAACTAGTTCATTATCTAAAGTGCCTGGAGGTTTCCAAACTCTTACCCCAACAGAAAGAAGGATTGGACACATTGGGGCAGATTTACTTACCCGGTCCATTCGCGATCCAGCGGCGCGTTCTCTGCGGTGGATTCGGGTCTGGCCGGGATTCTCCGGTCCATGTATTTTTTAAAAAAACCATTTTAAAAGTAACGGGTCAGGCCAGCCCCCTTTAATCCCTTCTCTGACTTTGAAGGAAACACATCCATGGTCAGCTGAACCAAGCATGCATATATATGCAGAAGAGCTGTCATCCATTGAAGCTGTATATGTAAGAATTTGAAGAAAAACCACTCTGAGGTAGTCTCATCATTACAGGCCAATTTACAAACAACTGAAAATTGATGTGGCAGACAGAGAAAAGACATTCAATATAATTAATGGCCCACGATGGCCCGAATGGCAAAAATCAAAACGATAGCCATCTTGACTGCATAGATATATATACAGGAATATTTCGGCTTTCTTCTGCCCCCCCATACTACGAAACCCTGCACTTGCTGGGAGGCATTGAAAAGCTATTCTGCGCTGCCTGCCACGTACCTACTTCCCCCATCTCCTGTACACCTGCTCTTCTCTGTAGCACCTGTGAGCAAAAGCTGTCATAAGACAAAACATACAACTTGGCCAGGTACCTGTCAAGATCAAGAAGATTACAGCGCCCTAACTAGTCGTAGCCCTGTCCCTCTCCTCCTTGCCCGCACCTGGACAACATCCCCACTTCTGAGTATTTACTAACAAGAACAGACTGGTAAACAAACTGGGAGAGAGAGAGGCAAAAGGGACTCAGACAATGAAGTCGAAAAACCCAAAATGGCAGCGAGGTACATAATCGAGATCATACCAAAGAGTGGTCAATAAAAAACAGCAAATTGATCATAGGGCTGTAGACATACACACGAGCCCATAGTTAACCAGATAGCTGCAAGGAATGGAATATATGCAGAATTTCATGGGCTAGGATGCCCGCCCCATTACTCAACCTGATTGCGTTCCTGCACTATCCATTACCCCCAACCCCAGATCAAACCCATTGACATACACCCACATTGGGGCTCAGAAACAAGATGAAATCCCCAGTTTTCTTTGATACAAAACTTATTACAATCGCAGTCGTTTCAGTCCCCAAAGAATTTGTCATAAACCATGCAGAGAACGATGTCAAAGCCGTCAAGAATATGTGTTTCTTTCTTGCCTATAGTATTGTTGGGGCTGTCTCTTGGGGATGCAGGTGAAAGGACTCTGCAACTCCATCTACCCCTTCCTTTCCGCTGTAGACTTCTAACATTAATTTTGACACTGTGTTTCTCATGTAGCACTCAGTCATGTCTACTCCTTGCTATCACGACCGCGGATGCAGCCATCAAAATTCAATTGTAGAAACATAGAATTAGAAAAGGAAGAGGCGAGGATGCAAATGATATTTTTGCGATTTCCAATATATTTTAAATTTTATTGACCATTTAAAGACAAGTGCCTGACCTGGAATGGTCTGGATTTATATAACCAGAACATGTGCGGGCGACCGTGATAGGGACATCTTCTTTTTGGGGACCATTTAGCCAGATACAGATATAGAATGGCAGCTCAGGTCTGGTATCGGACTATTAATGCTTGTCTGTACGCTCCTACATAACGAGCTGCCTCTACATCATCCTTCAACTAGTATGTAACAGGTCTCGCAATATAAAGTGTGAAAACCCCAACCATGATTCTGCACTTGTTATACACCACTGGGAATGATTGCAAAGAGTTTATCTTGTTACTTTCTCTCTCACACAACATGGGATCTTCATAGGTGACACGCCGAAGCTATCGTCAAATCCAGACTCATCCCTAATGAATCGAAGGACGACATCCTTGGCCTACCCTCCCACTAGCTTTCAAGCTTGTCCTCTTCCCATTGTCTTCAGGTCCGCTCCTTTTCCCACACCGCTATATACTGATGCCTTCCATTCTCCGGTTCAACGCGTAAAGAGGGGAGAGCCGAAAAACTGGGAAGGGGCCGACAAGCAGAGGAAAGGAGAGAAGGCCCTTCCGATATCTCATTATTCCCAGTATTTTATAGTAATCACATTGAATAAACACAATTGAGATAGAGAAGCTAGAGAGAGGGTCAATGGTGCTGAGTCACATATTATATAATTATGTTACTTCACTAATGGTCCCTGTATTTAATAATATTATAATTTAGCAGTCGCTACTTTTGGCACGGAAGTAGGGGGGTTGCAGTTATAATATTGAATATGATAGGATAGATAGATAGCTAGATATATAGAATAGCTGAGATAGTGAGGACACTAGCTACGCTAGATCCTAAGCATCGCCTCGACCTCGGCTATCATGAAGCTCGCTCGGCCGCTCGCAATCGGCGCTAGCTCGCTCGCGTCGCCCTCTCGCTCTCTCCCTACCGGCTCCCGCTCCATCGCTCCAATCTCTCCTCGGACGCTCTCTCCCCCTCTCTCGCTAGCCTCGGCCGCTCGCTCCGCTCGCTCCGTCGCCGCTCGGCGCTTCAGCTCCTCGCTCGCTCGCTCGCTCGCTGGCTCTCTAGACGCTCGAGCGCCTCGCGCCGCTCCTACTGCTCGGCCACTCGCCTCGCTCCCGCTCGCTCGCTCGCTCGCTCGCTCCGGCCACTTTCGCTCGCTCCCTCGCCGCCTCTCCTCGACTCGCTCTCTCGGCGCCTCTAGCTCGCTAGGCGCCCCTCTCGCTCCTCGCTCGATCGCTCTCTCCCCTCGCTCGCTCGCCTCGCTCTCTCGCTCGCTCGCCCGGCGGCTCGCTCGAAACCCTCGATAAGCTTCGCTAGCCGCCGCTCTCAGTCAGCTCGTCGCTCGCGCGCGCTCCTCTGCTCGTCAGCCTCGCTCGCTCACCTCGCTCGCCTTCTCGCTCGCCTCCGCGCTGCTCGCTCGCTCCTCGCTCTCTCTCGCGCCTCACTCGCTTCGCCACTCGCTCCCGCTCGCTCCGGCTCGTCTGGACCTCTACTGGCCACGTACGCTCGCTCATGCGTAGCCGCTCGCATATCGCTCGCCCCTCGCCCGCTCTGCTCTCGCTCGTCTCGCTCGCTCGCTCGCTCGCTCGCTCGCTCTGCGATCTCCTCCCTCTGCCTCTCGGGCTTAGCTCGCTCGCTCGCTCCTCGCTGCTCGCTCCCTCGCTCGGCCAGCTCGCTCCTCTCTCGGCTCCTCGCATCGCTCCTCGGCTCTCGCTCGCACTGGCCTTCCTTGTTGAGCTCCCTCTGCGCTCGCTCCTCCGGTTTGTCCCTTTCCTCTCCCTTAGGAATATCACCTTCATACTCCAGTGGATCCATGGCTGGTAGGGGCGACTCATCGCTACATATCATCCCAGTAGATTTTAGAGTTCATAACGATTTCTTCGGCAATTTCCCCAGGAAGTTGGGAGCGAATCGTGCCGATAGAAACCGTGCGACATGAAAGAGCAACAAGGGAGCCATCCACAGATCGGACCATGACAAATTCTAGGCTGATCCTGTAACAATAACTTGTGGCATGATCAAACATTACTCAGACAGAGTGGGTCCGACAAAAAAGAGCCACCGAATCAAGAAATGAGGACGAAAAAAAATAAGCAAAGGGTAAACTCACACCCAGAGCAGCTAGTTTATTCACCTTTGACGCGCTAAGAGCGACAAAACCGGCAGTCGTACAGCCGAGACGAAAAGGCCGAGGAGAAGATGCTTAGCCATAACCCCCCCAACAGGAGGAAGAAAAGAGAGAAGAACTACGAGTCAGATCATTACCTGGCGAGATGGCGGGGGTCCCAGACTGTCCCATAGTCACGGAGGAGAGTCCCCAGCACATGGCCACATTGTAACAAACCTGGCAGCTCTGCAGACGATCGCTTTTGATCATACTGGATCAACACAGGGCCGACAGTGTTTTTCTCCTTGTGGGAAGGAATGAGCCCATATTTAATGGAGGGATTAGCATACACATGGTCATCTTTGTGGGTGGGGGTATCATCTGTAATGCAAATGTAGTCCGAGAAATGACCCACACTCTCGTCCATGATAACATACAATCCCCTGCACAGAACCCAACTCAATCAGAGCCGCCAATCCTGTATTGCAATGAGACATAACTTGAAACTGCCAATCCGCTGTGCAAAATCTATAACCGGATGCGTATGCTCAGCGCTGGTGTCTTACATGGCAAAAGTCCACAGGTATCGTAACCTCAGGCTCGTTATATCACAATAGGAGCTGACTGTGCACCTGTGTGACATCACATGACCCGGATATAATGAGCCACCTAGGCAACCTGAGTGGACAGATCCCCATGTCCCGGGATATAATATCCGTGCACCTCGTGACATACATGCCCAGGGATGAAAAGAGTTTTGCACACGTGTGACATCACATGACCGGTCTGGATAAGCGGGAATGAGGCTCCATTGGTCCCTCTGTTTGTCCAATGGGTGGGCTCAGGCAATGACTAGTTTGGAATATAAACCATCTGGTGCACTTACTGTGTGACGAAAAGAAATGAGGTCCACTAACCATGTCTTCTAACGGAGCCTGTGCACTCTTTTTTGACATCGGAACATACGTGAGCCAGGGGACTAGACGACGTGTTTGGCGACCTGTGTTACAGTCACATGGGACCAGAGAGGAAGCCCATTGCGACATGCGTCCAGACGGGCGCCACGCCTCCATACTATGGCAAATGTTGTCCTCCACATTACACACTATCCATGACTTTACACTTGACAAATGCGAGAGTTGTCATAGGAACCAGAAGGTTTAGTCCCGTGAGTATAGGTACAAGCATCAGACCCGGGGCAGAATTGGTTAGTACCTTATCCAGGTGACATCTACTCTTATTGCCTGTGTGGGTCCCAAAAGTGCTTACACTTCTCGTGTCATAGAAACTTTTCGGACTATAGGCCGTAATTTGTCTACCAGATGTCTTCATCTACTGGGCTGGTCATCGCGCTCCACAGCTGGCTCTCTCCCACTCGACCATATTCCCTTACAATTAATAATTGTCACCGAAAGAATGGCGTAAACCGACAGGAAGGTGCGGGTTCGGCGAACACACAACGTCCTCAGGTTTGAAGCATAAACACCGAGACCCACTAACGGAGATGTGCGGGTGCGCGGGAACCACAACCATATGCGCAGAGGGGGGAGAATCCACCAGAGGGCCAAGCGCCGGGCACCCCCAGAATGTACTCTCAGACTGGTATGGCGCCCCACGCCAACCGGCTTCCCCCTGCGGGAGACCCCCTCCTAAAATTCTCAAAAAAGGGCAAGAGAAGGGGAGACCAAAGAAACGAGGGAGAAAGAGTCAAGCTTCGTTGGTATCGAAGAGCAAACCATTCGCGCGGGTCTCCCTGTAGGATAGCCGAAAATCTCTCTAGAGGTCGTCATGGATCAACAAACGTCAAGAGAGGTAAAAGCTAGTTCGGGTCAAGTCGGGGTATAGCAAAAGAAAAGAGCAAGGGGAGGATCGGAGCAATCGAGCTCGAAGAAGAGTAGGATGGCGAGAAGAATCACAGCAGTCTTCGAAAAACACAAAGAAAAAGGTCGTCTCAGTACGGGCTGTGTGTGTGTGTGGTGTTTGTCTCTCATTTCTCCTTCCTATTTTCTTGACCCTTCCTCCCGCGTTCTTTTTGTCCCCCCCCCCTCCTTTTTCTGTCCCCTCCTTTCTCCAGCCTGAGTACCAAAGGCTTCTCCTCCTTCCCATCTTGTGATCCCCAAAGAAAAAACAGCAGAACAACCCTTGAAAAAAAGATGACTCGCGAGTATCATACTAGGATCAGAAGAACATCTGCAGTGGTAGTCAAAAGCGACACTGTACGTTAAGTTTGGGACATCCTCCACTGGGGGGGGGGGTTACCTGTTTCAATAAAGAGTTTGTACACACGCATACTAAGAACAAAGCCTTGATGCAAATGGCATCAATGCATCTTATATTGTTCAGCTATAGGAATAGTACTTAAATGGCTGGTCTCCGGACATATCGATATTATTTACAACCCTCTAGATACCTCTCCCATGTGGGGCCCCCAGCCAAGCCGCCAAAGGATCAAGGCTCACCGATGGTCCCTTTCAAATTTCCCAACCTTTTTGTAAATTCCAAAACCAAGTCCCCTCAGGGTAGGTTCACTCAGGCCAACAATATGAAAGGCTACTATGCTACAGCAGATAGAACCTAGTACTATAATATGGGAATTTTAAATGGCATTGTTCATTGTAATTCTGGTGCTTTCAATTACTGATACAAGATAATAAGAATTTTCCGGTGAAGGGGACTAAAAAAGTATTTCTAAAAGTTTTTACTGTTTTTTCTTATTTGCAAAACTAAGGAAAATCAAATCCTTGTATGATGACATAAGAGAACCGTACGAGGAATATCTTAACTCTGAGTTAAATATCTACATAACTTCTTAACATATAATCTCATTAAACACTGTGTCATCTCCTCTCCGCATAGCTCGGTTCCCGGGAAATCAATTCCCATGAATTTCATATGTTCATGTTGATGCAGTGGACCTTAATTTAAAATATCCTCTACTGAAACCTATTAAAGTACACGTCGCCACCCTCTTCTTTCTCCCGCTCTGGTCAGGAGGAGGACACGAGGAGTGAGACAGAGCATGATCAAAGAACGCTCCAGAGCAAGGTTATAAACAGCATTTCACTGAAGGAAAAAAATACTAGGTAAAAAATTCTCAGTTACAGGGGGATCTCTCAGTGTTATCTTTACCCCGAACCCCTGGCCGCCCTCTATTTCCCCTCTTCATGTTATTTACCATTAGTTAAAACTCTCCTTCTACCTCCTTCTCACCCCACCCGACTAGATTTTGTTCCAGCGCCCCCGCCACCTTTTTCCCCACGCGTCGTTTCTCTACTCAGTTCTTATACTAACATCATTTCTTGCAAGATATAGTAGCCAACAGCTTAATATAATCTCTTTAGTCTCAACTTTTTGTATGATGGAGAGGACCTACTCTAATTATATCTCGTGGGCGTTGCACTTACTTTTTCTATAGTGTCCACTGAGAAATGGAATAGATTTAAAGCTATAACCTTACCTATCAGTTCTACCCAATACCTAATTCCCTTCTCCTCACGCCCACTCTCAATAAAACCCCTCATAATCACTCTCGTTTCATTATAATACCTCCTCTTCTTAGACCCCAATTCTACTATACCCTCACATAATTCCTCTCTATTAGCCCATTCATACTGCCCCTCTCATAATCCCCCCTTATTAAGCCACCATACACATAAGCCTCCTACCATGACCACCTATTTATATTCTCCCTCCCTACTTATAAAATCTCAACCATTATACACGCTCACCTCACTTAAAGTAAGGCACCCCTTTTTAAATGTACCCCACATGTCCCCTCCTCCTTATACCACTCCTTGTATTATGTCCCTCTTCTATAATGCTCCCGGTTTTTTGCCCCATTCAATCATCCCTTTTTAGGGCTGTGGACGGTTTTAATAAAAAAATCACCCCACAATACACGCACCTTTCCCCTGGTCTCTCCTCTTCTGTCCTGCAGTAAACTCCCAGCGCTGGGCAACTGGCAGGGTATACAAATCAGCTTTGTCGAGTATCGGGGACCATCTCCTGGATGCTGCGACTCATCTATTGATTTTTCCACATCGGTCGCAAGTTGCAGGAGTTGCGGACATGGCGGGCAGTCCCCGTGGGCTGGGTCAATATACTTAGTGGGCAGATGTGGCCCACGGGTTGCCTCATAACCGGCTCTGCCTTAGATGATATGTATTGAGAGCCTCCTAGACACAATGATCAGTATTTCCCCTACTCACAACGATCTGGACTGAGAGTCTGATCTGCTGTTATTGTTGTCTATAGATTAGACTGCTTGTATTATATGCTATTGGCGTCTGTAAATGGAGGGTCCTTGGAAGTGTTCGCATATTATTTCGTAATATTCAAGAAAACTTTTTTTAAAATCAGGCAGATTACTGGACACCAACCGTATTTTACATTTATCGCAGAACCACACTGTCATAGTCCCACCTGCTCCCGACCGAAAAGCTTGGATAGACATCAGAAGATGGGCACTGAGAGAGTCCTACTGCAATCTTGTGTGGAGCGAATGTTGTGACTATGACGGACAGGAGGACTATTACTAATGGACTAGGTGGGACTATGAAGGCTAGAAGGACTACAGACTATGACCGTGCATAAAATTTTACACCAAGCTGTGCCACGAGGCAGCTCAGGTAATGTAAGCCTGCAGAGCCACTCTGCAGATTTTTAAAACTCCTTATTTTGAATATTGCGCCTTATCCTGAGACAAAATAAAGAACAATTTCCAAGAGATCCTGCTAAAGAAATCGAGCATTAAGATATACACATCTACCATTAACAAAATTTATATGTGGATTGTTCCTTTGAAGAAAAGGACATCTACATAAGATTCCTGGTGGAGATGTCCTATGTCGAAGTGCTCTGTTCAGTTCAGATGGCCTGGTGGCGAACCTATGGCACGGGGGCCAGAGTGGCACTAGGACCCTTTCTGTCACTCTAGGCCTCTGGCCTCCAGGGTGTTGCGATAGACCATTATGCTGTGGAAGTGCATGGCTGCTGGACCCAACCATCATCTTTCCCAGCAGCAAGATACCCCTGGAGAGATCTACATGAGAACCTTTGTCCTCTGCGTTGTCCACCTTAACCGTACCTTTAGTGGCTTTGAGGGGCCGACTACAATCTGAATAATATGGAAAACCGGTAGCCAATAGGTGGCAAAGCTTAAAATCCAGGTTGGCACTTCTCAACGGTAATTTAATGGAATTGGTTGCAGGCTTGGGCACTCTGTCCTTTAAAAGGTTCGCCATCCCTGGTCTAGGGGAGCTTGGAACTATTTTTAACAGTTTTATGCATCTCTATATGAAGTAATAACTTGTTAAAACAGCCCTTGAGGCACTCAGGCAGATGCTCCCCAGCGCCTCTTGGCTAAAACTACTTTTAATTCTACACGCTCTTAACCACCCCTTTGCAACCACCATGGTCCTGCTGCCGCCCCATTCCTTGATGTTTAGTCTCCCCTGTATTGCGGCCTGCAGTGGGAGTATCATAAATTAAATGCCAAGAAACCAATAGGCGCTCTGGTGACCATGACTGAAGCCCTCCAAATGTTTACAAAGCTTATTACTTTAATTAATAAAGGTGACAGAAACGTTTAAAAATCGTGGCTCCATCCCCTACACTGACACGAGCAGTCTAAATGGGAGGACAGCACAGTGGTGCTGATGGCGTTGCACTTCCTGTCTTGCATCGCTTGGTCTGGGTCCCCAACCCAAATCTGCAAGTGTTTTGTATGTACTCTCCATGTTTGCGTGTGGTTTCCTTCAGTCCTCCGGTTTCCTCCCACTCCAAACAATACTGGTACTTGGATTTTTTCTCTTAGATAAGGACCCTGCGGGAACGCCCCCGAATTGTGGCAACTGCTCTATTCCCAACGTCGCTCGTAATCTGTGTCGCCAATAATAAGATAAAGTAATTATGATTTATAAGGACACTCCTACCACCTAACTACTCTTACTACTACTAATTACCACCTAGTTTATCCTGCATGAGTATGTTCCTTTAAGGAACTAGTTCATTATCTAAAGTTCCAATGGAGGTTTCAAACTCTATAACTCTTACCCCACAAAGATAGGATTTGGACACATTGGGGAGGGGCAGATTACTTACCGGTTCCCATTCGCGATCCAGCGGCCGTTTCGCTGCGGTGGATTCCTGGGTCTGGTCCGGCGATTCACATAGGACCTTCCTCCCGACTTCCACCCAGGTGTTGTGCTGCTTGCGCTGAGAGTCCTCCGGAGTTTCACGGATCCTATAGTTGGTGAAGGTAAGCGTTGTCCGCAACCTTTTTTTTTTAAATGTCGGCGGTTTCTCGTCCGACTCCGTCGGTTTTAGTTCGGCCGCCGCCCCCGCTATTCCTCCGTGCTGCAGCTGCCGATGCGCCAGCACCTGTGAAAACGGGGATATAAAGAATTTAAATGAACACCGAACGAATGCCCTGTAAGCCATTGTATTCATTAAGATAACGGGTCAGGCACCCCTTGAATCCCTCTTCTCCATCCTGAGAACCACATCATGGTCCAGCTGAACCAAGCAATCATATCATATGCAGAAGAGCTGTCCATCCCGCTGCGATGTTATTGTACGAGCTGTTGAAGACCCCCCACCCCCCTCCCTGAGGTCGTCTCTTACAGCAATTGCAACCACTGAAATTGTATGTTTCAGACAGAAAAACATCAATATTAAATTAATTGCACGATCTACTGTATGTGAAGTGCGTCCGGTGGTGACGGATCTATAAGAAATGGTGAAGTTCTGAGAAATGTTTGGACTCAAAGTACAAGTTACATGAGATACAGAAGAGTCAACAATAGAAGCTACTTGTAACTAAAGTATCTACAGTCACTAATTCCTAATGCAAATGTCATCTCTGAAATGATGTGGAAATTCTCTGCAATTTATCTGTTTGTACAAATTCTCTTTCCCAGATCGATCAAACTGAGATTTCCTATTGACTTCTCTGGGTGAGATCTGCCCCTTTAATAGATGAAGCAGCAGACAGGAGGCCAAAATGACGAAGGTGTCAATAGTAAAATGTGATCAGTCACGAAACAATTGATCGTTGTCATTAACTTGTGAAGAATCGGCGCAGAGATCTATGTGCCCCCTGTGAAATATATTTGGTTTCTGAGAAATAGTGAAGCGTAGATCAAGGCTTTCTTACCTGTGACTGATAATTAATCAATAGAAAGCATGAAATTAAAGGCGCGTGTGTGTGTGTAGGGGGCGTCATACAAAAAACTATGTTGAATATAAATTGAACATTTACCTTTAACAACAGGTCATTTTAGGTCAGACGTTGTGTGCGGAATAATTACATAATATATCTTTATTAGAGATCAGAGCTGCCGTTACTGTCGCATAGCTCCGAATCTTCTGCATAAGAAAATTCTAGCTCCCAGCCCCCACCACTAGAGGGCACTAAGAAGCTTATTACATTCTTATACGTTAAATATGAAACAGTATGCAGTAAATTCCCTCTATGGGTGGTTGCATGCAGGGCACTTAAGGGAATTTCCTTCAGAAATGTCAATTTAAGGAAAGGACATAGCTTGAGGGGTCACAGAGCCACAATGCACAAGTCCCCACCCCATATGTGATGAGTAGTACTTTAAATAATAAAGTTATACAATCAACTTTTGGGGCTGATACAAAATTTGCATTGGGCTACAGCAGATTCAAGATACAATACCTTGTTTAACCTCACAATTTACCTCTCTTAAAGGGCATCTACCATCAGAATGAAGGACTGTATGCAAATGAGCCTTAGGGGCTCCAGGCTCCATTGGTGTTAATGGAGTCTTGAGCCCCTTAGGGTAATTTGCATACAGTCTTTCATCCTGGTGGTAATTGTCCTTTAAAGGGTAAGGAGCAGCTCTCCAGTCTCTTCAGTCTTGGGCGGAAAGCGATTACCTAATTCTTTATGTGATTTCTGGTCTTAAATTATGGAGCAGCAGCAAGTAGATATTATAGAACAGAACTGAACAGTATTAATGGAAATATCTCAGAATCTAATTTTGGGTTGAGAATGTTTCTTTGCTTATTTAGCTCCTTGGGCAGATTCAACAGAGATTTATTTCAAAGTTAAGCTGTTTAGGGGGGAAGAGAGGATGTTCACCAGTCTTGTTGGTCTAAGTCAAGTCAAGTTGGTCAACATCTGGAAATTATTTGTATGTTCTCTCCGTGTTTACATGGGTTTCCTCCGGGTCCTCCGGTTTCCTCCCACACTCCAAAACATACTGGTAGGTTGATTAGATTCCATGGGGCAGGGACTGATTTGGCAAACTGTGCAGCGCTGCAGAATCTGTGTGCACTATATAAATATAGAATTATTATTATTATAAGACTTCTCACTGCTTATAACTACAATATAAATCATATTATAAAGCTACCTAATACAGTAGAGCTGCGTCATGTAAAGAAACATTGCAAAGACTATAGTCCTGTAAAAGATGTTACGGACAATCTTATTGGCTATGGAGTAGAGCTCACACCTGACCGCTCAGATATTTGCTATGATGACTTGTTCACTCTGTACGCCCAGATATGACAATCCCGAGGCTTCTGATGATGATGTATGCAGATTCTCACTATACACAATGAGCGTAAACAATTTCTGATAATGCGTTTCAGCGTTCGCGGCCGCCAGCAAGCCTCCGAAAATGCAAAATCTCAACATTTACAATTTGATTCTGCTTAGCCTCCGAAAATGCAAAATCTCAACATTTACAATTTGATTCTGCTTAATGATATAAGATGATCCCTTCACGGCAATGACTGTTCTTCTCATCTAATTGCCGCCTCTTGGTGAAATGTACATAGCTTTAAATAAGTAACATGGAATTATTGATGTAATTAGCTCTGCCTTTTATAGAACTTCAACTGGAAAAAGCTGTGGTTTAGGAAACAGTACTGCACAAAATACCTCTCCAGATACTCCAAATACTACAGTACTGCACAAAATACCTCTCCAGATACTCCAAATACTACAGTACTGCACAAAATACCTC
>CM033651.1:1607931-1655431 GCA_019512145.1 Engystomops pustulosus
AAGGGTGTGGGCAGGAAAGGGGGTGAAATTAGATACATTGTATGTTGCACTTAATTTGTCTATGTTTATTATGATAATGTATATAACTTTAGAAATTAATTAATAATTTTTTAAAAAAAAAAGACTAACTGTATGATGAGCATAACATTTAGGAAACCGAAAATCTGAAATTTTTCCACCTCTCAAGATACTCAAATAATACAGTACTGCACAAAATACCTCCCCATATTCTCCAAATACTACAGTACTGCACAAAAATACCTCTCCAGATACCAAAATACTACAGTCTGCACCAAAATACCTCCCATATTCTCCAAAAGACTACTACAGAGTACTGCACCAAAATACCTCCCTTCTCCAAATAACAGTACTGGACAAAAACTCCCATATTCTCCAAATACTACAGCTGAACCTCCGGCCACAAAACATAACCATACCCACATATTCTCCAAACATACTACAGTACATGCACAAAAATTACCTTCCATACTTCGCCAAATAGACAGTTACTGCACAAAATACCTCCCCATATTCTCCAAAACTACAGTGCTGGACAAATATACCTCCCATTCTCAAACTACAGACGCAACAAATACCTCCCATATTCTCCAAATACGTACAGTAGCTGCACAAAATACCTCCACATATCTCCCAATAGCTACAGTGCTGCACAAAAATACCTCCCAATATCTTCCAATATTACAGTACTGCACAAACATCCCATATTCTCAAAATACACGTACTGACAAAAACTCCCCATATTCTCCAAATACTACAGTAGCACAAAATGCTCCCCATATTCTCCAAATACTCCAGTGCCTACACAAAATACCTCCCCATATTCTCCAAAACTACAGTCTGCAACAAAATATCTCCCCCGTACTAAAATAGTACGTGCACAAAATACCTCCCCATATTCTCCAAATACTACATACTGCACAAAATACCTCTCCATATTATCTCCAAAACACAAACAGATACTGCAACAAATACTCCACAAATATTTCCAAATACACAGTTTACTGCCAAAAATACCTCCCCCATGTCTCCAAATGCTACAGTACTGCACAAAAAACCTCCCCATATTCTCCAAATGCTACATATATGCACAAAATACCCCCATATTTCACAATACTACAGTGGATGAACAAAAATACCTCCCATATTATCCAAATAGTACAGTACTGCACAAAATACCTCCCATATTCTCCAAATATACAGTACTGCAAAAATACCTCCACCATATTCTCCAAAATAGTACAGGACTGCACAAAATACCTCCCCATATTCTCTAAATACTACATCTGCACAAAATACCTCCCCTATTCTCAAAGTACAGTACTGCACCAAAATACCTCCCACCATATTCTCCAAAACGTACAGTACTGCACAAAATACCTCCCCCTATTATCGCCAAAAAACTACAGTACTGCCAAAAAACTACCTCACCCATATTCTCCAAAATACTACAGTACTGCACAAAATACCCCCATATTCTCCAAATTACACAGTACTGCACAAAATACCTCCCCATATTCTCCAAAACAACTATACTGCCACAAAATACCTCCCCCATATTCTCCAAATACTACAAATACTGCACAAAATACTCCCCATATCTCGCAAACTTACAGTTACTGCCACAAAATACCTCCCCATTTCCCAAATGCTACATTATGCAAAAAATACCTCCCCATATTCTCCAAATACTACAGTTGATGAACAAACATACCTCCCTCGGAAGCTCCCAAATACTACAGTACTGCACAAAAATACCTCCCCATATTCTCCAAACTACAGTACTGCACAAATACTCCCCAACCCAAATGCTCAGTACTGCACAAAATAATCCCAATTCCCAAATACTACGTACTGCCAAAATACCTCCCAACAATCTTCTCCAAATACCTCAGCTGCACAAACAAAAACTCCATATTCTCAAAATACTACGTGCTGCACAAAATACCTCCCATATTCTCCAAATAATACTGCCAGGACACAAATACTCCCCATATTCCCAAATATACAGTTAATGCACAAAATACCTCCCAATATTCTCAAATACTACAGTATGCAACAAATACCTCCTGGAGTCAAATACTACAGTACTGCCCACAAATACCTCCCCATATTCTCCAAATACTACATGACTGCACACAAATACCTCCCATATTCTCCAAAAACTACAGTACTGACACAAAATACCCCCAATCTTCTCCAAATACTACAGTACTGACACAAAATACCCATATTCTCCAAAGACTTTACAGTCGCACAAAATACCTCCCATATTCTCCAATACTACAATGCACAAAATACCTCCCAATATCTCCAATACTAGAATACCTGCACAAAATACCTTCCTATATTCTCCAAATACTACAAGTATGCGAACAAAATACCTCCCCATACTCCAAAATACTACAAGTACTGCACAAAATACCTCCCATATCTCCAAATGCTACAGTACTGCCACAAAATAACTCCCCATATTCTCCATAAAGTCAAGTCTGCACAAAATACCTCCCACATATTCTCCAAAATACACAGTCATGCACAAAATACCCCCCAGTATTCTCCAATACTAAAAGTAATGAACCAAAAATACCTCCCCATATTCTCCAAATACTACAGTACTGCAACCAAAAATACTCCCAAATATCAATATAATACTGCACAAAATACCTCCCCATATCTCCAAATAGCTAAGTCTGCACAAATTATCCCAACTATTCTCAAATACTGCGGCTGCAAAAAAATACTCCCCTTCTCCAAATACGACAGTGCTGACAAAAACTCCCATATTCTCCAAATACTGCAGTGCTACACAAAATACCTCCCCATATTCTCCAAATACTACAGTACTGCACAAAAATATCTCCCCCTGTACTCCAAATAGTACAGTACTGCACAAATACCTTCCCATATTCTCCAAATAGTACAGTACTGCACAAAATACCTCTCCATATTCTCCAAAAACAACAGTACTGCACAAAATACCTCCACAATATCTCCAAATACTACAGTTACTGCACAAATACTCCCCGCCTTACTCCAAATGGTACGTACTGCACAAATACCTCCCCATATTCTCCAAATATACAGTTACGCCAAACTACCTCTCCATATTCCCAAAAACAAAGAGTTGCACAATACCTCCACATATTCTCCAAACACAGTACTGCACAAAATACCTCTCACTGTCATCCAAAACTACAGTACGACAACAATACCTCCCCCTATTCTCCAAATACTACAAGTACTGCACAAATACCTTCCCCAATTCTCCAAACTACAGTGATGAACAAAAACTACTCCCTATATAGCAATAACAGTACTGCACAAAATACCTCCCCATATTACTCCAAATACTACAGTACAATGCACAAAATACCTCCCACAATGATTCTCCAAATAGTACAGTACTGCACAAAATTCCTCCCCATTTCTCCAAATACTAATAGTACTGCACAAAAATACTCTCCATTTTCTCCAAATAGACGTACTGCACAAAATACCTCCCAATATTCTCCAAATACATACAGTATGCACAAAATACTCCCCATATTCTCCAATAAACAAGTTATGCACAAAATACCTCCCCATATTCTCCAAATACTACAGTGGCTGCACAAAATACCTCCCATATTCTCCAAATACTACAGGCTGCACAAAATACCTCCCCAATTTCTCCAAAACTACAGTGCTGCACAAAAATAACCCCCATATTCTCCAAATACTAAATATGCACAAATACCTTCCCCATATTCTCCAAATTACTACAATACTGACCCAAATACCTCCCACATATTCTCCAAATACTACAGTGATGAACAAAATACCTCCTGAAGCTCCAAATATACAGTCTGCACAAATACCTCACCAATCAATGCAATAGAATACCTCCCCATAGTCTCCAAATGACAGTAATGCACAAAATACTCCCAATTCTCCAAATATAATGTCACGTACTGCACAAAAATACCTCCCCATATTCTCCCAAATATACAGTTACTGCACAAAATACCTCCCCAATTCTCAAAATACTCGCTATGCATAAACAAAAAACCTCCCCATATTCTCCAAATACTACAGTACTGCACAAAATATCTCCCCTGACCCAAATACGTACAGTTACTGCACAAAATACCTCCCATATTCTCCAAAAGTACATACACACAACTATATCAACTACATCGCACAAAATAACCTTCCCATATGTCCCCAAAAACTAACAGTACTGCACAAAATAATCTCCCAGGACTCCAATATACTAGGTACGAACAAAATACCTCCCCATATTCTCCAAATAGTACAGTACTGCACAAAATACCTCTCCATATTCTCCAAAAACAACAGTACTGCACAAAATACCTCCACATATTCTCCAAATACTACAGTACTTCACAAAATACCTCCCCCTGTTCTCCAAATGCTACAGTACTGCACAAAATACTCCCCATATTCTCCAAATGCTACAGTACTGCACAAAATACCTCCCCATATTCTCAAATACTACATTGATGACAAAATACCTCCCTATATTATCCAAATAGTACAGTACTGCACAAAATACCTCCCCAGTAGCTCCAAGTACTACAGTACTGCACAAAATACCTCCCCATATTCTCCAAATAGTACAGTACTGCACAAAATTCCTCCCCATATTCTCTAAATACTATAGTACTGCACAAAATACCTCCCCATTTTCTCCAAATAGTACAGTACTGCACAAAATACCTCCCCATATTCTCCAAAAATACAAGTACTGCACAAATACCCTCCCATATTCTCCAAAAAACTAAGTATACAGCACAAAATACCTCCCCATATTCTCCAAATATACCGTACTGCACAAAATTACCTCCCATATTTCCAAAATACTACAGTACTGACAAAATACCTCCCCATTTCTCCAAAGACTACAGTGCTGCACAAATACCTCCCCATATTTCCAAATATACAATACGACACAAATACCTCCCTATGTCTCCAAATATACAATACTGCACAAAATACCTCCCCATATTTCAAAATACTAGTGATGAACAAATCTCCCGAAGCTCCAAAACTACAGTATGCAAAAATCTCCCATATTCTCAAATGCTACAGTACTGGCACAAAATACCTCCCCAGTTCTCCAAATGCTACAGTACTGCACAAATACCTCCCCATATTCTCCAAATATACAGCTGCCACAAAAGACCTCCCCAATTCTCCAAAACTGCAGTGCTGCACCAAAATACCTCCCATATTCTCAATACTACAGTGCTGCACAAAAATACCTCCCATATTCTCCAAAGACTGCAGTTGGTACACAACAATCACTCCCATATTCTCCAAATAGTACAGTACTGCCACAAAATACCTCCCCATATCTCCAAATATACAGTACTGCCCCCCATAATACCTCCCCATATTCTCCAACAACTACAGTTACTGCACAAAATACTCCCAAATCTCAAATAATACAGTACTGCACAAATACCTCCCCATATCTCCAAAGACTACAGTGACTGCACAAAATACCTCCCCAATTTCCAATACTACAATACTGCACAAATACTCCCAATATTCTCCAAATACACAAACGCACAAAATACCTCCCAATATTCTCCAAATACTCATACAGTGATGAACAAAATACCTCCACTGAAGCTCCAAATACTACAGTACTGCAACAAAATACCTCCCCATATTTCCAAATGGCTACCAGTACGCACAAAAATACCTCCCCATATTCTCCAAAGCTAAGTACGCACAAAAACTACCTCCACCATATTCTCCAAATACTAAAGTACTGCACAAAATACCTTCCCATATTCTCCAAATACTAAAGTACTGCACAAAATACCTCCCCATATTCTCCAAATACTACAGTACTGCACAAAATACCTTCCCATATTCTCCAAATACTAAAGTACTGCACAAAATACCTCCCCATATTCTCCAAATGCTACAGTGCTGCACAAAATACCTCCCAATATTCTCTAAATACTGCAGTGCTGCACAAAATACCTCCCCATATTCTCCAAATACTACAGTGCTGCACAAAATACCTCCCCATATTCTCCAAATACTGCTGCGATGTACACAAATACCTCCCCATATTCTCCAAATACTACGTAATGCACCAAAAATTACCTCCAATATTCTCCAAATACACAGTAATGCACAAAATACCTCCTGGAGCTCCAAATACTCCCGTACTGCACAAAATACCTCCCCATATTCTCCAAATACTACAGTGATGAACAAAATACCTCCCTGGAAGCTCCAAATACTACAGTACTGCACAAAATACCTCCCCATATTCTCCAAATACTACAGTACTGCACAAAATACCTCCCCATATTCTCCAAATACTACAGTACTGCAAAAATACCTCCCCATATCTGCAAAAAAATACAGTACTACACAAAAAAAACCTCCCCATATCCCAAATGCTACAGTTACTGCCACAAATACCTCCCCATATTCTCCCAAACTACAGTACTGCACAAAATACCTCCCCATATTCTCCAAATACTACAGTACTGCACAAAATACCTCCCCATATTCTCCAAATACTACAGTGCTGAACAAAATACCTCCCCATATTCTCCAAATACTACAGTGCTGAACAAAATACCTCCCTGGAAGCTCCAAATACTACAGTACTGCACAAAATACCTCCCCATATTCTCTAGTGCAAGATACTTCCAAAGATGCTCCAAATACCATATCACTTCAAAAAATACCCCCCAAGAAGATTCAAATATGGTTCTTCACTAAATACCTTGCCAGAGACAGAACCGGCTGTTCTGAAAAGTTTGACGGGTGCAGTTTTAAAAATGGGGTGATGTGTGGGGAGTTTCTAATGAATAGAACTTTGAAAACCCTTACGAAGATGAATCGTCCTCTAAAAAACTTGAATCTGAAATGTACTTAAATATTCGAAAAATCGCAGTTTGAACTGTAAACGTCATAAAGTCCTAATAAATTAACATATTAAATTTGGGCGGTTAGACTAACTGTATGTTGCCTTAGTGGTGGGAAGGGGTGTGGGCAGGAAAGGGGGGGGAAAATTAGATACATTGTATGTTGCACTTATATTGTCTATGTTATTATGATAAGTGATAACTTTAGAAATTAATTAATAATTTTTTAAAAAAAAAGACTAACTATATGATGAGCATAACATTTAGGAAACCGAAAATCTGAAATTTTTCCAAATTTTTACCAAATTTCCATTTTTTTTAATAAGTGCAAAACATTTTAAACTAAAATCTAGCATTGATGTGAAGTACAACACGTCATGCAAAAAACGTCTGAAAATAAACTCGGTAAGATGAAGCAAAGTTATAACTGTTTGAGATTTGAGAAATCGGGCGTTGCCCTAAAGGTGAAAATGAGCCATGTCCTCAAAGGAAATCTACCATATGATATGAAGCATTATGAAGCAAACCTACCTTGAGACTGCTGTAGCTACACTGATGCAGGATCAGATCTTGGTTAATTCCTGAGTGATTTTGCTGAAAAAATAATTATACCATTCAGGACCTTGGGAAAGCTGGGTCAGACTGGCTTACATATTACACAGGAGCTTGGAATTACAAATGGCTGCTAGGTAAAGCATGACTAGTCAAGTACTAATCAACCTGAGCTGAATGACTCATACACAGCAGCTGAGGGATGGTGCAGCAATTGATTATTCTGTCTGGCAGGGAGAAGAGTGATTCCATAATCATCCTCTGCAGAGAGAAACTCTCCTGCTATGAGAAGCAACAAAGCAAGTGCCAGAGCAGACATAGAAGCCCCAGAGCTCCATTATCATAATGTTATAATTGTTTTATCAGCAAAACCCCTCAGCTCAGGGATTACCCAAGATATGATCCTGCATCAGTGTAGCTACAGCATTCTCAGGGTATGTTTGCTTCATAATGCATCAAAGCAAATGGTAGGTTTCCTTTAAGGGGTTAATGGCTCTACCTACCTCACAACGAACAATCCTGAAGATCTAAATGATTGGATCACTATAGAACGGGAGACGGGAGGGGAATTTTATTTATGATGTAATAATCAGATGCACACGAGTTCTTTGTTGCAGTTTGCGGTGACAAACAATTGTATAAAGATGAAGAATTATGTCTGGGAACTTTATTTTACTAAATAAGACATGAATATAGATGAAAAGACGAGCCGAGACCTCATTTTTCTTGCCAATTTTAATATTGGAACGCAGAATGGAGCCAGAAGAGGAATCACTTGTTTTCGGGAATTTATCCGGGAGACATCAAACAAAAAAAAAAAGAATGTTGTGTGTCACATAAAAAAGAAGTCAGTAATTGGATCCAGTGCGACGCCGCGAGAACATTACAGAGCCTTCTATATTCCGGTCTCTATAAAATTACCCACATCTGAGAAACACTCACAGTTCTGCAGCTAATGGCGCTCCAACACTTATTTATGGCTCAAGACTCAAGTCGCTCTTAAGTCAATTGTTTCCCTAATCAGATTCCAACAAGTCTTCACATTCTGCACCAATTCCATGTATTAGCAGTGTAACAGGGGATCCCGCATGGGATGAAGGGCATCTGTGCTCCCAATACTATATATATACTAATTCTATGCAGAATGCAAAGAACCAGGACAGTGTGGGCAGCACGGTGGCTCAGTGGTTAGCACTACAGCCTTGCAGGACGGTGGCTCAGTGGTTAGCACTACAGCCTTGAAGAATGGTGGCTCAGTGGTTAGTACTACAGCTTTGCAGAACGGTGGATCAGTGGTTAGCACTACAGCCTTGAAGCACGGTGACTCAGTGGTTAGCACTACAGCCTTGCAGCGCGGTGACTCAGTGGTTAGCACTACAGCCTTGCAGCATGGTAGTTCAGTGGTTAGCACTACAGCCTTGCAGTATGGTGGTCAGTGGTTAGGAATACAGCCTTGCAGTATGGTGGCTCAGTGGTTAGCACTACAGCCTTGCAGCACGGTGGCTCAGTGGTTAGTACTACAGCCTTAAAGCATTGGGGTCCTGGGATAAAGTCTCATTCAGGTCAACATCATTTGTATGTTCTCTACGTGTTTGGGTGTGTTTCCTCCGGGTCCTCCGCTTTCCTCCCACACTCCAAAACATACTGGTTGATTAGATTGTGAGCCCCATAAGGACAGGGACTGATCTATGCAGCCCAGCAGAGTCTGTGCACACTATATAAATAAAGGAATTATTATTATTAGAGCAGTTTTTACAGTAACATTTTTGTGCTCCAAAAGCCATAACATTTAGATTTTTCCATTTACATGCCCATTTGCTGAAAAAAACAATATCTTATATCTGCAAGTCAGTACAATATAATAATAATTCCTTTATTTATAATATAGCGCCTACAGATTACGCAGCGCTGCACAGAGAGGTCCCTGTCCCCAATGGGGCTCACAATCTAATTAATATAGTTTTTGTCACCTATTACCATAATAGCTCCAGAAATGAAGATATGCAAATCTTTCCGTAAAAAACATTTTGTTTGACTCTCCATATTTTGACACCACTGATGAATAGTTGATCTGCGAGGGCCGACAACCAGCTGCTTTATAAAGAACTTTTTGGTGCCATAGAATTACTGGAACACAGAGCCAGAAGTAGCTTATTCCATGTCGCTTTGGTGGCCAGAACTGTAACTGCAACTGAAAGTAAAGTGGAGCCACACCTATAGTTACAGTTTACAATTGTATTATGTATGACAAGGGATATAATGAGCTGGGCACTAGAGATGAGCGAGTATACTCTCGTTCGAGTATTAAGGTACTCGAAACGGCTCGTTGCTCGGACGAGTATTTCCCCTGCTCGAGATCGAGCATTTAATTAAAAAAACACAGTGAAGAACAATGAAGAATAGAATAAAAACAGTGAACACAGTGAACACAGGATCATTTAAGTGAAAAACACAGTGAAGAATAGATCACAGATGTTCGGCACATCTGCTTACATGTCGGAAGGGCGCGGAACGGTGCGAACAAAATGTGAAGAACAATATATAGCTCCTGGGCAGCTGCGGAGAGTAAAGGGAAGCAGAAATCTGGGGAGACCGAGGCTGCAGGAAGAGGGGTGTCCCGCTCCCCTGCAACCCTCCCCCAAGACGTGCACCCTGCATGGGCTCGACATGCGGCAGACAGCCCCGCGCCCCGCGCCCCGCACACGCCGCCACTGATGACTGAGCCGCTGCATGTAGCTGAATCTTCCTGCTCGCTGTGTTGTATGTGTCGGACTGGCGCTGACTGTTGGATGTGTACCGGTACCTTGTCATGCCCGGCGGAAGAAGGGGTCCAAGCCGGCAGCAACTGAGCCGATCCGCTTTGCCCTCACCGCAGACTCTGATTGGCGGGACGTGTAGCAATGGCACTGGGTTAAGAAACAGGAATGGCAGCGTTGTTGGCCTCTCCGCCCCTCCGATAACCGCACTGATCACCCCCGAGCCGGTACGTCACTGCCGCATCCCTGACCTGCCGCTGGACGGGAGTCTTCTTTTCAAGTTCCTCTTCTTCAACTATCTTCTGGTGTCGCTTTTCATCCAGTACATAAACATCTATAAGACGGCATCGGGGAGACTTCAGTGGAAGCAGAGCAGCGGATCCCGGGACAGCGTATCTCCCGACAAGTAAGCGGATGTGCCGAACATCTGCAATCTATTCTTCACTGCGTTTTTCACTTAAATGATCCTGTGTTCACTGTGTTCACTGTTTTTATTCTATTCTTCACTGTTCTTCACATCTGCTAACTTGTCGGGAGATAATATACGCGCGGAACAGTGAAGAATAGATTGCAGATGTTTGCATACATCTGCTAACTTATCAGAAGACATTCTTTTTCAATTAATTAACACATTTTATTCCCGAACCATGGTCCCTTTGAAAAATGCTCGAGTCTCCCATTGACTTCAATGGGGCTCGTTCTTCGAGAATAGCACTCGCGCATAAGGAAAAGTGGTTCTCGAATAACGCAGTACCCGAGCATTTAGTGCTCGCCCATCTCTACGGGGCACCTTGTGTGACATCACATGACCAGGAATATAACGAGCTGTGCACTTGTGACATCACATGACCAGGGATATAAACGGACCAGTCACCTGTGTGACTCACATGACCAGGGATATAAGAGCCATGCACCTGTGTGACACAATGATCTGGGCTAACAACGGCTGTGCACCTGTGTGACATCACATGACTGGGTATATATCAAGCGCTGTGCACCTGTGTGACATTCAAAGGACTGGAATATATATCAAGCATGTGCAACTGTGTGACATGCACATGACGGTATATAATCAAGTTTGCACCTGTGTGCAATCACATGAATGATATATATCAAGCTGTGCACAGTGTGATAGCCTGCCTATCTATCTCATTCTTCACTCTCTACTCTTCTGTATTTGCATGACTGGATATTATATCAAGATGTGCACCTGTGTGACATCACATGACCAGGGAAAATATCTTTGTCATAGAAAAAGGTTTACGACTTATGATACTAATAATGGGGCTCATTACAAAGGGTCCAAATGCCTGCACTTTCGTCGGGTTTCCCGATTATTCCGATTTGATCAGAAGGTCCCTGGGAATTTTGGCACACGCAATTGGACTCTGGCGCAGCGGCACCGACTTTCACGCTAAGAAATCGGGGGGCAGGCCGTTAGACAAACCGATGGATTCGTAAAAACCACGGAATTAAAAAAGAATTTGTGTTGCAAGATCAGCACTCACATGCACCAGGAACAGAAAGGTGAACTCGGGGACCTCGGCGCAGCAGCGACACCTGTCTGGATATCGGGCGCACGGACCTTAGTGAATCCGGCAGACCAAAATCCATGTTGGACAACGCCCACGGGATTGCGACTGGACTGGGTAAGTAAATGAGCCCCTCTGTGATTCCAATGGCAGTTCCTACAAGCCCCATAATACCTTGTATGTACCTTCTCAAGAGCAGTTTTGATTCATGTTATATCATGTGGGGCTCTTTACCTTCCCTGGATCAAGAATGGACCAGAAATGACTAATGTTATACTATTTGCATATATTATACTTTTTCTACATATATGTCCATTAAACCCAAAACTCTCCCCACTATCCCAGGGCCGGCTCAGGTTTCAGTGGGCCCCTGGGCGATAGAGCTCAGTGGCCCCTTAACAGTGAACTCCTGTGGCGGCATAACCCTGCCATGAGCTCAGACACAGTAAGGGACAATCATATTTCAATTACACGGCAAACAAGGATGCGTTGTATGTAATTCAATTTTTGATCGGAGCGTAACCGGCAGAGGCTGAGCTGCATAGCAGACCATTTCTTTAAAAAAAATGCATGTTTTTACACCAATCAAACAGGTATATACAATCAAATTTACAACATATACACATACACCACAGATACAGTTTACAGAATATACAACACAATCCAATATATCACAGCACATACGCACAGATATACAGCATATATACACACAGCATCCAGTATATACATACATACACACAGATAAAGCATATACACACACGCATCCAGTATATACAATACTACACACAGATATACGCATATATCACACACGCATCCAGTATATACAATACTACACACAGTATACAGCATATATACACACACGCAATCCAGTATATACAATACATACACACAGATATACAGCATATATACACACACGCATCCAGTAATACAATACATACACACAGATATACAGCATTATACACCACACGCATCCAGTATATACAAAACATAACACAGATCAGCTATATCACACCACAGTCATACAATACATACAGATATACGATATAACACACCATCCAGTAATACAATACATACACAGATATACAGCATATATACACACACGCATCCAGTAATAACAAACACTATACACAAAAACACATATTCAGCACATATACACACAAACACATATACATGTCATCTACAATATAGCAATTATACTCACCCCAGTCAGACTGGTGCAGGGTCAGGAATGAGACCACATAGGAGAAGGTCGGACAAGAGGTGTGCAGGCCGGGCAGAACGGTAAGCGTGCAGGCGGGCAGGACCGGGCCCGCAGGCCGGGCAGGACCGAGGCACCGCCAGGCCATGAGGACCGAGTCGCGCCAGGCCATGGAGGAGCCGTAGAGAGCGCAGGCCATGGAGCGACCGAGGAGCGACCAGGGCCATGGCAGGATACGGAGGACGCAGGCGCGGCGGAGGAGACCGAGGAGCGCAGGCCGGGGAGGACCGAGGAGGCAGGACGGGGAGGACCGAGGATGACCGAGGAGCGCAGGCCGGGGAGACCGCGGAGGCAGGCCGGGGAGACCGAGGAGCGCAGGCCGGCAGGACCATGGAGTGCCTGACGCGAGGCGCGGGACGCGCCGCATCACAGAAGAGGTGGTGGGGCAGGCCGCGGGCAAATAATAGATCGTGGTGGCCCCTTTGGAGCTCTGGGGCCCGGCACTTGCCGGGTCAGCCGGGTGCTGAGCCGGGGCCTGTATACACACACGCATCCAGTATATACAAACATACACACAGATATACAGCATATATACACACACGCATCCGATATATACAATACATACACACAGATATACAGCATATATAACACACGCATCCCAGTATATACACAACACACATATACACAAAAAACACATATGCAGCACATATACACACAAACACATATACATGCATCTGCTATATATGCAATTATACTCACCCCAGTCAGATGTGGTGCAGGGTCAGGAGAGACCGCATAGGAGAGGTCGTTCAGAGGTGTGCAGGCCGGCAGACGGGAAGCGAGCGGGCAGGACCGAGGCAGGCAGCCATGAGGACCGAGGCGCAGGCCATGGAGGACCGAGGCGCGCAGGCCATGGAGGACCGAGGCGCGCAGGCCATGGAGGACCGAGGCGCGCAGGCCATGGAGGACCGAGGAGCGCAGGCGGGGAGGACCGAGGAGCGCAGGCCGGGGAGGACCGAGGAGAGATGGAGGCCGGGAGAGGACCGAGGATTGCGTCAGGCCGGGAGACCGAGGAGCGCAGCCGGGGAGGGAACCGGGCGAGGCGAGGACGGCGCAGGCAGGACCATGGAGTGCCTGACGCGAGGCGCGGGGACGCGCCGCATCACAGAAGAGGTGGGTGGGCAGGCCCGCGGGCAAATAATAGATCGTGGTGGGCCCCTTGGAGCTCTGGGGCCCCGGCACTTGCCCGGGTCAGAGGGTGCTGACGCCGGGCCTGTATACACACACGCATCAGATATACAATACATAACACAGATATACAGCATATATACACACACGCCATCCAGTAATATAACATACACACCAGATATACAGCATATACTACACACGAATCCAGTATACCACAATATACACCAACATAACAAAAACACTATTCAGCACATATACACACAAAACACATATACATGCATCGCATATATAGCAATTATACTCACCCCAGTTCAAATGTGGTGGCAGGGTCAGGAATGAGCACCGCATAGGAGAGGTCGTTCAAGAGGGTGATGGCCGGGCAGAACGGGAAGCGTGCATGCCGGGCCAGGACCCGAGAGGCGCGCAGGCCATGGAGGACCGAGCGCGCAGGCCATGGAGGACCGAGGCGCGCAGGCCATGGAAGGACCCGAGGCGCGCAGGCCATGGAGGACCGAGGAGCGCAGGCCGGGATGACCGAGGAGCGCAGGCCGGGCAGGACCATGGAGTGCCTGACGCGAGGCGCGGGACGCGCCGCATCACAGAAGAGGTGGGTGGGGCAGGGCCCGCGGGCAAATAATAGATCGTGGTGGGCCCCTTTGGAGCTCTGGGGCCCCGGCACTTGCCCGGGTCAGCCGGGTGCTGACGCCGGGCCTGCACTATCCTCAGCCCTGCTCAGGATTATCACCTAATAATAATATTTTACTCATTTTTCATATTTTTGTTTCCCTTTTGCTGCATTTTGTTCTTCACAGATTATTAATAAAATTGCCACAAATCCAATATCACAAAAAGCTTCTATTATTGTTTTACTTGTTACTTGTTTCCTCTGGATGGAAAATGCGGGGACTTATAATTAAACAGGAATATATTTTACTCACGGATGTTGCTCCGATTTGCTGGCGCGCTGAGGGTTTCCCGTTGGTTTCTTATTGTGTTATGTCATCGAGTTGTCACCGGGAGACGTCTTGGCAAGAAGAAAGTAACCAGAATGGAAAAGGTTTAATTGATGTTTACAAGAAAGATGAATTAAACATACAATGTGATTTTATTACATAATGGCAGCGCACAAGGATCTATAGACACACAGGGACATATGGATGGATATAAGGGGTAAGTTCATGAGACAATGTTACTCCAGTTTATTTAGTAGATACATTACAATATACCTGCACATGTACATATAAGCTCCCTCTTGCTTGGTTTTTGCCCAACTAGATCCACAGAGCAATGGTCATGGATGAGTGATGTTGCTCCATTCAAATTCTATATGACTGAGCCCTATAGCTGTGGGATCCAGGGCCGATTCTCGCCTTTTTACTGCCCCAAGCAAAAGTTTAAATACCCCCCCCCCCCTTCCCAGAGGCCACTTCAATCCTCTGTTATATTCGGCTCACCAAAATGCTAGAAAATGTTAGAAAATGCTGTCAACATTACTGACAATGTTACTGACAATCGCCACCCAGCGTCACCAGATCTCCAACATCTCTCCGTTAGTCAGTCAGGAAGAAGGCTTCATTACGATTTCTTCAGACCACGACTTATCATTGCTTAGTTCACCACCAAATGTCTTAAACTCTGTGCAGCAATTCCCCCACACTGTGCACCTAAAAATACTTACAGTATAATGTCACTTGGATAACAGTGATTCTAAATAATTTGTAGCCCCAACACCACAACTAAAAGCACAAATAAAACATCCTTAGTGTAGTTCTACGAATAAATTAAAGTACATACACCATCCACAATTTATTATATGGACCAGGCCCCCCTAATTGATATATACACAGTATATACAGTAGGGACCCCCCATGGACATTATATACAGGCAGACCATCCCATAGATAGTGTATACCCCTCTCATGGAAAGTATATATAGCCAGACCCCTATTGACAGTTTATACAGGCAGGACGCCATAGACAGTATATAAAGGCAGGACCCCCCTTGATAGTATATAAAGGCAGCCCCCAAACCCCATAGTCAGCCCCTAACCTGCAGTCTCCAGACCCAATGCTCTGTGGCTGCTGCTCTCGTCTTGTCCTTTTGACACATGGGTCTGTGCCGCACTGCCTGACAATTACATTGACGTCTTTAAAGGAAACCTACCACTTAAAAGTGGTAGTTCTAACCCACAGATACATGGCACCAGCTCAGGGTGAGCTGGAACCGGAGCATATTTTCATTAATACAAGAAACCCCCGATTGCTTATTTATACTTTGTATTAAAATCCATTTCGGTGCACCAGAGTACGGCACGGCGCACCATGCGTGCAACCGTGCGTGCGCCTTATTCAGAAGTGCCGGAGAGCCGGTGACGTCACCGAGCTCTCGGACACACTCGCACCTGTGCAACTTTTCACGGGGAAACAGGCCGTGCGAAGTTGCGCAGACGCGAGTGTGCCCGAATAAGGCGCATGCACGGTCGCGTGCATGGTGCGCCTTGCCGTACTTTGGTGCGCCGAAACGGATTTTAATATGAAGTATAAATCAGCAATTCTTGTATTAATGAAAATATGCTCCGGCACCAGCTCACCCTGAGCTGGTGTCATGTATCTGTGGGTTAGAACTACCACTTAAAGACGCAGATGTAATGGATTTTTCTGATAGTACAGATTTGCCAGCATTTGGCAAGGCTGCATTACCGATGATCCACTTGCCCCCTTGGTAGAGTCCACAATCTACATCCTGATGCAGATGCAGCCCTGGAGTGATCATGGGGGGAGACGACCAGGGGACCACAGTCATACACTCACAGCAAGCAGAGGTCCTAGGAGAAATTAGAATCCACATCCAACTTTTTTTAACAATACACAATACATCCGAAGGCCCGATGTTGCCATCATCCTATTGACCAGCTTGGAAGAATTCCTCTAATCCTTATCTAGTTTCCTGAAGGTCACGTAAATTGCTCACCCTAAAAGCAAACTCCAGTCATTAACATTCAGAGCAGACAATGGCGATGTAATTAAATCAGGTAGACTGACATCTTACCAAAGTGGAAGCACAAGGTCAGGGCCGCGCTCACCCCTTCTCTTGAACATCCAGTAGGCTTCTGCCTTAACTACCAGCAGTAAATCTAAGAAGTTACTTGTTATCACTGACTTGTTCAGCAAATTACACAGACTCCATTATAACTTGCTGCTTGTTATTTGCAATGATTATGATATTGCCCGGCATTAAAAACCAGCCGAGTGTTTTTCCGAGAGCTGAATAAACAATAGTGAAGCCTTCTGCAAACACATCATTACGGGATCATCATCCTCTTCCTCACAGCCGCTATGGCGCAGCATCATAAACCTACTGTTCTAGTGCCGCCGCAGGTTGCGCTTTTTTTTTTTATATTTTATGTTTATTGAATTATTTTGTTGGACCGTGTAATTTTAAATGCCTGCAAAAATTGTATGACATTGTTATATTTATAGGTCCCCGAGAACCACATTTGACGACATAGACTCCGGGAGAGAATGTTGAACTCCTCGCTAAAGGCGCTGCACAACATTTTTAGACACCACTTTAAAAGAGTCTTCAGGGAGGAAAAATAGATGTAAAAAAAAAATTATGAACATAAGGAAAAAAGTGGAAAATGCAAAAAAATTGATTTCTTCCTCAAGGCCAAACTTGTTCCTGTGCCTTAAGGAGAAACATTTTACAGTTAAAGAATTTACTTTATCAATTCATTTCAAAATGTCTTTTTTTTTATTAATTTGTAACTTATTGCATCAGAATATCTAATCGCCTTCCAACACCCCAGGAAATGGAAGGAGAGGTCACTCAGCCAATCACTTCATGGTTCAGTGACCCACCTCATCCAGTGATTGGTTGTGCTGTCTTGGTTTGTCAAGAAACGGGGACTGTAGCATCTCTAAAGGAAACCTACCATCAGGAGTCGACCTATTATGGTAGATCCTCTTAAAGGGAACCTACCACCCCGATTTTACCTATAAAGGTAGAACGGGTGGTAGGAGGATGAATCGGACGTGAGGAGAGACCTTTTTAGAGCTTATCCTCACGTCCCAGCTATCTTTTAGAAAACTTTCTAGCGCTGATATGTAAATTTTGCTAAGCGGCTACTGGGGCGTGGAGTAGCCGGACATGAGCTTATTTTCTCCTCCTACCATTTCATCTTCGGCGCGCAGCCTCGTCCGTGTAACTGGCGTTCTGTGCATGTGCAGAACGAAGGCCTGCGTATGCGCGGCCATAGCTCTGAGGCCGGAGCTACTGGGCATGCGCAGAACGCTGCAGAACGCCGGGTACTCGGACAAGGGCGGAAGATGAAATGGTAGGAGGAGAAAATAGGCTACTGGGGCATGGAGTAGCCACGACGTGTAGCCTCATGTCCGGCTACTCCACGCCCCAGTATATCACTGAGGTTACGTGCGGTGTTATTATACAGAATAACTCCACTGGGGTATCTAGATCACTGAAAGTGGAGATATTGATGAAAGATTAAAATATAACTTTTATTAAATACTAATATAATAGGACTCCAAGTTACAGACAAACAAACATGAAACGAGTGTGAATCTCTATTTGGACATACAGGGTGGGTGCTTTCATGGTTTCATGCACCCAAACAATGCGGTATAAACCCCACCATACTGTGGAGCAGTATGTAGTGTGCGTGATACTAACTAATGGGACGGCATACTAGATGGACACTGTTGCACTGTCGTTCCTGTTCTCCAGTGGAACCTGTCACCGTGCCTGTGTCAATGGAACATATAGTTGTGCCTGTGCCTACACCTATCCCAATAACAAGCCTGATTGCTGCCTGAGATTGTAGCAGATGACTAGCAGCTTATATTCTGTAAAGCTGCCAAGTCAGTGACAGTCAGATCGCCAGTGTTGTTGGCACTCTGTTACTGACACTATGAGGTTAACAGGTAAGGAGCTGTGTATGTGTCTGCTAGCAGCAGTACCGCCTATATCGCTAGTTGCAGAGCACATCTACCAGCTCCAGCTTAACTGATCTGATAACGGGAGTTCACTTTTGTGTCTCCTATGAACTCTCCTCGCTGGGTACAGAGTACAGGCTAAAACACTACACCTACTACTGCTAAAACGTATACACCCTAAGACCCAACGCGTTTCGTCCGCCTAAACTCATCAGGGGTCATTCATTGCGGCATTACTATTAGGGGTATGTGTCACATAGGTCTGTGCTGGTGCACACCGGCATTGTTATGGCCGCGGCGTGCTGTTGTGGTCCTGCTTATATACTGCTCCGTCGCTCGTCACCGCTGGCGAGCCTCCTTTTCTAACCAATCAGCTGGCTCATATTTGCAAGGGGGCGTGATCCCTCTCTGTCAAGTTATTGACCAATCAGAACGTGTGAGGGAGGTTCCTTACAGCCACCTCGTCCTGCCTCCTACTCGTACTTATGAGGGAAAGCTTCCTGGACGAAGAAAAGGGTACGTAGTGCCGTTCTAAGTACTGGCATACATTACAAAAAAGGGTAATGCTTGGGAGTGAGTGACGCACAGGTATTTAAGTCTCTGACATAATGTAGGGTATGTGGTATTTTTATTGTCCCGATCGTTGCGACAAATGTCCAGATGCCCATCGCAGAGTGCATTCACATGGTTATCAGATATCCTCCCAGTGTTGTAGCAGAATGCAGGCTCCAAGGTTTATCGGGGCTCCTAGTTCTTATTTGGCTTTACTCACAGAGGAGTTTGAGGCGGTCATAATGACCGCTAGGCTATTACCCATTTTATATATATATATATATATACCCTGCTAGAAAAGGTCTCAGGAATTATATCCATAATGCAATGTCCCTGTTTATTAGGACAGCATAAATGGCCACTATAATAACGTGGGTGGCATAGGTGAGCTTGCTAATTGGCTTGACTTAAAGGAGTTTGAGCAGCAGAAATATTTGTTTAAAGAATAGGAACGACACTGCTTCCAGTGCCCTTATTGCAGGTATCCTTCCTGTACTAGGTGAATTTATATACATCAATGGCTTCAAGGACTAAGATCGTCATAGAGGTGTGTTCAGAATGTCAGAGTAGGATGTATGGGAGTTGGAGTGCATAGAGGGTTCCTTGACTGGATAGACCAGTTATTACAGGGATATTGTAATGTGGAGGTAGTACTTAAAATCCAAGTGCTCCAGTGATGTTATAGTCTGGAGATTTTGCTCTATTCAATAAAGCTTGCATATGAGATGAAGTTGCAATGAAACAAAGAGAAAAATACTTACTGTACCTACTGTACTCTAGGGGACGAAGCAAGTAACAATACCCAAACTGCTGGACTACTCCAAATGGAGGCTAAACTCTAATATCTCCCATATAGTTACTCTACGCTTTATAACCGAAAATAGAGCTTGCTGTAATTTTTTGCAGCTACAGGACGGTACAGCGAGCACACATTGTGCTCTCTGAACAGCTCCGTGGGGCTACTGCTGTCTTTGGTGGACGTACAAACACCCCCCTCCCGATCATGTGAATGTTGCTCACGAGGTGGATATGCTCTTAAGGATAACCCTTACTCTAATAATGTGGAGGAAGGCCCCTCCTATTAGGTATGCTGTACCAGCTTTTTTCATGCCACAATGATGAATGGATGTACAAACGGAGAACTAAGTGTCCTCAAGACTTCTATTCTCTCTAACACAATGCATGTACATCAGTAGCTACAATACTAGAAATTCCTGTCACTATGTGTTGTTTATTTATGCAGCCACCAGGCAACTAAATATCTGGAAGAACGCAGCATATTTTTTTGCCATTAATGTGAACATTTGGGAAAAATCTATATTTCTTTCTAGTTGCTCTGTTTACCAAGCAGTAGCTTAAATACATTCATGCTGCAGCCTAGTTATAATGGGTACGATCTGCAGGTGATGATGTCAGACCAACATGTGGAGAATTCCTAGTGCGCACCGCTAATATATATCAATACACCAGTCACAGCTGCTAGCAGGGCCTGGGATATGGCCCTAATGCTGATTTAGTCTAATCAGCAGGATAATAATTATTATTTATATAGCGCCATTATATTCTGCAGTGCTTTAAAAATCATAGGGGATATATACAAATGTAATATCACAATACAGAGTACATACAGTCATTTGAAACAACAGGATCAAATTGATCATAATAAAGTATTATACTTACCAGTACTGATAAGAAAAAAGTATTGGTTCTTTGCCAAAACAGGAATCTCATTCCAAGACAAGACAAGGCTTTAACTTTATTGACCGGCCCAGCCAGAGCCACAACCGTGGCTGACACCTACTGTTAAATGCTGTGAATGGGGACAGTAATGGGTCGTTTAAACCCAGCCGTAGCTGGGGTAATTCCATGAAGAGAAGAATATTAAATATTCTCAGGATAATAAAATAACACATTCTCCAATTCACTGTTATTAACAAAAATACAGCATTTCACAGATATAAGTCCTCCCCCAAATTACAAGACCAGCTCAGACACACAGGCACTTTTTGCAGAGACTGATCGCATATGCGTTTCTATTAAACCGCATGTGATCGGCAATCAGCGCCGGTGTCTTGTATTGTGTAAATGCGAGACATCGGGTGCTGATCGCCGATCACATGCGTTTGCAAGGAAACGCATATGCGATTGGCCGTGGGCCGCCCTAGTGCGCTTTGATTCCGTTACAAAACGGAATCAAAACGCAAACATGTGGCATAAGCCTAAGAAACACGGGCGTAGCACGTCACTTTAACTAAAAAACCACACACTGTCAGAATTATGCTGGCTTGTGTTAGAATAAGTTGAAGGTATTGACATCCAGATGGTAAAAAACAAACTTCTACAAAGAGAAGTGTATTGGATAGAGAGGTTGTGTACTTTGCGCCCTAATCGGTTAATTTTAGTGTTTTCCTCTAAAAAACATTTGCTGTTAGTCGTTGCAATATATGAGACTCTCTACTTAGTAAAGTATGCTATTTTAAAGCAACTTGTAGAAGATTATGTTAATCGTAGGATGTGTTGTATAAATACGTACCTGAGTAGTAATCATGCAAGCCCGAAAAAGGAGGCGTGGCCGTCCTGTAGGTGTTAGCCCACGTTTCCCAGATCGGTGGAACGCCAGAAGATAAGTAAAACTTGCTCCATTGAAGTTATTTATGGTCATTGTGGATAGTACAAAGGCTTATGCATTGTCAGAACATGTTTTGTATACAAAAAGAATAATGATATAAAGAATATTTATGCAAAAAATTTACCTGATTGTGGTGTCAGTAGTATGCTTTGGCTTTAAGATGGACTGTGGAGCTTGAGGAACTCCTAACAATACTACCTCAACTCGTTCTGGGGCCTTGATAGAAGCTGTTGTGTTTGATTTATGATTACTCTGTCTAATTAAACCCAGCAGCTCTGATTAACCCCTTAAGACCCAGCGGTCAGTGCTATGCTATGAGGAGTGGAGAAGGGAGAAGTGGTAATAAAGCACATCTCCCTTCTCCCTAGGGTCAGAGACACCCGGAGACCAGGTCCTGCTAGCGTGGGAGCAGTAAAAAAAAAACCTGCAACGTTTCCAGCAGAAAAAAAGCCCTTGTATACATCTTTGTATTATATCACTGAGATTACGTGCGGTGTTATTATACAGAATAACTCCACTGGGGTATCTAGATCACTGAAAGTGGAGATATTAATGATGAAGGATTAAAATATAACTTTTATTAAATACTAATATAATAGGACTCCAAATTACAGACAAACAAACATGAAACGAGTGTGAATCAGGGTGGGTGCTTTCATGGTTTCATGCACGCAAACAATGCGGTATAAACCCCCCTCTCTAGTTGTAATTGGGATACTTCCCAGTGACTAGTATGTCCTGAGATTGCAATAAAACACTGTATTGGTGTGGCTCTTTGAGTTTATTACGCCACCTCAATACTGTGGAGCAGTATGTAGTGTGCGTGATACTAACTAATGGGATGGCATACTAGATGAACACTGTTGCACTGTCGTTCCTGTTCTCCAATGGAACCTGTCACTGTGCCTGTGTCAATGGAACATATAGTTGTGCCTGTGCCTACACCTATCCCAATAACAAGCCTGATTGCTGCCTGAGATTGTAGCAGATGACTAGCAGCTTATATTCTGTGAAGCTGCCAAGTCAGTGACAGTCAGATCGCCAGTGTTGTTGGCACTCTGTTACTGACACTATGAGGTTAACAGGTAAAGAGCTGTATATGTGTCTGCTAGCAGCAGTACCGCCTATATCGCTAGTTGCAGAACACATCTACCAGCTCCAGCTTAACTGATCTGCTAACGGGAGTTCACTTTTGTGTCTCCTATGAACTCTCCTCGCTGGGTACAGAGTACAGGCTAAAACACTACACCTACTGATAAAACGTATACACCCTAAGACCCAACGCGTTTCGTCCGCCTAAACTCATCAGGGGTCATTCATTGCGGCATTACTATTAGGGGTATGTGTCACATAGGTCTGTGCTGGTGCACACCGGCATTGTTATGGCCGCGGCGTGCTGTTGCGGTCCTGCTTATATGCTGCTCCGTCGCTCGTCACCGCTGGCGAGCCTCCTTTTCTAACCAATCAGCTGGCTCATATTTGCAAGGGGGCGTGATCCCTCTCTGTCAAGTTATTGACCAATCGGAACGTGTGAGGGAGGTTCCTTACAGCCACCTCGTCCTGCCTCCTACTCGTACTTATGAGGGAAAGCTTCCTGGACTAAGAAAAGGGTACGTAGTGCCGTTCTAAGTACTGGCATACACTACAAACAAGGTTAATACTTGGGAGTGAGTGACGCACAGGTATTTAAGTCTCTGACATCATGTAGGGTATGTGGTATTTTTATTGTCCCGATCGTTGCGACAAATGTCCAGATGCCCATCGCAGAGTGCATTCACATGGTTATCAGATATCCTCCCAGTGTTGTGGCAGAATGCAGGCTCCAAGGTTTATCGGGGCTCCTAGTTCTTATTTGGCTTTACTCACAGAGGAGTTTGAGGCGGTCATAATGACCGCTAGGCTATTACCCATTTTTTATATATATATATATATACCCTGCTAGAAAAGGTCTCAGGAATTATATCCATAATGCAATGTCCCTGTTTATTGGGAAGCATAAATGGCCACTATAATAACGTGGGTGGCATAGGTGAGCTTGCTAATTGGCTTGACTTAAAGCAGTTTGAGCAGCAGAAATATTTGTTTAAAGAATAGGAACGACACTGCTTCCAGTGCCCTTATTGCAGGTATCCTTCCTGTACTAGGTGAATTTATATACATCAATGGCTTCAAGGACTAAGATCGTCATAGAGGTGTGTTCAGAATGTCAGAGTAGGATGTATGGGAGTTGGAGTGCATAGAGGGTTCCTTGAATGGATAGACCAGTTATTACAGGGATATTGTAATGTGGAGGTAGTACTTAAAATCAAAGTGCTCCAGTGATGTTATAGTCTGGAGATTTTGCTCTATTCAATAAAGCTTGCATATGAGATGAAGTCATTCATTCCGTGTGGTTTGACCGAATTCATTCTAAAGGTAAACTGGGCTTCCTTTCTAAGGATCATTCTGTCCCAGTCTCCTCCTCTCGCTGGTGACCGTACTTCCTCGATGCCCCTGAAAGAAATTTCTGGCTTGCCCTGGTGGTAGTTCCACATATGCCTAGCTAGTGGGGTGTCTTTGTCGTCTTTAATGCTAAGCATATGCTCTTGGATCCTCTTTTTAAATTGTCTGTAGGTTTTGCCAACGTAGTCTATGGGAAAAGTGCACGTCGCTATATATACTACTCCCATGGTGGAGCAATTAATAAAGTCCCGAATCTCGAAAATTTCGGACGTGGATGAACTTGTCACATGCTTACTAGGTATTACCCATTTGCATGCGGAACAATGTCCGCAGCGAAAAGTACCTTTGGGTTTCCTCTGTAGCCAGGTCTCACTCGGTTTGAGTGGTGGTAGGTAGCTATGGACTAAAAGGTCCCTGAGGTTTCAACCTCTTCTATAGCTAATCGCCGGGGACTGAGGGATCATTTGGGCCACTTCTCTATCATGAAGGAGAATGTCCCAATGCTTGTTAATGATACTCCTAATCTCCTTGTTGTTGCCATCGAAGGTACCGATAATCCGTGTGTTGTTCTCAGACCCCTCATCTCTTTGTTTGGGGGTAAGTAGAGATGTTCTGTCCACCATACAGGCTTGTTGGTATGATTGTTTGAGAATCCCTGATGGAAATCCTCGCCGTCTGAAGCGTTCATTCAGATCTTGGGATTTCTTTTTGAATTCCTTAAAGCCACTGCAATTCCTCCTCATACGGAGGAATTGCCCCTTGGGGATACCCTTTTTCAGGGGATAGGGGTGGCAGCTATCCCAGCATAGTAGATTGTTGGTAGCTGTAGCTTTTCTATATACCGTCGTGGTTATTTGTCCTGTTGGTGTCTTGCTGATTTCTAAATCTAGAAATGCAATCTTCTGGGTCTGTATTTCAGATGTAAACCGTAGACCTAAATCATTGTGATTCAAGTGGGTCACAAAGGCCCCAAATTCTTCTGGAGTGGATGTCCAGACCAGCAGCACATCATCTATGTATCTCAGCCATAGTGGGATATGTTGTGCCCATCTTGTCATCTCCTCTCCGAAGACCACCCTATCCTCCCACCACCCGAGGTACAGATTTGCGTATGTTGGGGCGCAGGGTATATAGAAAAGCTACAGCTACCAACAATCTACTATGCTGGGATAGCTGCCACCCTTATCCCCTGAAAAAGGGTATCCCCAAGGGGCAATTCCTCCGTATGAGGAGGAATTGCAGTGGCTTTAAGGAATTCAAAAAGAAATCATTAACAAGCATTGGGACATTCTCCTTCATGATAGAGAAGTGGCCCAAATGATCCCTCAGTCCCCGGCGATTAGCTATAGAAGAGGTCGAAACCTCAGGGACCTTTTAGTCCATAGCTACCTACCACCACTCAAACCGAGTGAGACCTGGCTACAGAGGCAAAGGTACTTTTTCGCTGCGGACATTGTTCCGCATGCAAATGGGTAATACCTAGTAAGCATGTGACAAGTTCATCCACGTCCGAAATTTTCGAGATTCGGGACTTTATTAATTGCTCCACCATGGGAGTAGTATATATAGCGACGTGCACTTGTCCCATAAACTATGTTGGCAAAACCTACAGACAATTTAAAAAGAGGATCCAAGAGCATATGCTTAGCATTAAAGACAACAGATTGTACATAGTGTCCCATCTACAGGCAGCATGTTATAGAGTAGGAGGAGCTGAGCAGAATGCACATAGTGTCCTATCTGCAGGCAGCATGTTATAGAGCAGGAGGAGCTGAGCAGAATTCACATAGTGTCCTATCTGCAGGCAACATGTTATAGAGCAGGAGGAGCTGAGCACATTGTACATAGTGTCCTATCTGCAGGTGGTGTGTTACCATTTTCCATATAATAGACTCACTGCTCAATTAGGTCCTGGATCAAACAAGACAATATATAAAGAATGCAAAGCTTAATTATGTGGCAGACGTCTTATTGTGACCCTCACGTCACTTATCAGAGATGGAGCAGAGGCGATGAGATGCTGGATTGTTCTTTCTACATATGGAATCTGATATAACTCATTAAACAACATCGTTTATTAATGCTCCGCGTTTTATTCTTAGCTGTGGCCACGCGTGACGCTTCCTGTGCTCAGTAATTAGTTCTGCTATCACAGCTCAGGACCGTCATGGGGTCTGTGAATAAAACCTGACTGAACAGAGATACAAATGGTTCAAAGAGTTGGACGTGTAACTGCGGGAGGACTAGAAGGTTTTTATGTTGCAAATTATTTCATAGTAATAGTAACATCTTACATAGGATCTTATAGGAAGTCATGGAATGACAGAATGGGCATTCTTGCTGTTTGGGAATATATATCGGATTAGCCATGTACCTAATTTCTAATTTTTATGCCACTTTGTATGCCCTGAAATAAATCTGGTACAATTAGATTTCTCCATGCACCATAATCAGAATGTCAGGTATGATCCGGCGGATTTTCCTGTCCCAGGCTGCAGCGCTACCAACTGAGCTATGCAGCTCTCTGGACAGCTCCAGTGCTGATCCTCGGCCTAGTTCTTGATCTTCTAGTTCCTAGTTCCTGTTTCCCTGGCTTTGCTCCACCCCTTCCTTGATTGAACCTCCTATTTAAACCTAGCCTTGCTTATTTAGCCTTGCTTATACTTCCTTGAAAGATTATTGTGCGCACAGCCTATAATCTAGCTCAGTGATGGCAAACCTCTTAGACAATGAGTGTCCAAACTACAACCAAAACCCACATATTTTTCGCAAAGTGCCGTTGCAACAATTTAAGCAGTAATTTATTACTCCCTGCTCTGTCACATGATTAAATTGTATAGGCACCTGAGGACACCAATACAGTAGAAAGAAGGAGAAGAAGTTTTGATTGTCATTGTAGCTTCCTTCTAGGGTCGTGGGCTGCCTGGGACTGCAAGAGGCCCTGAGTCCTGTCTGGCGAACCCTGCCATGGGGAGATGGCAAGGGTGCCCATATAGAGGGCTCCGAGTGCCACCTCTGGCACGACCTCCGGCTTCCTCCTGGCAATGCTTCCTGCCTGCTCCTCTGCTGACCTCTGGCTTCACCGACTATGATTCCTGCCTGCAATTACCCAAGTAAGTTACAACACTTAGACCCCCAAACCAGACCTAGATCGTTACACATACATCCATAAATAGCTACAAGCTACTGTACAGTTTAACTACATTTAAAATTTTTTGAAAAGATTTTTTGGTCCTGCCCAATGTTATTCAGAGAGGCACGAGCTTCAAAGATTAAAAACATGGAAACACCAAATACCAAAAATGTACAAGAAGCAACATGAACCATTAATAGTTATAAATCTTATGAATACATCCCACCATCTCTTACTCTACTATGGGGCACATTATTTTTTTTTTATTTTATCGAGGAATTTGAGGGTTTATTAATTGCCACCTAGCGCCACAAAAATCAAATTTTTCTGAAACTCATATTGTTTTTTTTTTCTTTGTCGCTCAATTTGGGGGCAGTCTTTGAATCCCAACACTTCTACTGCACTTCTAGCTTCCCAAAACTTTTTTTGGTGCATAATAAGATGAACAAAAAGCTACCAACTTCTAAACCAATCATGAGTGTAGTTTCACAATTATGATGCCAATTTGTTCTTCTTAATGTGTGCCAAATACATTAAAGGATATCTATCATTTGTTTTCATGCATTGTGAACCAAACATACCTTTACAATGCTGTAGTGACACTGATGAAGAAACATATCTTGTTTAATACCTGATCTGAGTGATTTTGCTCAAAAAACAATTATAAAATTCAGGACCTTGGGAAAGCTGGGTGCATACTGGCTATCCAGAGCTTTCTTAACTGTCCATACAGGACTAATCAACCTGAGCTGTGCAGTGATTGATTACTTCTGCCTGTCAAGGACAACACAATTATTGGCTTATGCTGGGCAGGACAAGGCTGGAGCAGGGGATATTTAGAGTAAGAGGAGAAGCACTGGTGAAGCCACAGGAGCGACATAGCCTCAGTTCAGAGATTAAACAAGATATGTTTCTGCATCAGTGTCGCTACAGCATTCTCAAGCTAAGTTTGGTTCATAATGCACAAAAGCAAAAGGTAGATTTCCTTTAAGACTGTGTGTCACAATATATAATAACAGAGCAAAACACCAATAATGGATGCCAAAAAACAACACCTGGCGCACAAATAATACATGTCCCCTATTGACTCTGGAGTTGCCACTGGTTGGTTTTACACAATAATGTTAAGATGCCAGAACATAATCTAAATGTGGACCCATCTTTGCCCCAGTTTCTGCAAGTACATTGACTTCTTGGCTCTGAAAAAAACAATAGCTCCAATTACTTCTGGAGTCTCCAATGTCCATGTTCCTAGACGTCTATTATCACTCACTGGGTCTTAGCAATGAGGTCTATTTAGTTCTTGTTATCTGTAAAGATGCTTGTTTCTGATACTTCTGTTACTGATCCAGCTTGTATATTTGTCCAAGACTTGCCTTCCGTTTATAGGATTCAAGTCAACAAATTTTCAATAGATTTTGTTCAGGTCCCATCCAATGTTGTGCCTGGAAATTGTCCTCTAATATATAGAATTTTTATTTTAAAAAATCTTCCATCTTGTTTATTAAACTTTATGATTTTTTTTTCTATTTTCCCTTACCAATCCCCCACCCCCAAGCTTTGGGTTGAATGACAGTATTAGCTAACGGCTCATTTGAAAGATTCATCCAAAGCAAATGAGAAAAGATTTGGTTTAGATTTGGTGCCAAATACCGAATCTACGAAACAAAGAATAGTTTCGCTCATCCTGGTGTCTACTTCTCAACCAGGTACTGAAAATCTAGCAAGGTAGATATTCCCTGCAGGTCTATAACCCCTTGCGGGAGATATGTGTAAGCCAAAAAAATCCCAGTTTCCTCTGATTATAGTCATTTGTCTTAAAAATATTGTTGGGTAATAAAATTTAATCTGTGGTGTAGTCCTGTCCTATTTTGGGGGACACCGTGAATTGCAGTATTTACAGGTCCTTGCTGAACATGATTTTCTGAGATATCTCAAGTTGATCACCAATGGTGTTAGATCTGATGCCCCATAAAGGGAAACCCAATTTTTATCATGTGAAAAAATGTATAATTTTTGCTTTCCCATCTATGAAAGACCTCAGGTTTGATAGTTTGACTTTCGCTTGTTTCATAGACTAAATCTCGACTGATATTTAAAGACTTAAAAGATTGGTTAGAATAAAAACAAATTCTGCCTTTTTCTTAAAGAGGCGGCTTTTGATGTGCATCATGATCCCATTTCCCACATTACACATCTTTTATTTATGTCCTGCTCCGATCTCGAGATTATTTCTTGCGTTTGAAAACATGGATGCCTTGGATCTCAAGCGAAATGCACTTGGTATTGATGGTGTGTAGTTTATCTCTGGTGGCTACGTGTCCAGCAGTGCAAGCAACGGAAGCCTTTCAGAAATCTTTTAAAGCACAAGTAGAAGGGCGGATTTGTATTATGCTCTTCAAAAAGTAAATAAACTGTAGCAAATGATAAAAGTCATCTAATATAATAGAGAAGAAGAGGTCTGAGGGTATAATCACATATTGTGGATTCTCTCCAGACATGCACATGGATGACGCACCAAATCATCAGACATTCCCCTCCCAACGTTGAGGATTAGCGATTTGGTGATTGATGATTTTGTTGCCAATTTGCACTGGTGCAAATCCGGTTCCCCCAGAGGACCACCGGGAATATTAACACCCTTTTACTGTATAATTCTGTTTTTAAAAAAACAATAAAAAATGTATGTTAAAAAATAAATCTGTGACACTGAATGAAGTTTATTTGCAGCTTTCGAGCCAATTGTGCATGCACCAAATAAAATTACGTGTGCCTCTTCCTTCCGTCATTAACCACAAGCGTAAAACCCATTAGTAGACTCCAAATTGGGTTGCCTTCCTCAAGACCAATAATACCTTTTATTTTATTACCCTCTAGTACTTTGGTGGGGCCAGTCCCAACACGGCTTCACTAAGCCTTACTGGATGCAATCCAGATGATATTCGCCAAGCAAGTCTCAAGTTTCGGCCACGGATTACAACAGCTACTTTACAGCAGCTACAGCAAACTTGGAGGAAAATAATTCGCTTAAAAGTAGAAAACTAAAACTCTCATGAACGTCCCTTACATTCCAGTAATATCTCTCCGAGATTCAGCAGAAGAAGCGATGTTGTTACGTACCGTGCACTGCGTGCGTGCTACCTAGCACAAGGTCTTGTCAAAGGATGGTGTCAGGAACCAGGGAAGTGCTCAATGAGTAAAAATGATTGTCACAGTTCGTAGGGAAGAGTCAGTGGACCCTCTGGGCCAACGCGGGAGATGATGGTACTATCCGACACCCAGGACTGGAGTCTAGGTGGCACTGGTTTTCACCATAGCCCGCCACAAAGCAGGATGGTCTTGCTGCAGTGGGGTGCCACCAGTTTGTTCAATGGGTGCGACTAAGCCCAAAGGGCAGCCAAGGTAGTAATGCAGGATACAGTCCGAGCCTGGGGTGACAGCAGGAGACTAGCTTGGAGGATGAGCTGGAACTCACAGCAGGGACACAGAAGCACACGGTTGGCACACGGTACAGGCAGGAATGGACAGGCACACGGAACAGAAACGCAGGAACTGGCACACGGTACAGGCAGTCAGAAATGGATGACGGAAACACAGAGGGATACTGGTAACACAGGAAAACGGAGGAACACTGGAAACGCAGCAAAACAGGAGAGCTTTCACTTAGCAGGAAACAATGCTGAAGATCTGGCAAGGCAGGAATGGAGATGTCAGATTATAAGGCAGAGCCATATTAACCAGTGCCAATCAAGAGGACGCTGGCCCTTTAAGTCTTGAAGAGCCAGCGCGCTAGCCCTAAGAGAGGGGACGCGTGCGGCCTAGTCGGATGGGAAGTAGGCTCGTGGAGCGGTGAGTATAGGCCTTGGACCGGGGCAGCGGGGACTGCGGCACACAGGGAGGCACGGGTGTGTCCTCTATTTGCGACAATGATACAGCCCGTGGTGAATAAATCCAGAAACCATGAACACTACTCCCTGTCTTCTGCGAGTCAATGTTTTCCTTCTCGTCTCATGAGCCATGTTTAGGTACGGTAGCAGTCTGTCTACATCAATTTTACCTATCCACCTAGAAAATCACTAAAAATAAGTGCACTTTGTTTTCAATCAAAACCCTTTTACACAACCCCCTCCCTTATACCACCAACAAAAGAATACAGAGAAAAGATCTCCCCTATGGGATTATAACCCCAGGTTCTTATCATCTTGGGAAAATTGAGTGTATCTCTGATTGAAATTGCACTAGTTAGCAGGTTGCGAAGAGTTACAGCAATTTTCCCTTTTGAAAGTTCATAGAAGTGGCCAAATGGGTCTCCTACTGCCCTGTAAGACTATAAAAGCTTCCCTCGCGACGGCTGTAATGGTTTTACTTGATTGCCTTTGTGTTCTTTCCTATGTTGGTTATCCATTTGCGAACATCTCAGGGCACAGATAACAGGTTACCGCATAGCACTTGATGACGACTTCCCACTGCTCCTTCCTTCTCCCGGAGATATTCTTGCAATGCATCACTGACCAATGCTCCATTTTAATTGCATGGTAATAAAGCTGGGAGCAGGGAGCGTAGCCATTAGACTGGAATAGTAATCCTTATTTAAAGGGATATTAAAAGTAGGGCACGGATTGGAGCGGCTGCACATGTTACATGTAATTGTAGTGCGAGTGCTGTGTCATTTATCTGCAGACATTCATCTCCGAGGTTGACTGCCCATTTAGGATGTGAGAGACAAATGATGCACATGTCTGGTTGTTCGCTACACAGCGCTATCTCCTGCCTGTAACTGTGTGTCTAATGGGTTTACCTGGATCAGCAGCACAATGAAAATCATATGGAGTATTCATGCTCACAGCAAAGGCTGGTGTACACACAGAGCATACAGAACGCCTGGATCCTTTCCAAATGCTCATGTAGGTTTCATAATGGCAACCACAGGATGCAAATACAGTCATAACAACTCATACACAGATGTCATATGCCCCCAAATAAAGTCACATGCACAGTACCCTCAAATGCAACAACATCAGTTACCCCTCTTATTTTACCCCCCAGCAGCTCTACCATTAAATGCAACCCCCCAGCAGCTCCCCCTTTTATTTTGCCTCCCCAGGGGCTGCCCTTAATATTGTGTCCCCACACTAAAATAATAAACACATATACTCACCTTTCCCCGTTCCCCTACAGCAGCTCCTTTCTCCTCTCCTTCTGCTTTATGCCAAGCAGGGACATCACACATCACCTACTAGCCCCGCTCCACATAGCAGAAGCAGCGTCCCAGTGAGAACCGCCAGATCTCTGCACATCACTGTAATCAGCTCTGTTGGCTTCCGGAGGATGCTGAAAGAGCTGATGTCCTCCCACTGGCGGGATATCGAGTCCAAAAATTGTGACTGTCCCGCGGGATCCCGGATGGTTGGGGATGTATCCAATCATAAGGACCATATATATGTCACTATTTATGGGCACATGCCTCCCCATTACAAGTCTCTTACACACAGTTCAGCCATATAACCTCTTGTACAAAGTACCTCCTATTTGCCCCTATTTGTGCCAAAAAACTCATCCTACCATAGGTGCTAGACTCTTATTAATGCTTTACAAATCTTGTATAAATGCCAAATAATTGCTAAAAAGAAATAACATGCCCCTTGTATACAGTAAAGCCATGTACCCCTATTAGTGTACAATCTACATGAAGGTGGTCATGGAGCATGCCAAGACCAGTGATGTCTCAAAAATCAATTTCCTTCATATTTCTAATATATTTTGTCGTGAAAAAGTTAACAAAGAAAGTTGCCACAACAACTGAGAATGGCAGCCCCCTTGTTCTAAGTTTAGGGAAGCAAAACCAGGTTCGGGAACATAAAATTGGACAACAATGCAGTAGAAAACCCTTTGAACTTTCCCATAATATTCCCCATCCCTCTTACTTTATATTGTTTGTGTAGATTGTGTAACTTTGTGTTACTATTAGACTTTTAGTTAACCCGGACATTTGGCGGACAATCTGACTCCCGGTGCTGTACAGACGTTACAATGTTGCAGAAACCAGAACAATTTGTTACACATAAAACTCCAGTCATTTTGTTCCACTTTTCCGCCCCACAAATATTTGTAGTTATTGAACGCCGTCCATTCCCCTCACCTCCATAGGTTTAATTATACAGCGCCACCTCTACAATGCGCCATTGCTGTGATTTACTAAGGGGTCAAGCAGGCGGAAAGTGTTACAACGTATGTACTTTTAATTCTGAAAGCTGAATCTCGGTCCTCGAGTGGGAATCTGGAGAGTGGAGGAATTTGAAATGAAATGTAAAGTAATCCAATTCTTTCATGTTGTGAATATTCAGAGGTTCGCAGTCACGGCGAGTACACAGCAGAGAATTGGAAGGTTTCCATGGTGACGACACGGTTATTTGACAGGACGTAAAATTAATTTGAAATCAAAAGGATAATGATATGAGTGATAAAAATACCGGGCCCATTATGAAATATGGATGTGATTTCATTACCTGACATACTTTTTGTACGATTTACAAGTTTGGTAATGTCTTTGTGAGTGCGGAGCCGGTGAGCGCCAATGCGCAGAGATCTGTCTAATACCTGGAAATTGGACGATCCTTCTGTCTGCTGCGGGAGGCTGATGGTTTTAGGTCTGTTAGATTGTGACAACCGGAAGAAAGTGAATGCGGTAAGGATCCTGTACCAGGAAACACATGACTTATAGAGGACATGACATATGGCCACATGTAGATGGTATAGTACAGGGGCCGCACGCTGTATAGATGGTATAGTACAGGGGCCACACGCTGTATAGATGGTATAGTACAGGGGCCACACGCTGTATAGATGGTATAGTACAGGGGCCGCACGCTGTATAGATGGGTAGCAGTACAGGGGCCACACGCTGTATAGATGGTATAGTACAGGGGCCCGCACGCTGTATAGATGGTATAGTACAGGGGCCCAACAAATGTCGCTGTTAGATGGTATAGTTACAGGGGCCACACGCGTATAGATGGTATAGTACAGGGGCCACAAGCACGCTGTAATAGATGGTATCGTACAGGGGCCGAACGCTGTTAGATTGGTATAGGTACAGGGGTCACCGTCTGTCTGATGGTATAAGTACCACAGGGGCCAACGCTGTATAGATGGGTTAATAGTACCGGGGCCGCAACGCTGTATTAGATGGTATAGTACACAGATAGGCCACAGGCGGACGCTGGTAATAATGGTAAGTGTACAGGGGAGGCCACAAAACGCCTTTAGTGAAAGGATGTTATAAGTACAGGGGCCGGCCCGCTGTATAGAGATGGTATAGTCATAAGGGGCCACACACGCTGTATAGATGGGTATAAGTATAGGGGCCACACCGCTGTATAGATGGTTATACAGGGCCACACGCTGTATAGAAGATGGTATAGTAGTAGTGGCCACAATCGCTGTATAGGATGGTATAGGTACAGGGGTCCACCAAAACGCTGTGGTAGCTAGTATGGGACCTGGGCCTCACCGCTGTATAGATTGTATAGGTACAGGGGCCGCACGCTGTGATATAGATGTTTTGGGTATAGTACAGGGGTCCCCGCTGTAAATGGTATAGTACAGGGGTCACCGCTGTATGATTGGTATAGTATAGGGCCACACACTGTATAGATGGTATAGTAACAGGGGCCTCACGCTGTATAGATGAGTATAGTACAGGGTCACACGCTGTATAGCTGGTATAGTACCGGGGCCACACTACTGTAATGGCTGGTAAGTACAGAAGGGACCGACCGCTGATAGATGGTAATAGTACAGGGCCACCAACGCTGTTAGATGGTACGAAGTACAGGGGGCCCGCACGTCGTATATGATGGTATAGTACAGGGGGTCACAAGGAATGGTGCACGGACTGCAAACCTCTCTGTAATATATGGGATAGATAACATGGCCGCACGCTGTCTCGATGGTACAAGCGTGGCCACACGCTGTATAGATTGTATAGTACAGGGGCCACAGGAAGAACCTTTATCGATGGTATAGTACAGGGGCCACACCTGTAAGTATGGTAATACAGTACATGGGGCCGCACGCTGTATAGATGGTATAGTTCACAGGTGCCCGCACTGCTGTATAGATGGGTATAGTATACAGGGGTCCACGCTGTATAGATTGTATAGTAAGGGGCCAAACATCTGTATAGATGGTATAGTACAGGGCCAACACGCGTATAGATGGTATAGGGGTACAGGGGCCACACGCTGTATAGATTGTATAAGTTCATGGCCGCACGCTGTATAGATGGTATCGGAAAAAGAAGAAAAAGAGCGAAGGGATAGGTAAGGAAACGGAAAAGTAGAAGTCGAGGGATTGAGGTCGCAAAAGGAGTAGCGCAAAGAAGGGGAGGCAAAGAGTAGAAGGAAAAGAACTGCAGGGAGAGAGGAAGGAGCATAGCGGGAGGGGGGGGATGGATAACTGGATGGAAGAGAATGAAAGAAAGATGCCGGGAGGAATAGCACAAATAAAGTGGGAGTGAAGGGGGAGTAGGGACGGCGGTGGGCCGAGCAGGGAAAGTGGAGGGGGTCGTAGTAGGATAGAAAGGAGAGGGACTGCGTAGTAGGATGATAAAAGGGGAAGTTTGGGGTAGGGGATACAGTAGTATAAACAAAATCAGCTTGAGTGCGGAAGAAATAGGGGACGAAGGTTGGGGGGGGGGAAGCGAAGGAGGAAGGCGGTTGTAGGAGTAAGGAGGGACGATGTAAGGGTGAGAAGGATGGGAGGGGGAGAATAGTGCGATGGGGTGGGGACAGTTGAAAAATGAACGCGGAGGCGGGTGGAGTGAAAGGGAGAGAAAAGGATTAGTGGGGCGCAATGTGCGGAGATAAATAACGAAGCCGTGGGGGGGGAGGTGCTGACAAGCGATGATTTAGAGTCCAAGGAGGTTAGTCTAAGGGTGGCTTGTGATAGAATGGTATGGGGATTTATACTGGGGAAGCGGGGTGAGTGGGGCTAGGGGTCGGGAGGGGGAGGGTAGGAGACGGTACCGATAGAGGGGAGGGTTTGTAAAGGGTTGGGCGTATGGAGAGGGTAAGATTTCGAGGTCCGCCTCTCTTTTAATAGTATTGTTATTAGTACAGGGGCCGCCGATATGGGTGAGACAGACGCTTATAGATGGTATAAGGTCACACGGGTAAGATGGATAGTTCAGCCTCACGCTGTATAGATGGTATAGGTAAGGTGGCCGCACGCGTAAGAGGTATGTTATAGGGCAAACTGTAAATTAACACGGGGCCACACGCTGTATAGACGGTACAATTAGGGCCAAGCTGCTGAGTAGCAGTCAAGCCTGTAATAGATTTATAGTACAGGGGTCCGCCGCTGTAGAGATGGTATAGTACAGGGGCCCGCACGCTGTATATATGGTTAGTACAGTGCGGTCCATGCGTATAGATGGTATAGTACAGGGACACGCTTCTGTATATGATGTGAATAGTATAGGGGCCACCACCCTGTATAGAGTGGTATAGTACAGGGCCCACGCTGTATAGAGTAGTCAGTACAGGGGTCCACAGCTTGTATAGGTGTATAGTACAGGCGCCACACGCTGTATAGTAGGTTATGTTGCAGGGCCCCCCCCGCACTTGTATAGATGGTATTAGTACAGGGGCCACGCGCTGTATGAGATGTTACGTAGTGACAGGGGCCAGCACGCTGTGATAGATGGTATTTGTTATCAGGGGCCGTCATTTTCTCTGTATGAGTTGGTTTTTACGGCACACGCTGTATAGAGGTATATCAGGGCCGCTAAAAGGGAGTATACGCCACACGATCTGTATAGAGTGTGAAGTACGGGGCCAGCAGCGGCTGTAGTAGATGGTTATAGTTACAGGGGTCGCAAACGCCTGTATAGATGGTATAGATCAGGGGCCACCCGCTGTATAGATGGTTATAGTCAGGGGCGCGCAACCTGTATAGATGGTATATATCGGGGCCGTCACGCTGTATAGATGGTATAGTACGGGGCCGCAACGCTGTATAGATGGTATAGTAAAGGGGCCAACGCTGATAGATGTTATAGTACGGGGCACCCCCGCTGTATAGATGGTATAGTACAGAGGGGCCACACGCTGTATAGATGGATATAGTTCAGGGGCCACCGCAGTGTCGTACAGGCTGACGCTGTATAGATGGTATAGTAACAGGGCCGCACGCTGTATAGATGGTATAGGTTACAGGGGCCGCCCCAACGCTGTTATAGATGTATGTCAGTGGACCAGCTGTTATATGGTAGTCCAGGACGCACGGCTTTATAGATGGTATAGTACAGGGCCACACGCTGATGATGGTAATATACAGGGAACGCACGCTGTATAGATGGTTAATACAGGGGCCACACGTCTGTATAGATGGTATAATAATAAGGGACCAAACGCTGGGGGTATAGATGGTATACTACAGGGCCACATGATGGTATGCAGGGTGACACGTTAGTGGTATAGTACAGGGGCGCACACGCTGTAGATGGTATAGTACAGGGGCCACACGCGTATAGAGTAGTTACAGGGTGCCACGCTGTATAGATGGTATAGTACAGGGCCACACACGCTGTATATAGTAGATAACAGGGGCCACACGCTGTAGAGATGGTATAGTCACGGGGCCACACGCTGTATAGATGGTATATACAGGTGGCCACGCTGCATGATGGTGAGTAACAGGGGCCACACGCTGTATAGAGGTATCAGTACAGGGCCGCACGCTGTATAGATGGTATAGTACGAGTGAGGCAGCGGGCCACACGCTTGTATATGTTATAGTACAGGGGCCCACCGCTGTATAGATGGTATAGTCAGGGCACACGCTGTATAGATGGTTAGTCAGGGGCCGTCACGCTGTATAGATGGTTAGTACAGGGGCCACACGCTGTATAGATGGTATAGTACAGGGGTCCAGCGTGTATAGATGGTATATTACAGGGGCCGGGCACCACGCTGTAATAGATGGTTATAGTACCAGGGGCCACCGCTGTAATAGAGCTGGCTATAGAATCGGGGCCACACCTGTTAGATGTAATAGTACAGGGGCCACACGCTGTTCAAGATGGTTCTAGTACAGGGGTCACAGGGCACAGTCTCTGTATAGATGGTATAGTACAGGGGCCACACGCTTTATAGATGTGATAGGTACAGGGGCGCACGCTGTATAGATGGGATGTACAGGGGCCACACGCTGTAACAGTAGATGGGATTATGTACAGGGGCGTCCACGCTGTATAGATGGTAATAGTACAGGGCCGCACGCTGTATGATAGTATAGTACAGGGGCCACACTGATAGCTGTAATAGTAAGGGGCCCGCACGCTGTATAGATGGTATACGTACAGGGGCCGCACGCTAGTATGATGGTTAGTACAGGGCCACGCGTATAGATGGTATGTATAGGGCCACACGCTGTATAGATGTGTATAGTACATGGGCCCACTCTGTACTACGATGGTAGTACAGGTGCCCCGCTGATAGATGGTAAGTACAGGGGCCACACCAAGCTTGATAGATGGTATACAGCGGGGCCACGTTGTATAGATGGTAATAGTAAGGGGCCCGCCCGCTGTATAGATGGTATAGATAGCGGGGCCACACGCTGTATAGATGGTATAGTCCAGGGCCCACGCTGTATAGATGGTTAGTCAGGGCCACGACCTGTATAGATGGTAAATACAGGGGGCCGCACGCTGTATAGATGGTTAGTACAGGGGCCCACAGCTGTATAGATGTATAGTACAGGGCCACAACGCTGTTAGTGTTATAGTACAGGGGCCACCCTGGTATAGATGTACAGGGCCCCGCTGTATAGATGTAATAGTACGGGGCCGCACGCTGTTAAGATGGTATAGTACAGCGGGCCACCGCTGTATAGATGGTATAGTACAGGGGCCCAGCGCTGTATAGATGTAAGTACAGGGGCCACACGCTGTTAGATGGTATAGTACAGGGCCGCACTCTGTATAGATATCGTATAGTACAGGGCCCACGCTGTATAGATGGTATAGTACACGGGACCGCACGCTGTATAGATGCGTATCGTGAACAGGGTCACAAGCTGTAGATATGGTACAGGGCCGCACGCTGTTAGATGGTATAGTACGGGGCCACACGCTTGTATAGGATGGTATAGTACAGGGGCCGCACGCTGTAATAGATTGGTATAGTTTGCTACCGGCGCACGCTGTTATAGATGTATAGTACAGGGGCCGCCCGCTGTATAGATGGTATAGTACAGGCGCCAACGCTGTATAGATGGTATAGTTCAGGGGCCCACGCTGTATGATGGTATAGTAACAGGGCCACACGCTGTATAGATGGTATAGGTACAGGGCCACACGCTGTATAGATGGTTAGTAACAGGGGCCCGCACGTCTGTATAGATGGTATAGTACAGGGGCCCACGCTGTATAGATGGTATGTACAGGGCCCACGCTGTAAGGGTACTTACAGGCCGCACGCGTATAGATGGTATAGTACAGGGGGCCGCACGCTGTATAGATGGTTAATAGTACAGGGGCCCACACTGTATAGTGGTATAAGTACAGGGAGCCACACGCTGTAATGACTGGTATCGTCACGGGGGGCCGCACGCTAGTATGATTGGTACAGTCACTAGGGGCCACCGCTGTAATAGATGGTATAGTTACTGGGGGCGCACGCTGTAAGATGGTATAGTACAGCAGGGCCGCACTGCTGTTATAATGGTATAGTTACGGGGCCCACGACGCTGTAATAGCTGGTTAGTACAGGGGCCACACGCTGATAATGTAACGGGCACCTGTATATGAGGTAACGCGTCAGGCCGCCACAGCGTGTATAGATGGTATAGTACAAGGTCCGCTGTAGATGGTCCATCAACGGGCCACACGCTAGTAATAGATGGTAAATGACTGTAACAAAGGGCGCACACGCTGTCATAGATGATAGGTACAGCACAACTATGAGTCCGTCCACACGCTGTATAGAGGTACTAGTACAAGGGGGCCACACGCTGTATAGATGGTATAGGACAGGGGCCCCGCTGTATAGGAAGGGGCACTTTATAATGCATAAGGCAAACGCTGATAGAGGATCAGGGCCACAATGCGTGATAGTACAGGGGCCACACGCTGTATAGATGTTATACAGGGCCACACGCTGTATAGATGGTATAGTACAGGGGCCACACGCTGTATAGATGGTATAGTACAGGGGCCACACGCTGTATAGATGGTATAGTACTGTGGCTGAACCATGAACAAAGGTTCAAGCACCAGAAGCCGAACAACCACCGGTAACACCAGCGATCAAACCTTTAAATGTTGTCAGCAGGACTGCTCATCACTAATACCCGTGATTGGTGACTACCAGAATATTGTCAAGCAGCTGAATGCAGAAGCTGCATTCCAGATTGTGTTCATGACCTAGGCACCCTAGGTCATGAACACAACTTTGAAGTGAGATGTAAATAGATTGTATAAAGTCAAGGAGGAGGAGAGTTTAACACTGAAGTCAAGCTCTCTCTTCCTCAGAAACCCCCTTTCACAGTAATTGATGGTCCTGCATCCAGAGACATCGCTAACCAGATCTCCTGAAGTCTGATGCATGATTTCAATCGCAGAGCAGGAGGCGTTCAGAGCTCCCACCTTGACTTCAGTGTTAAACTCTCCTCCTCCTTGACTTTATACAACCAATTTACATCTCACTTCAAAGTTGATTTTCGGGATGACGTCTCCACAATGAACCATGAAAGAAACAAAAACTAGAAGGTCTTGCGCTACCTGACAACATACTAGTAGTGGTTCATTAGGCCAATTTCTGATGACAGGTTCCCTTTAAATGCCCCTTCGGATTGTCGCTCCCCATGAGTCCATTGTGCTCACATTGAACCCAAACTTATACTTTAAGTCCAGATTCGGGGACCTGAACCCATGCAATGTTCGTGGTCTGCTGATCCCTTCTTAGGTCCTCAGGGTGGCAATAAATGTTACAAAAATGGACTTCTTGAGCTGCCATTCAGAAGGGAGCTAGGAATTAGTGGTCCGTAGACAAAACATTGAGATTCTAAATCCACCCTTGACGATAAAAGACTTAGAAAGTGGAGAAAGAGGCGACTTGCTCTAGTAAGATTTATTACAACGCTTCTTTCATCCACTGCTACTATTGCTTTAGGCAGTTTTTCAAAAAGTCGGTGACAAAAGTTCAACCAAGAAACTGTAATTTTTAGGGCTCATTCAGGTTGATGTTTTTGGCATCAGTATGTTATCCGTTTTTTTTTCACAGATAGCATACTTACGGATTGATTTTTATGGTTCTGTTCGCATGAATGTTTTTTTTTCTCGAAAGTGCAGAGTGAGTGAAAAATATTGCACTATTTACATTGCCTCATATGTTAGGCAGCCCCCTTAACATCGAACAGGACCTTCAGGATGCAGGATTAAAGCCAAACCAGTACATCTAGTCCAAAAGTAAAAGATTCACAACTCCAAACAGCGCTGTATCAATGGGGGAGATTTACTTACCCCGTCCCTTCGCGATCCAGCTGCGCGTTCTCTGCGGTGGATTCGGGTCTTCCGGCGATTCACTAAGGCAGTTCCCCTGACGTCCACCAGGTGTCGCTGCTGCACTGAAGTTCCCCCGAGGCCCACCGGAATGTACTGAAGTTCACCGGCCTGTTCCTGGTGAAGGTAAGCGCGAGTCCAGCGACACTATTTTTCTTTTAAATGCGTTTTCCCGAATCCGTCGGGTTATCATTCGGCCAAGGCCCCCCCCCCCATTTCCGTCGCGTGCGTGCCGGCGCCGATGCGGCACAATCCGATCGTGTGCGCCAAAATCCCAGGGCAATTCAGGGAAAATCGGCGCAAATCGGAAATATTCGGGTAACACGCCGGGAAAACGCGAATCGGGCCCTTAGTAAATGACCCCCAATGTGTTTGCATCTCATCAGCACAGCGTAGGGAACTGGTTTAGCAGTGTGAGAGGCTATTGACTAGGGTCAGAAAGTACTGTATTTTTCGGACTATAGGGCGCACCGGATTTTAAGGCGCACCTGATTATAAGGATGAATGACCAGCAGGTGGCAGACTTGAGCACAGTTCAAGGCAGCTGTTGTCTGTAAGTACGGTTCATATATAAGGCGCACTGGACTATAAGGCGCACCTTGGATTTCTGAGAAAATCAAAGGATTTTTTCTGTGCCTTATAGTCCGAAAAATACGGTAAGAGTTTTCCTTACAGACACTTTGCCAATTAAGGCCGCCTTGCAGTTATTGATGCTCCACTACGGGACCCTGGGAAATATGCAACTATGTTTTCCAGTGTGGGATAAAAAAAATCATTGCCTCCTACCTACCTTGTAAGTCAAAAATCAGAAGTAGTTGAGCCCAAGGGAACCAGTACCGGGAGTAAAGTACATTTTCTATTTGTTGCCACAGCCGCCTTAGCTCCCAAGGGATTATCAGGAATCCCTAGAAAACCCCTTTAAGTACAGTAAATGTATCAGTAATGCAGTTTAGAATTGTAACATATACAATGTTTCTGCAGATTCCGTCTCCTTGCGGCTGCATCCATGTGCTTGTCTTCTGCATTGCAGTCACATGAGATCTGCACATCCTTTTATATTCAGAGACAGAGATGTCAGTGACGTATAACTACAGAGCCAGAGCCCGGACAGCATTTAAATATTTCAGTCGGGATCATTAGACAACCACAGGATTCAATCAGCGGACTCCTCCGACTTCTGCAGTGCCTCCTCGCATCCCACTAATGTGATTTATAATGTCTCACTAACGGCTTTAAAAATTCAACAATATCAGGAGATTTTTTTTTTTTCCCATTTACTGACTTTACAAACTATTCACAGAAATAGCAGCACCGCAGAGCAGGACTTACCTAAGGCCGCACAATCCAGGTCCCGACCCCCATATGATGAAAATAAACATTTTCAAAAAAAACTAGCCAAAAATTATGATTTATACCTTATATCTTGCCCCAACAAATATGCAGTAAAAAGTGATGTACTTCAGAAAGATACTAGGGTAAAGTACAACATGTTCCACAAAAAACAAGCCCCCAACCAGCATTTCCAATATTTTTTTATTATTATTGATTTTAAAGTGTCTTACATTTTTTGTTTTCTGTAAAAGTTTCTGTAAGGGGTCTTGAGTTGTATTTTCAATAGCACCATTTTGGGTAAAAACTTTATTGTATTGTATATGTGCACTTTTCTTCTCCTCTTATTGTACATTTTGCCATATTAAAATATAACCCCTTACCGACATGTGACGTAATAGTACATCACATGCCGGGTGCATGGAGAGGGCTCCATAGCCGGTAAGTCTTTGCTGCAAAGACTTACTGGTAACACCCGCAATCGTCACCGATAGCGGGTGTTAACCCGCTGATCGCCGCTGACAAAGCTGCAAAAGGTTGGAGGCCTATGGGCACCGCCATCTTGGCGAGGATCCTCGCTCCCTGTGACGTCATCGGGAAGTGGTGATCTGTTGCCATGATTGATAAGACAACCTAGGGTTAAAGTGCCCTATAGAGTCTGAAAAATTGTAATAATAAAAATTACAAAAAGTTTAAAAAAATATATATAATAAAAAACGTTTAATAAAAAAAAAATTGTACAGGAGGTTTTAATTTTTGTAAATGTATGAAAACATTATAAAACCTATGCACATGTGTTTTCCCTGTGATTGCACCGACCCACAGAATAAAGTAGACATGTCATTTGGGGTGAACAGTGAAAGCTGTAAAATCCAAGCCCACAAAAAAACGCAGATGCGTTTTTTCACCAATTTATCTGCATTTGGAATTTTTTTCCTCGCTTCCCAGTACATGTCATGGAATATTGAATACAATCACTATGGAGTGCAATTTGTTACGCAGAAAACGAGCCGATACACAGCTCTTTACATGGAAAAATAAAAAAGTTATAGATTTTTGAAGGTGGGGAGTGAAAAATGAAAACGCCGAAAAAGGGCTGCGGCGGGAAGGGGTTAATAAAAGATGAAGATAAAGATATATACGACAAAAATGGTGCCTCACTGTTAGAAACACCCCCTAGCACTAGCTCGGAGGCAAAGGGACAATTATATACCTGTAACAGCCACACACGCCAGACCACGATGGGCTAGCAGGGGCGAGTTCTTTTAGGATTCTGAGGGTGTGTAGTTTAGGGGATATTAGGCCCAGATAGATAAGCACATGTTCCACAGTCTCTTTGAACAGTTTATTCTCAGCAGTGTGAACACTTCACACAGCAATCACAGTAATAATAATCCAAGACAAGTTCTAGGTGCAGTGACTTCAGTACCTGATGTGTGAGGCTGAGGTGTCTCTGTGCTCCAGTGTCCTCCCTCTGCACATGTCTCTGGATCCTCTGTAGCTTCTGCAGTGACATATATTCATTCTCTCTGTCCTGTACAGAAATATCATGTGCTTCCAGCTCTTTCTTATGTGCAATTTCTTCCCATCTTTGCTGAGGTGTCTTGCTCCTGCAGGTTCTTGCACTACCACCCAGACACAGGACCTGCTCTGCACTACAACAACTCAGACACTAGACCTGGTCTGCACTACAACATCTCAGACACTGGGCCTGGTCTGCACTACAACATCTCAGACACTAGACCTGGTCTGCACTACTCTCTGCAAAATGTAACAATATTGTGTGATGTCACTACAGCAGCTTTGTTTAGTTAACTCTATAGTTGCTGTGTAGTAGTGTGATACACATGTGTATGTGCACAGTTTAGCTGTGTTTGTGAGGCAGGGATCTAGAGATGATGATACCCCTGTTTTCACTGGGTTACATACCCCCCACTGTTGCCCCCTGCAGGCAGTTGCAAACAACTAATCTCACATGCAGTGGAGACAACTATCAAAATGATTAAAACGATGAATTAAAGTCATTAGCAAATATACGGCCCCGTAACGAAATGTAGATTTCTCTCAGTACCCGATTAGATATTGATTAAATTAGGGGTATTTTTGTAAAAAAAAAATAAAACCATTAATGCATTTATGCTATAATCGCATAACACAGCTCAACCAAGCTTAGCTGACGAGAGCTGCGAGTCTTGCTAGTTCCTAGTCTCTAGGAACGAGCCAATTAGAAAAAAGGCGGGAAAATGTCTGAGGTAACTTCATGAGGGAGAGAAATACTGGGATCCTGAGGTAAAAGTCAGAGAATATGACGAGAGAGAAAGGTGAAGTGAGACCCATCTATCGGGAAGGAGACAAGTGTCTGTACTACTGACCCAGATGTGGTGAGGAGAAGACAGAATATATAAGGTCCTTTAGATTTATTGGTCAGATGGACCCACCATATAATTACTGGGATCCTTGGTTGTCAGGTAAAGACCATATTAGACCCTGCAATAATAGATAAAAATTATAGTTAAAAAAGTGAGAAAAAAACATTAAATGTAGAAAAAACTATTAAAATCACCCCGCATTCCCTAGAAGGCATATACAGGCAGTCCCCGGTTTATGTACAAGGTTCTGTAGGTTTGTTCTTAGGTTGAATTTGTATGTAAGTCGGAATTGCATATTTTATAATTGTAGCCCCAACCAAATTTTTTTTGGTCTCTGTGACAATTGGATTTTAAAAATGTTGGATTGTCATAAGAATCAGGATTCACAATAAATCTTAACTACAGACACCGGTGATACCTGTTACAGCTGTTAATTATAGCCTGGGACTAAAATACAGTAAATTACCAACATTCAGAGGTCCGTTTGTAACTAGGGGTCGTATGTAAGTCGGGTGTTAAGTAGGGTTTATACAAATACTAATACTAATAATATTATAAATACATAAGGCATCTCAATGTCCTGATCTATTTACAAATAAAAATAAATATTCCCTATCATGATAGCGGTAACAAAAAAAAGGTCCGAAAAGTTTTCATTTATAACGGAAAAAATGTGTGCATTTTTTGGTCGATTCTGCTGCATGTGGAATTTTTTCCATAACAATTCCTTTGGATAAGGGATACATGTTTTTTTATGAAACGCACCCTTTGACGGGACGGTGTCACCAGATTTTACTCTGTTACCCTACCTGAGGGGGCAATTTACCTATAACAACATCATCTCCAACATCATATAAAAATTAGCAGAGAAGAGTCAATCGCCTGAGATAAGTCACTTTTTGAAGCTGAAGGAGGGGCCTAATTTCCGATACACTTATCTTTGGTTTGATAGTAGCCATGCTTTTGGTATCCTATTATAGATAATATATTATTATCCAAAAAAAGAAAGCAGCACATGTGCAAATTCCTCACTTTTTCACTCTATTGGGGTTACATTCGGGTAGGGCTTAAGGGTAGCACCCTATCACTTTGGGGGGGGGGGGGTTGTATTTTGATTGTGCTACTGTTGTTTATCATTTTTTAATATATTATAAGAATGAGCTGCAGATAAAGATCCAGTTTGCGCCTATTTCTTTAGCTGCAGTATCTCCGCTGCTGTAGTGCACAAAACTACTGACCTGATGTGATCTGATAGATGAGATTCTTATCCTTAAAATGACATAGTTCTAGGTTCTACAGAACTGAAGATAGGGGCATCCGCAGTGACAATCTCATTCCACACATTACTCTTCTTGTCTCATTTGGATATGGATTTGAAGGA
>CM033651.1:1657931-2016123 GCA_019512145.1 Engystomops pustulosus
AGACCCGGCAGACCCGAATCAGCGTCGGAGAACGCGCCGCTGGATCGTGACTGGACCAGGTAAGTAAATGTGCCCCAATGTGTCTGAGCACATACAATATTTAAGTAATGGGTAATAATTAAAGGTTCTCAGAATGTAGCTGGACTGGAAACACTGGGCATGTGTCCTCACACTGCTGTGCATTTATCTCTCTGCATTCAAACTGCTCCCCAGCCACCTCTTCTCTATTATGAGTTACTGTCATATGTATACAGAATCCTACTTTATCTTTTACTCAGGGTAGAGGGGAAAGGGGGGCGGGGTGCAGGTTATTTGAGAGAAGAAATAGAAGTGTCCAGTTACAATACTGGAATATAAACAAAGGTATGATGATATAGATTATATATATGCAGCAAGGGCCAACACTTAACATTTGCTTCGTATATTTAATACAGCCGATATAATCCCTTTAACTAATGCATGCAGAGATATGTTTTTCTGCAGAGTATTATCCAGGTATGGCCAGTCATGCTGTGTGCAGTCTCTATATGGACTATATAGAAACCCATCTTTAAAAAGGGGACATGTAATCAGGATTTCACATTTTAACCAATGACAGGTTCCCATATTTTCTTTAATATAAAATTCCCAATCTGCTTATAAAGTTAACATTAGTGGTTCCACTCATTTTAAAAAAAGGTGATAAAGGTAGACCCGTCACGAGGACGTCTGTACACTCCACCAGCTCTTCCTCCTCCCCATCCCTCCTGTTGACATGAGCTGAGAGATTTGCTTACAGCACGGGGTCAACTTATATCAGCAGGAAGTGGAGGGAAGCGGAGAGCAGTGGGAAGGTAATGATGATGATGCAGCAATTCCCTGTGTCATCATCATTATCTCCTCACTGCTGCAAGCAAATCTCTGTCATCTCACATTTGGAAGAGCAGTGAGGAGATAATGATGAGGATGAAACTTGCAACAGACATCCCCCATGACTCAATGCAGTTTGCTGGCAGGGAGCTATGTATACATTTAGCAACTTTTAAAAGTGAGTGGAAGCCGTTATAAAAGCCAATTGGAAATTAGTATTAAAAAGACTATGGGAACCTGTCATTAGGTGAAAATGTGAAATCCTGATGACGGGTTCCCTTTACATATCCTCAATCTTCTCTTTTGTCTTACAATCTGTTTTTCCTTCTTGCGGCTCTTCCTATCATCCCACCATATTTTATATCGTTAATTTTTTCATCATAAAACATTGCTCTTTCCCTGCAAACTTCCTCGTTCCAATTCTGATTATATTTTTGCTGTAGTAGCAGTTTGTAAAGCAAATATATGGTTATAGCTATAAACTACTAAGTCTATAGCCGGATCACTAAACCACATGAAGGGGGCCCCCGCTCCGGGCACAATTATTCCATCCAGTAAACATGGCTGCTCTAGGATTTTTTTTTCATATATATATAAAATTGCTTTTTTTTTTGACTTGCCGTTTAAAGGAGCAATTTAATCAAACTGGAATAGTCCCTTAATCCGTCTGCACCGCGATCAGAGCGTGGATAGTGCCAGTCGCTCATCACTTTTCTTTTGTTAATATTGGCTTCCCATCTGCATGGACCTTTTCCCAAGTACTAATAACATTGGCCCAAACTTCTTCAAAAATAGACTTGGAGATTTCACATTTCGTTCATTATATTTGGAGCTGATTAGGTTCCAGTTAAGTTACTGACTGTAGGAAGCAATCTAATTATATTGTTGCTCCGGGCGGCATGCCATTTCATATAAATGACTCTCCTCATTTAAAATTTAGACGAAAAATGCAAAAAAAAAATAAAATAAACAATTTTCTAGAGTTGCAGCTTATTTATTTTACCATTTTGTCTCATTTTACAGAAATCAGCGGAGAAGAAACTTTTGCCTTCGTTTTGATTAGCCTCAAGGACTTGTATACTATGGAGGGGGCCTCACTGCTGCTGTGGGCCCCAAGGGGAAGGGGCGGGGGTCTATTTCAGGTAGGTCCCATCAACATTTTAACCTTCACAGGGATGGAGTATAGAATAATGGAGTAAATGGAGAACAGAATGAAGTTAGCAAGATAGTTATTAGTGTCAAGCAGCAGCTGAAAGCAACTGCTACATGGGGATATATACAGGCAGTCCCTGGGTTACGTACAAGATAGGGTCCATAGGTGGGTGTTCTTAAGTTGAATTTGAATGCAAATATATATTTTATAATTGTAGTGCTATACAAAATTATTTTTTTGTCCCAGGGACAATTGAAGTTTCAAAATTTTTTGCAGTAATGGGACTAAGGATTAGCAATAAAGTTTCATTACAGACACCTTACAGCTGATCATTGCAATCTAGGACCATAATAACATCCAGAGAGGTCACAGGGGGCAGAGGGGTCTGTCTGTAACTAGGGGTCATCTGTAAGTCGGGTGTCCTTAAGTAGGAGACCACCTACCACCCCCCTATGGCCCCGTACTGCGGTCTGAATAAGGAGGTCCGGGTGCAAACTAATGCTGCAATTTCTGCTCAATGCGTGTCAAGGTCTAGATCGGACAATGCAGATATACTTGTGACTAATATGGGTTTGAGATTAGGGAATCTCAACCCCGGTTTCTATAAATATGGGGAGGAAATGGAAAATGATTATATGCATTCTAAGGAGAACAGCAGAATTAGGTTTACGCGTCATTTACTCTTAGAGATTAAGAAATCTATACCTAGGAGGAATATGAATTGTAAAGATATACCAAGAGAAATTAGGAGACCGTTTCGGGGAACAAGGGCAGGCTTTAAGTGTAAACAGAAGAAAAGGGGGATGAGACCGTTTGTCCCTTCAGTGTTAACGGGAAATGTAAGATCTTTAAGTAACAAAATGGACGAATTACATTCTCTGGTCATGAATGATAATGAATTGTTGAAGTGCTGTATTATGTGTTTCACTGAGTCATGGTTGCATGATATGATCCCGGATAGCCTGATTGGTGTACCAGGTTTCTCCCAGGTCAGGGGAGATAGGGATTGTAGAAGTAGTGGAAAGAAAAAAGGAGGAGGTATTATTATTTATGTAAATCAGGGATGGTGTCTAGCCGAACATATTACAGTGAGAATTAAACATTGCTGTGGTGACGTGGAGATGTGAAATGAATAAAGTCCCTCGACAGAAAACGTTTAAACGATTACAGACCAAAGCGCTGACCCCGGTTGGTCAGAAAATCTTAGAACGAATGGGTATGCCGGCATTTAATCCATGTAGTGACGGATTTTGTAGACCCGCTTAAATTTGCATATCGGGTGGGTGTGGGGGTAGATGATGCATTTAATCAACCTGTTACATAATATTTGCTCCACTTGAATCCCCAAAAAAAGAGGTACGCTTGACTTTTTTTTGACCTTCAGCAGCGCATTTAACACGATCCATTCCAGCTTTTAGAGTCAAAGCTGCAGGTTAGCAGATTAGAACAACCATGATCAACATGGCTTGATGACTTATCTGCGCTTGGCGACCAAAGAGGGGTAGGTTGGGGGACATATAGGTAATTATGAGGTGGTGTGCAGTAAGGGGGCTCTAAGGGGGAATGTGTTAGAGCCTTTGTTGTTTATTTATACAATTCGGACTGTATGGCAAAATCGATGCGGCATGTTTTCTACAGAAATATCGGCTGATGATTGGGAATGGTGGCAATTGAGTGTATCACAAGAGGGGGCACGAGCGTGAACTACGAGTACTAGATGTCAGTGAATAAGTTTACCGAAGGTGCAGCTCAAATGGTCTCGTTTTAAACTAAAACAACAGACGACTACTAAGAATTGGTTATAGAGTTTTTCAAGCAAAAAGGGCGTTATGCCCAAACCACTTAAGATAGCAGGACGAGAAGTGGAGAAGGGTTGTCAGCATATTAAAGATATGGGTGTGGGGATATTTGACAATAAATTAAGCTGGCATGAGCATATAGAAAAAGGTTTCCAGACGTGCTAATAAGTAACCTATTCTCTTTTACGGAAGACTAAGGCATTTGACATCCGAGGACACCTGTTTGGTCGGGTTTTTATATAGGTTATGGTGAGTGCATTTGCGTTGCCCCTCAGGGCTTGGGCAACTTGTATTTCTAAAGTAGGGATTGTTCAAAAGATGGGATATAAAATAATTCAAGAAAGCCTCCTCGATAGGAGGGTCTGCAATTGATAGATGGGAGAACTTGTACAATGCAGGAATAATAAGGAAATTGGAAAAAATTATACAATTAACATGCGCCATAAAATGCATGGCGTGCTGCAGGCACCAGATTAGTGGTTTTAGATACCGTTTTATTCTCTTGCGGTGCAGGCGGAGAGAGGGGAGATTTAATAAAGAAAGTTTTATAACGGCTGCTATAGTTGCTGTCAAATGCGGCAATGGGGGGAAAATAGGAATGTTTTAGAAAATAAGACTGTTGGAAAAATGGGTTCTATTTTATTACTTTTATAATTTATTTAAGTAACTATTTATTGAATATTGGGTGAAATTTACTTATGTGTATTGGTGTTTTTTACTCTGTTTTATTGTATATGTGTTCTTTTCATGTGAGTTCTTTTTATATATGTGATGTTCTGTCAATTTGATGTATTGCAGAGGTGACACTTTAAGTTCCCGCTTGGGATAATAAAGTATTATTATTATTATTATTATTACTGTATATATATATATACCACTGCTTGCCTGTTGGTTAATATATTGAGGTATCAAATGCATATTGAGAGAGTGTTGAGCATGTACAGGGAAAATGAGTTATTACACAATTATGATTTAAAGGGGTTTTCCAGGCCCCAATGCCACTAATGACGTATCCATGGGGTAAGTTATTAGTGAGGGTGTGACACACGGCATCTCCACCAATCAGCTGACCTACATGTAGTGAGAACAGGAAGAACATTTCTGCATCCATCATCCTATGGAGAGGTCATAAAGGCAAGGTTTGGACACCCTTTTTATAGGGAGTGTACCGGGTCCCAAGTCATTGCACAAGTAAATACTGCACTGTGTAGGGTACTTTAAAAGCTTTCCAGACACCCCTTTCCTGGTTCCCAGAAATGTGCCGTTTTAGATTAAAAAAAATGCTTTTTATCTTTATGCATCAAGTATGGAGTCATACTGGCTGGTGCACCTATTTTCCTCTTTCTACACCTTCTTTAAAGGACACCTGTCATCAGCTGTGTCACTTGTCCTGTCTCTACTACCCGTTGGAGCAGCTCACAAGGATCCCATCCCAGCCTTAATCTAGTTATTTCATACATTAATCATTATAAAATCATATTTTCTTTATTATGTAATAAAATAATCATTTCTTTATTATGTAAATGAGGCTGGTCACATGGTCAGAGGCAGTGATGTCACCCCTGTTACCCCTCCCCTCTCCTCCCCCTGCTCATGTCTGTGTGTAATGTATAGTAAAGCATTGCTGGTGTCTGTGCTTTATCTGCTGACATGCTCTCCCTCCTAATACACAGACATCAGCTACACATGAATCTGACATGTTCTGCTATAACATGGCTGCATCCTGGAGCTGTTGTATCTCTCCTATACACACACAGGCTGCAGGGGGTGCCAGCACCAGGAAGAACATGGAGGAGACATTACACCATTATACATCACATCATTATACAGGCTGTCCGTCATGTGTACAGGAGTATCTCATACACACAGGCTTCAGGGGGCACCAGCACCAGGAAGCACATGGAGGAGACATTACACTATTATACATCATATCATTATACAGGCTGTCAGTCAAGTGTATAGGAGTATCTCATACACACCAACATGAGGAGAGAATAAAGAACTGGACGGCACATCCACACATCATACAATGATCTACTGCCGCTAGGCTACATTATATAACGAACTCGAGGTTCTTAGTTACATTTTGATCAAATTGTCCCTCCTCTCTTTCCCCTGTTCACTCCCTACACTGTCTCTTTTCCACCCTTCCCACGTGACCCTCAGGCAGCGGGACCCCTCGTACGCGGAGCACAGGAGCAGTTGACGTCTGAGCACAGGAGCAGGCATGAGGCATGGGGCAACCGGACCCGCCGTCTCTGTCACCGTGAAACTCCCGGCAGTCAGCGGCACCGGTACCCCCGTCAGTCTTCAGTACCCCTCTACGCTCAGTCAATCCATGGCTTGACAAGCCTGCATCTGTACCCCTCTACAGCTGCAGTCCTCATTTTGTTCCAGGCGCGAACTAGGCAGGCATGCGGTTATCCGGGCGAGCGTATTCCAACAAGTGCTGGGACCCAGGCCGGACTGCAGGGGTAGGTATCTTTGGAGCTGGGGAGATGTACTCTTGCCAGCATAGAGGGCTCTGCGTGCCCTCTCTGCACGCGTGCCATAGGTCGCGCATCACTGTCTATAATTCCATCGAAAAAGCTTTTTCCTGTGCCATAGTTTTGCCAGATGGACCACTGCGCAGAGCGGCGCTAAAGTGATTAATTACACTTTTATAAGCCTGCCCCAGCCCGGCCTCAACCCGACACCACCGTGTTAAAATAGCACTGATGGCAGGCACAAGACTCCCGTGCTATCCAGGACTGCAAAAATCCTACGTCACTCTCTTTTCTGGGTGGGGGGATGGGTCCGCCTGGTTTGTCCACTAGAGGGCTCTAAAGTGCACCCCATTTCCATCCCATTTGGCCACCTCTGGACCAGGGTTTTCAAAGTTAAGAGGAGTGTTCTCAGGAATGGAAATTCAATTATGAGTGGCCTAAATTGCTTCGTGAGGTACCTGGGGGTGTCCCGGCACAGCAAAGAATTGCAAAGTGTTAAATGGGCCTTTATTTGGGTGTTACGGCACGTGTCTATGACAGCAAGAAGCTGAGAAAGGGTTAAAACAGGTCAATGTTATGGTTATGAAGGTCTTCTATGGAAGCAGAGGGCCATGAGATGTTTATAATCTACGCCTTTGTGTAATTGCAACCTGAATAGTAGAGACATAAATATGTGTGTCTATTTGTGTAATGATTTATATGGGAATGCTTACTTTGCCTGGGGTTAGAGAATAATTGTGAAATGTTTCCTTAAGCGGCGTCACCCAAGACAACAATCGCGGCGGGCAGATCGCTCCTACTTTCACACAACGCTTAGTATTCGAAGGTGCGTAAGTTGTTTTCATATATTTGATGTAAATTTGGGAAGGTGTAAGAACAAGCGGTGAGCCCTGCTGTCTGAATTTACACTTGCCGAGCCACCGGAGTACTCAACAGAAAATATCAATCAATCTATCCTCCTCTGTCGCTAACAAGCGCTGCTAAAATCAACCAAACACAATCGGAGAAACACCCGGCACACGAGCAAACGCGGTGACATGTTTACATTTCTGTATAAAGTACAAACTCTTCACAGCGGCGCAACGAAAAAAAAGAAAGATCTTCCCGATGCCGCTGATTATATTTCCCTCTGTGACCGTATTACTTACCGAAATATATTTACAAGGGGAGCCCAATCCATAAATATACAAGGTTCTTTTCTCGCTTCATTCTGCAAGTCACTAGTAAATGGATGGTTGCGGGGAAGGGGGTCGGCTCTCAGTTTTCCACGTTATGTTGGCTGTAAAGTTCAAGTGATTTTCACATTTAAACGGAATAAAAGGGTTATTCTAGATGGAGAAGTGGATACGAAACGTGACAATATAAATTACGACATTTGTCGAAGGTACATGTTTCCTCGATCTGAATAAAACATTATTGTAAAGAAAGCCAGATTGAATGTGGCCGCTAAATTATATCCGGACCCATAGAAGGACGACGTGTATTGTGTGTCTATGCAAGAAGATAGAATGAAAAATGTATATTGAACTATGAGGCGTAATTTTCTTCTTCCTAGTATAAATCCTGTGCACATCGTTGTATTCATCTATCTTTTTCTGCATTGCATAGAAAAAGAAGAAATTGTCTGTGTATCCTGGACTAAAGACATTCTACTTCTTTAGTAGTTACAGCTCTTGATTTCTTTCAGCTCCTGATATTCTGCAGGCAGGGCCGGCGCTAGCGACTGGCAACCCGGCTATTCGCCAGGGTCCAGAGCGCTGGGCGGCCGGGCCACACGGACAACTCTCAAGTCCCACACCCCTGTCAGTCCTGTTGAAGGTGGAAAGGGGGTAGGCTGTATATTATGATACTATAGGGGCTGTTATAATACATACAACCCATGAGGGATGTATATATATACCACATGAGCGCTTTTATAATATATAACATAGGCGGCTGTATATAACATAACAAAGGAGGCGTATATAATAATAACATGGTAGGCTGTATAAATTAACATGGAGCTTTATATAATATAACCCTGAGGGGCTGTATAATAATATAACGCCAGGAGGTGGGCTGGTGATCATTACAATTGGATGCTGTAATATACTATACACTGGGAGGCTGATTAATATAACATGGGGATCTTCATACTATAACAATGGTCGGCTGTATATATAACTGATGGTGCTGTAAGACATATCGCCATGAGGGGATTAATATAATATACACCTGAAGGTGCTTTTGATCATAAACCACCTTGAGGCCGGCTTTATATAATATAACAATAGGCGGCTGTATATACATAAACAAAGGGAGGCTTTGTATAATTAACCTGGAGGCTGTATATAAAATAACAATGAGGGATAGCCTGCATATAATATAACAATGGTATGTCTATATAAAATAACCATGCAGGGTCCGTATATACTATAACCACATGAGGGCTGTATATAATATAAACCCATGATGGGCTGTATATAATTAAACATGAGGGCTGTATATAATATAACACATGATTGAACTGTAATATAATATAACCCTGATGGCCTGGTATATAAGCTATCCATTAGGGAGGCCTGTATTAATTAACCATAGAGGGGCTTAATCTAATATAACCAGATGGGTGTTCATAATATAACCATGAAGGGCTGTCTATAAAGACCCACATGAGGGGCTTGTATAATAATATACCACATGGGAGGGGCTGTCATATAATATACCATGGGGCAGTATATGAATATACCCATGAGGGGCGCTAATAAAACTTAACCATGAGGGCTGTATTAGATAACCCATGAGGGGCTGTAATATAACTCTACACATGAGGGACTGTATATAATATCACACATGAGGGGCTGTATATAATATAGAAACCATTATGGCTGTATGTTACTACTAACACATGAGGGGCTGTTATACTATAACACTGAGGGCTGTATGATAATATCACACATGAGGTGGCTGTATATAATATAACCATGAGGGGCTGTATATAATTATAACCATGAGCGCTTTGAATAAATATAACACATGAGTGGCTGTCTCTATATACACATGAGGGACTGTATATAATATAACAACCTGAGGTGCTGGTATATAATATAACCATGAGGGGCGGTATATTAATATAACACATGAAGGGGCTGTATATAATATAACACATGAGGGGCTGTTATTAAATAACCATGAGGGGGCTGTTTCTTAATAATATAACACATAGGGGCTGTATATAATATAACACATGGGGGCTGTCTATAATAATACACATTCGGGTCTGTATATAATATAACACTAGGGGATGTATTAATATAACACATGAGGAGCTGTAATATCGAGATAACACTGAAGAGCTGTATATAATTAACACATGAGGAGCTGTATATATTAACACATGAGGGCTGTATATAATATAACAATGGAGGCTGTAGAATATCTAACAATGAGATCTGTATATAATATCACCTGAGGGGGCCTGTATTAATCATCACCCATGAGGGCTGTATAAATGTAACACATGAGGGGGATTATATAATGTTAACACATGAGGGGATGTATCTCATGTAACACTGAGTGGGCTGTAATATAAAATCAACCAGAGGGCTGTATTAATATAACACATAGGGGATGTTAATGAACACATGAAGGAGCTTGTAAGATAATCTAACACATGGGAGCTGTAATCAATATAACACATCGTGGGGCTTTATATAATATAACACATGAGGGGATGTAGAATTAACACATAGGGGCTGTATATATATCCGCGGCAAGGGCTGAGGAGCTGTATATAATATAACACAGGTGAGGAGCTGTATTAATATAACACATTAGGGGCTATAGTAAGAACACATGAGGGGCTGTATATAATATAACATAACCCATGAGGTCTGTATAGTAATATAACACTGGAGGCTGTATATAATATAACAATGGGAGTGCTGTATATAATATCAACAATGGAGGCTGTATAGTAATTAACCATGAGGGGGCTGTATATAATATAACCATGAAGGGGCTGTAGTATAATGTAAACAACATGAGGGGCTGTATATAATGTCACACACCTGAGGGGATGTATATAATTAGGGCACATATGGTATGTATATAATGTAACACATTGAGGGGCTGTATATAAAATACCCATGATGGGCTGTAATATAAGAGGATGTAACAATGGGAGGCTGTATATAATATAACAATGGAGGCTGTAATATAAAGATAACCACAAGGTGCTTTTTTTGTGATGTATAAACTAGGGAACAGTATAAGGAACATGGACTGTTTAGTTTTCGTGATTTTTGTGCGGCAGGCCCCCCTTGGTTCTGTTGCCCAGGGGCCTTCTGAAACTTGAGCCGGCACTGACTGCAGTCATATAGCATGAATTTTTCTTCTTTTTTGTATAGTCAATAGATTTGTTTATAGAGCACACCAATTAATTCATGGAGCTGTACCTCATAAGGGGACGAGAACAAATGCAAGCACAAAATACAAAATGACATCAATAATCTGAAACAAGTTGGAATACCCTGCCCCAAGAGTCTCCACCAATCCTATATGGTGAACGGTAAGGAAGATGTCAGGATGTGAGGGAGCAGAGCATTTTATTGTGTGTGTGATCTGGAAGCAGATTGGTTTGCAGTTACATCTGAAGGTTTGTAAGGGGGGGACAGTCTACACATAATGGTAGGAGTTCCCAAGATGTGGGGAGCACGTGAGAAGTCCCGGGGATGTGTGAGAAGAGCGGATGGTAATATAAGTTAGAGCTGAAGGTCTTTGAGGAGCAGAGACACTCCTACTGAGTATGTCATAATATAGGGTGGGTACGGGTGGGCAGGCTTTGTATTCTGGTTGGTATTTTTTGTTTATTACCACTGAATTATTGTACAATGGGGATTGAGAGACTGACAGAGAGGAGAGTCAGAATGATAAGCTCGATCCTTAATATCAAGCCTATAGTGACACCATTGTAATCATATGTTTTTTTTTTCTCGGTTCCTGACCCCCAACGTCCCCTCCTGTTGAGTCCCCCTCTGCACTCCTTGTTTTTTGTGTACCCCCCCTTTCTCGCTCTACTGTTTTCCATGGTCCCAGACTCCAATCACTTCCTATGTGTCGGACCCTGAATGTGCACTCTGTGCTCGGCGATCTCCGACCGCTCACATAGACGATGAATGGGAGGAAACGGTCATGCCCTCCTGACCCCATCGGACCCCCTTGTTTTCCCGTGATCTGTGGGGGCTCCGCTTGAGATCCCACTGATCCTATCAAACTTGTTTTGTGTGAAAACCCTTATCGTATTTTTCTTATATAAAGGGGGGCCAAAAATCTTTTGATTTTCTCAGAAAATCAAAGGTGCCCTATATCCATGCGCCTTATTATATGAACTGTACTTACAGACAACAGCTGCCTGGACTTTCCAGTCTGCAACCTGCGGTCATTCATCTTTATATCATTGCGCCCTTATAGTCTGGGTGCGCCTTAATATTAACCGTACTTACAGACAACACAACGCCTTGAAAGTGCCGAACCTGCTGGTCATTCATCCTTATAAGCAGGGTCACCTTATAAAATCCCGTTGCTAGACTTATATATGAACCTGACAATTAGGGTATGCACTGTTATTGGTTCACTGCTGATACTCCGGTGCGCCTTAGAGTCAGAAAATCCTAGCAATAACCTGGTGTATAGTTTCTGTTGATCCCGGGAGTTAGAGGTTGACCGGTTCCAGTATTATGGGCGGTAGGAATTTTTTCCCTTCATTGGGCCGATTGGCATCATCTTGCAGGTTTCTTGCCTTTCTCTGGATCAACACTGCATTCCTTATAATTTTATAAGGTTGTACTGTATGGACTGATGTCTTATTTACTAAGAATAGAGGTTCTTTCTGGCCTTTAGGTAAATCCAGAGGGTGTGGGGGGCTCCACCACCTCCTGACCGTACGACTTCTGATTTTCAGATGAAGTGTCCCTGCGGTTTTTCCACCAGAACTGTCGCACAACCAGGTGGGTGTGGCCTGTCACACGTCGCTGTGTCGTGGTCCGTCCACTTTAGGAGAAAGGTGGCATTGTTGGATCGGGAAACCAACACAAGCACCTGGCTGTAATTGCACTTTTTCCACAGTCCTTGTTCATAAAATTACTGGATGACAAGGCGTAGTAAATGTCCCCTAGTGTCTGGTTCCGGTAACTACTGCAAATCCACGAGAGGTCATCAATATATGGCTTCTCCTGTTGACAATTGCAATGACTAACAGAATTTATTCTTTTTAGTTTTAGTCCATTTCATTTTACCCAGAAATCAGTAGTACATAACGCGCACTCAATCAGACATTGAAGGACTACGACAGGTTTTAACAGCGAGGTAATGGACCGTATTGTTGCCCATAAACAATGTTGAGCGTCTTCATCAATATGCCAGGAATATAACTCCTCACAGGCCCCCCCCCCCAAAAAATGTGTCCGGTCAATCATAACTGGCATAATGTGAATGCTGGTAAAATTCGCCTACAAATTAAAACAAGTGTAATTAACGCCGAAAACCAAAGCACATCTGAGAATAAGTGAAACGGTCGAATGTTCTCATCTGAAAGTTGAAATATTATAACATTTTACGCATCTCTATCACATGGTCCCCATCGTCCTATGATGACCAACCGGGCCTTTATCAATTATGTTTGTTTTTTTAAACAATACCTGGAAATTTTATATGCCAATTAGCGCCAGGGGCGTAACATTTTATTTCTCATGAGGCGGTTCTGTATAAAAGTTTAACGTACCGCCCCCTTCAATTCTGACTATTACTCTTCTGGGAGTCATAATGGGTACAAGATCAACAGATTATTCAAATGAGTTCCGTTCATTACATTTCCTTTTTGGGGATTTTCTGTTTTTTAATTTTTATGTATCTGTTGCAACGGTTTAATGTACCCCCATAAGAGACAATACGCATACGACTAAAGCAAATTTAAAAAAAGCAAGTTTACACTATTGAAAATGTTACCTTTTTTGTCTGCTGACCGTGAATTCCTGCAGTTCTGAATTATTTCTGTACTCCAACAGTTATTTCACATTCACCACTGGCTCCCTTCCATGCAGGGTTTGGTGGTCCCGGGGATGAGGTTCATCTGCAGCCCATATTTGCCTGTGTCTCAGCTCCTCTCCTCCCCCTCACTATCGTCACTTCCATATCCTAAACTTCTGGTCATGGGTGCATTGGGAGGCATTGGAGTTTGTGCGGGGATGGTGTGGAGGAATTAGAAAGAAGACACAATGTCCACAAATTCCCTAACTCCTTCTTTTGGCAAAATAATGCAAGATTCTGACTGTCCTACTCACCTCCCCCTCTAATTGCAACAAATTCAGGTTTCACCTCCCACTTCCTCTGGGTGGCTGGTGTCTTAGCGTACAGACTAAGCCGTGAACCTCCTCCTGATGTCACGAACGATCTTTCCGCCACTGAAGGTCTTAAACGACTTCCTTAACTCCAGACGGGTGCCTAGATGAGTATCAGGTCTTTTTCCGTGTCTCCAGCCCTTCTGTTTGTTTCATGCGTTGGATTGCTAATTCCCGGCCCATCACTTTTGTCTCTTTACTTAGTTCCACTAAGCTAAAGTTCCTGTTCTCGACTTGATCCGTACTACGTGTCCAGTTTGCGTCCCACTTAGCTGCTTTCCTATTGGCTCAAGCAACCTACAAAGGTCCCTGCAGCCGAAATCCATCCTGCCTCGCATCGGGGCTCTTGGTGAAGGACCTTGGGGGGCGGGGGGGGGGGGTTTGTTACCTTTCTGCACCCCAGTACTTTTAAGTACTTCGGAAACTGGCGAAGCACAATCACACACAAGGAGACCGTCACGGTAAATTGACTTGGTGACAAAGTGAGGAGACTGTGACACAAACTCACAGACTTAATTTTTTTATAAAGTGCTGAAACTGATCCAGGAATTCTGATAAAGATATTTTTTTAACCATCATAACATTGGCTATTGGAACCTGTCAGCACCAAAATGTCATCTTGATGACGGTGCATTTTAAAGAGATCTTAGCTCATCCAGCCACCAGTGGCTCTACCCCTGATCTGATATTTGATATGAGATTGCCCTGTTAGTAGAATTATTTTGTCAATATATATTAATTTAAACTGATTGTAAAATAAGGCTTAGTTTGTCCTGGCCCCCTATACTACTTGCCTACTAAAATGCTACTCACAAGACATTGAAGGAACCAACTGCTCCCGGGTTAGGAGAGGGGATTAACCAAATTATAAGATCTGTGGGTATGAAAAGCTATTGCTATTCACACAATTTTAAAAGTTCCCAAACGTAATGGATAAGTGACACCGAGCCCATACTACCAAGAATGACCACCCATCACATACATGCTCTTAGGCCTGTTAAGATGTTATTATTGTTTAACTTGTTTATGAAATATTATTATGTTATAACATAAAGACCCTCATACACCCCCTCGGGCCATTTAGAAGTCTTCTAGGTTCTTGGAGTCTTACCGGCCCCCTGCCCGTGACTAAGGCGCTAGTAGGTGCCCAGTAGTGACTGAACAAATGAAACAATAATATCTACAATAGAATGTGAATCGGTAAATCCTTGCTGTATTACGAGCATTGCCCTTTTTGTTAGAATGTATGGGCCCATTTGGCTGCAAATTTTTCAGTCAGTACGTGTTATAATTTTTGGAAACTTCAATACAAATGTAGTAAAAAAAATAATAATAAGGCTGTTAGCATCATGTTTTTTTGCCATATGCTGTAAGGACACGGGGGTCGGGGAACACGGGGGATTCCGAGTGTCCTTGCTTGTATGGTCACAGACGTATATTCCACCCGTATGCCTATATAGTGTAATCCGCTGCCTGGAGACCCACCCCTCCCCCTTAATGCGGAGAAAGGAGTGTACATCGCAGCCAGTTCCGATTGGCTTCTGCCAATGATACAGGGTGTTTTCCCCAGTGATTCATTGGGGACAAACCGGTGCCCCTCCGGCGTATCTATCTATGTGTGATTTTTTCAAAGCAATGATAGACCTTCAGTTTTTTGTTTTTTAATTTGACGGAGACGATTCCGTGAAGGAATTAACGATGACAAAGCCGAAAAGGAACTAAGACCCGGAGACACTATCGAGACAACTCAAAACTATGGTCAATGTGAAAGACCCTAAAGTTATAAACCTTGGCCCGCACTGAGTTACTTGTAAAGTAGTGAACCCACACCGATTGCAAACGCTTAGACCCATACCCCTAAGCCAATCGCTTATACCCAGACACCAGTGGTCCCTTTACCCGACCACAAGTTACCGTAATACATCGTTTCTCTCTGCGAAACCACGAGCCAATCCATTGGCTGAAGGACAATCTGCAAACATCCGTCACCCCCCCGGTTATCCTAGTCGTTTCGTTTGTGCCATGGAACAGCCTGGGCCCTAGTGACCCTGATTGGCTGGCGGTGCCCGTAATCACGCTTTTTGTCACGGTGCTTGGTATGGGGAACGCGAGGGCTGTCCTAGCAGCCTGTCATGTCTCCAGCGGTTGGGTTTGGCAAGAAGGATGAGGGAGAGACTGCTGTAAGCGGATCTCCCTGTGGCAACCCGTTGGTGTCTAGAGTATGAGTCTCTGTTGGTGTACAGGGTGCCCGTGATGGTGGACAGCCGGAGTAGCAGGACCATACGAGGCAAGAGGTTGAACAGAAACACTTACAGGTTTTTATTGGTGAACAGACAGGAACATCAGCAAACTTGCCTTTAACAACAAGATGGTTGAGTGCTGAATGCAGTTGGAGGAGCCACAGAGGTAGAGCTCCAGGCCTGGATGCAGAGGCAGCAAGGCTTTGGAGTTGCTTTTTTTTTCCTAGTAGGATGCGTCAGCTTTCTCCTGGGTTGCTTTCAAGGTATCACCCTAAAGGTAGGATGATACCCCTTTTCCCACTAAACTCTTAACTACAACACTCTTCATGGCAGGGGCTAGACTCTTCCTGCTCTGGTCTGGTATGCTAGCTGTCTCGAGTTTAACTGGAGTTACTCCGTCTGCTTCTGCAGACTCCTAGTCTGACTGCTCTCGTTCTCCCCTCCTGGTAGAGACTCCTAGTGCTGGAAGTTTCCTGACGGGTCTTGTAACTCCCCTGTTCCGGTGGTGGCTGCTCCTCAATTACATCCTCAGCTTACATAGACAATTATAACAAAGGTGTTGGCTGTACCAATATTACATCGACAAACACTTAACTCCGTGCCTTTCCAGGCAGGAATCTACCCACACTGCAATGTCCCCTTTGTGAGTTAGTGACCTGCTGTGGGACGTATTCGCAAAAAGCACATTCCTTCGCCTTTCAATATCGGCGTAGGGTGTTTGCACATCCTAATTACTGATCCTAAAACCAATGATCCTTACAACGCCTCCTTGGTCAGGTGCAGTATTCCCCCTAACTACCCCCTCTACACGTTATCTTTTCTAAAAGAATTCACTATCTCTCTTGCTCTAAGTATAATTCCACCTCACTATATTAAAAAAACTACAATATAATTTTGCAATCATCTGACCTTAACTAATCACACCACAGCATTTTCTCCTTTTCATTTTTAACGTTTCTGATTTTTCACTCTAAATGATAACCATTCATCAACAGCATGATGCCTTTCCCCAAGCATCTCACAGCTTAACAACCCATATCTATTTAGTAGCCCTTAATCAGCCCTCTTTCTTGTGTTACCAAAGCTTGCGCCTGTTCACAAAAGTTGGTCAAATCGGAGGCCTATTAACTTCACTTGTGTGTTTCCTAATCTTGAATTTCCGGAAGTCTATCACATTTTTCCAGCCGGAATGATTAGATAATGATGAATATGCACAATATAGTTACTCTGATGGCGGTAATAATAATGTGTGACTGGGTGGCAGTACTATACTGCCCTAGATTGGTAGATTTACGTGTTGCAGTATGCCATGATTTATAGTCTCGCCGCTTTCTTCCTTTATCACAAGTCAGTCTTGGATTTGTAAATCTCAGCACTGCTTTGATATATTTATGCAAAAAGGTCATTCAAGAAATTTGCATATTTCCTTAACTATCCTGTGGGTGGCGGATTCTTTTTTGTCTTACTCTATGGAGAAATATATTGGGATTTTTGACCAGAATTGTACATTTCATCTGTTGGCAGAAAATCGTGCTTCATTCATGTTCGAACTATTTCACTTGATAAGTTCCTTGTCGGGACTTGATCGTTCAATTTACACATACATCCGGAGTTACAGGTTGGAAAACACTGGGGGGGATTATGATTTGGTTTTTTTTTTGTTTGCTTTCGTTTGTTGTTTCTTTTGGCGCAAATGGTGGTGCGCAAATTCTGGTTTTGGTGAATTCTGGTTTGCGGCAAATGAATGTAAAACCGTGCAAGTCACTTTCACCCCATTCGTTCTTTTTTCTAGTCCCAGTCTGCCACACAATTGTGATCTGTAATTTCATGAATGCACACAGATTTGGTGCAAACTTGTACGCTAGGTTGTTCTATTTGCTGGTAGCTTCATAGTATTTTGTTGACTTTTTATGCGACTGTCGCCATGCAACACCCCATAACATAAATACCTTTGCAAGCCGATTTTTTATTACTTTAGTTTGCAGGGGATGTAGGTTGGATATACTTTAAGGGATGAAGTGTTTTCCGTGGTGATGAGGGATGGGGTAGGGATGTAGTAGAAAGCGATCCCGGTTAGGTTTATTGGTGTTCTGGTGAGTACCATGATTCTATAGGAACGACTGAGTTTTTGTTCCCCCCGTAGTCTTTCACTCCTCACCGTCTGACCCCTCCCCTCGTACAGTCGCCCACTAATAAAGAAAATTGATACACATAACACTGGAAATTTTAGACTTAATAATATCATTTAATAAATGACCTTTGTGTGTTATTGGTCCTATATTTTACCTTCATTATTGACCCAGAAATTTTGTTTTTTCCCCCCTTTAACAACTACCCCACCCGCCCCCCCCCCCCCTGACAGAGAGTCCAAAGACCTACATTGAACTAGTGCAAGGAAGCCGGTCCTGATGCATAATGACCTCCCACTTAGTTACATTGTCTAACGTAAAAACCTAAGATTATATGTTACAAAAAATGTTACACAACATGGCCTCTCTTAAACATGGGATTAAGTTAATTTGTATCCCCTATAAAATTAGCAGTTTTGGGCCTTATTTCGTCGTGTCATCCCTCAGTGGGCGTACCAGGCTTGCGGTATTTCATGCCTACTGAATATTGTGCATCAAACCCAATGGGTCCACTCACATCCCTAGTAATAGTGACTTAAATGATTTATTAGAGGCTTGGAATGAGTCATTTAGAATGTTTGGGCCATGGAGCTCAAATGGCGGCTTTCGCAATCGTGGCATAACATGGTATTATAAAGGAGTGGTGGGGAGGGCAAGGTTGGAGGGTGTTGACGTCGGGGAAGTGGGATGGGACACGAGGTGAAGTGGGGGTAGGGGGGAGGGAGGTTGGCGTAGGTGGGGACGGAGTTGTATAGGGGGGCCTTATAAGGATGGTGGGAAGTTGGGGGCAGGAGTGAAGGATGCATGAGCGGATGAGGGGGTGGTATTAGGAAATATGGGATGAATGGAATTGGGGAGATACAGGGCTTTCGTGGTGGGTACTTAGAGGGCATTATAACTGAGGAGGAGCTTCTAAGCTCAGATCTATTGGCATGACCTTACCGGGTTTTCCAGAGAGTGATGTCCCGGGGTCGCGGACCTCATTGTGGACCCCTAACACAGGTAGCCCATCATTAAGCTCAGAACAGGACCACATTTTTGCATTTTGCCTGTGTAGTGTGCAGGGGGCGCCATAATTTGCAGGATTTGTGGTGCACGTTCCTTCATGAATCCGGTACCCCCTGCACTTTGGCTCTACTGAGTGCACTTTACCATGGGGCCTGGGACACTCTTCTGGTCGGACTCCGATTGTGCCTGAACGAATTACAAAATTTTGTGTTGCGTCGGTTTTGTTCAGAGTGCCGCACACATTTGTGTTTCGGACACTTTTGTAAATACTCGTGCGCAGTTTTCCTAAGAAGAATGTGTCAAAACGGGTGTCAGGGCTTAGTAAAATTTGGGCCAGTGTTTTGTGTCGCCCCCCGTCCCTTGAATTCTGGAAAACCCCTTCAACATGCTTAAATTTTGATTCAATATTGGATTCCCAATGTGCTTGGAATTTATTAGAAAATATAAGAACCGGGAGACACTAAGACTTTTGTTCCGCGCTGCACATCATTGTCTTCATATCCTTTCCTGAATCTGCACATTCGTGGTAAATGCAGCGGAGGACACATCCAGGGGTAGTTGGTTGCCGTCAATACAGTAACATCCGACTGATTTGTACAGAGCGCAGGCACGATGACCGGTGGCCTAGTGTTATATTCTCTGAGGAATGGTACTAGAAAATTAGTGATTAGACCTGGGGGTTTTTGACATATTTGGGGGTGTTTCTTTTCTACATTGTTACAACATCATACCGTCACAACATTGTTAGATTTATAAATAATTTTTTAAAACCTGCCACCAAAATCCACCCTGATAAACAGGGACATTACTTAAATTCAGGCACTGGGACTGTGGTATTCGTATATTTGTTATTCCTGTCCCTTCCATCTTAAAATTATGCTAAGAACCAAAGGGGCGCTGCGGTCATAACCAGGCTGGCAGGCGCTTACACTCCCCCTGCTACGGTTGCTTAAACTTCAATTAGCATATTCAAGAGAATCCGTCCGGCTTATAGTCATGATGGGAGGCACACCACACCCCCGTGGCAGACTGACAAGCCTATAATTGTGTGAGGCTGTATAATTTCTGTGCTTTCTGGTGCGGGGCGCCCCCCTGCAGCCCTGTTTGTATTGAGATACTCCCTTTAACACTGACGACAGTCTGTATAAGGATGTCAGTATATTGGTTTAAAACATGGCTCCTCCATGTGCTTCCTGGTGTCGCCGACCCCTGGGTGCACCTGTGTGTATGAGATACATTAGGAGAGAAAAAAGAACGGACTCCGCACATCCACACATCATACAACTTATCTACTGCCGCTAGGCTAATTAATTACGAACTCCAGGGTTAGTGGGGGAGTCTTGAGTTTCTTTCTTTTCCCTTTTGATCAAATGTATAAGCCCTCCAAACACTTCAATGGTGGACCTTTTTTGTGGGTCATCTATTGCTATTATTTTTCGATCAAGTCTACCCACCGTTGTGCTGGGTGGCAACCGGGTCCTTGTCCCTAGCCGGCGCTGGACTGCAGCGGTGGTTGGCGCCATTGATGTGCCGCACATAATAGCGTAGGCACGATTCCACCCATAATCGCGTAGGGACCCACCATAAAGAGGTCAACCATGACGTGGTTGAAGCTTATACAATTTGATCAAAATGTAACTAAGAACCTCGAGTTCGTTATATAATTAGCCTAGCGGCAGTAGATCATTGTATGATGTGTGGATGTGCGGTCCAGTTCTTTTTTCTCTCCTCATGTATCTCATACACACAGGCTGCAGGGGTGCGAACACCAGGAAGCACATGGAGGAGCCATTACCACATTATACCTGACATCATTATACAGACTGTCAGTCATGTGTAAAGGAGTATCTCATATACACACAGGCTGCAGGGGGCGCCAGCACCAGGAAGCACATCATTATACAGCCTCACACCATTATACAGGCTGTCAGTCATGCACTGGGGGTGTGGCTGTGCCTCCCACTCATGAATAAGCCGGACGGCTTGAATATGCTAATGAAGTTTAAGCACACCGTAGCAGGGGGAGTGTAAGAGCCTGCCAGCCTGGTTATGCCCGCCAGAGCCCCTTTGGTTCATTAGCATAATTTTAAGATGGAAGGAGACAGTGAATAACAAATATAAGAAGATACCACAGTCCCAGTGCCTGAATCTATAAGTAATGTCCCTGGTTTATCAGGGTGGATTTTGGTGGCAGGTTTAAAAAATTATTATAAATATAACAATGTGTGACGTTATTATGTGTAAACAATGTAGAAAAGACAACACCCCCAAATATGTCAAAAACCCCCAGTATAATCACTACTTTTTCTGTACCATTCCTCAGAGAATATAACACTGGCACCGGATCATGTGCCTTGCGCTCTGTCCAAATCAGTCGGATCGTCTGACGGCACCACTAACCACCGCCCACCCCCCCCCGCTCCCCCCGCTGATTTGTTGCACAATCCGATCGTGTGCGACACAATCCTCTGTTAGATACCTTTTACAGCAATGCAAAACCCAAAAACACTGGACAATCCGATGAAAGTGCAGCCGCGGACCCTTAGTAAATAAGCCCCACTGAGTTCTCCAATGACCCTTCAGCCCGGGCCTGTGTATGTGAGGCTGGATACAGCTACGTGCCGTGTCCTTTATACCCCAGATATACAAATCTCCTGTTATTATCTGGGAGACGCTGGATATTAGTCTGCTCAGAAGTGAATGACTGTAATTATCAAGCGCTGCATTTGGATATCATTCGTGACTAATATCCAGAATGATTGTCCTCCGCTGCAGTAACCAAGTAATGTGCAAGATGTCAGGATAAGGATATGAAGACATATGATGCAGCGCGGAGTCTTATTGTCCATCCCTGTTCTTATCATTTTCTATTACATTCCAGCCACATTTGGGATCAATATTTGGAATCAAAATTTAAGCATGTTGAAGGGGTTTTCCAGAATTCCAGGGCGGGGGCGACACAAAACACTGGCCCAAATTTACTAAAGCCCCTGCACCAGTTTTTGCACATTCTTCTTAGTGAAAACTGCTGCACGAGTATTTAAAAAGTGTCCGAAACACAAATGTGTGGCGGCTGCACTAAACCCGACGCAACACAAAATTTTGTACATTCGTTCAATGCACAATCGGAGTCCGACAGAAGAGTGTCCCAGGCCCCATGGTAAAGGTGCACTCAGTCAGAGCAGTGCAGGGGGCACCGGATTCATGAAGAACGTGCACCACAAATCATGAATATGGCGCCCCCTGCACACTACACAGGCAAACTGCACCAAATGTGGGCCTGTGCGCTTACATTGATGGGCTCCCTGTGTTTAGGGTGTCCACAATGAGTCCGCGACCACGGGACATCACTCTCTGGAAAACCCCTGTAAGTCATGCCAATAGCTCTGCAGGCATAGAGCTCCTCCTCAGTATAATGCCCTCTAATTACCACCATGCAGCATAATACCTATGTTAATGCCACGCTGTATAATCCGCCATTGAGCCTCCATGGCCCAAACATTATATAATGCCTCATTCAAGCCTCTAAATAATTTTACGCTCCCTATTACTAGGATGCCTCATTCAAGCCTCTAAATAATTTTACGCTCCCTATTACTAGGGATGAGTGGACCCATTTGGGTTTGATTGCACAATATCAGTAGGCATGGACATACACAGCCTTGCAGCACTGGGGTCCTGGGTTCAAGTCCCATCCAGGTCAGCATCTGCAAAAAGTTTTTATGTTCTCTCCGTTTTTGTGTGGGTTTCCTCCGGTTTCCTCCCACACTCCAAAACATACTGGTAGGTTGATTAGATTGTGAGCCCCATTGGGGACAGGGACTGATGTGGCAGCGATGAGTAATCTGTGTGTGCTATATTAATAAAGGAATTATTAGTGTAGTCTAGTATATTGGTGCAACACCCTCGCCGATGCAAGGCGAAGGAGTGTTTGCGAATACGTCCCACAGCATGTCCCTACATCACACTACATGGGGACATTGCAATGGTAGATCCTGCCTGGCAAGGCAGGAGTTAAGTGTTTTGTCTGATGTAAGATGTGTCAGCCAATCACCTTTGTTATATTTTGTCTCTGTGAGCAAAGATGTAAGCTGAGATGTAATTGGGGGAGCAGCCACCACCTGACCAGGGGAGTTACAAGACCCTGTCAGGAAACTTCCAGAACTAGAGGAGTCTCTCCCAGGAGGGAGAAGAGAGCAGTCAGAATGTCCTACAGGAATGCTCAAAAGGTCAAGGATAGAATAGTTAGAGCAGACATTGGTCCACGCAGAAGCAGCATACAACCAGGCATACTGGGCAAACTCAAGAAGGGTTGTTTTCCATGTTGCAAGTGTATTAATTGCAAATATATGACTAAAGGTTCCTTTTTCGAACATAAAGACAAACGTTATGACATTAAACATTACCTGACATGTGATAGCTCTTTTGTGATCTATATTTTAAGTTGCCCATGTGGGCTATTATATGTGGGAGAAACGACACTTGAATTTAAGACGCGCCTCAACCAACACAGATACACGATACGATCCAACCGCAAAGATCTCCCGGTACCGAAACATTTTTCAGAAGCTGGACATCTAGAGAAACATCTCAGTTTCCGTCTCATTGATCACGTGCCACTTCCTAGACGTGGTGGTGATAGAGTAGCTATTCTAAAAAAGCGTGAGTTACATTGGATCTATACCCTTGACACACTGAGACCACAGGGTCTCAATGTGGATTTTAAACTTTGGTCCCTATGATCCTGTTGATCCAGCTGTAGTTCCTTTTCTATAGTCCATCATCAGAGTAGCAATGAGTAACTTTCTGTGATATAACAATTTTGACATTATATGTCTTTTTTTTCTTCTTTTAGAATATGAGCCTATCCCAGATGTCTCCTCGTGGAAGCCTCCCTACACAACTCCCAAAACATTCTTTTGTTATTTGGTGCTTCAAGAGCGCAAATCGATGCGCCGTTTATGCAATTGTCAAGTGCTATGGTAAACGTATTTCCATCCATTTCCCTATATTTTGTACATTGTTGTTCTTTCATAGGTTACGGTTGGTGTGTCTAGCCAGGGACCACACTGTCTTTTATACAAGTACAGTCAAAAACCTAGGGGATTGATGATGCCGTCTGCCCCGTTTATTATTAGGGGTATATTCAGCAAGGTCGTCCCTTATATTTGCGAGTTATACAATCGTTGGTGAATCAATATCACCGTGCATCCAACATGGTTGTTATTACAGCCAATTGGTCCTGATTTATGGCTGACACATCGTGGACTTTTCCTTTATGTAAATTGCATGAATATTGCATTCCAGAATCATCTATGTTTTATCTGATAATTTTTCATTTTTGGTTTCCATAGCACCAGACGTTCTTGCTGGGACATAATACACATGCGCAGAACCAGGCGCATAGTGTGCGTTCCACCGTGCGACATATTTTTTATGCGCACAATTTGGCGCTCAGCTTGCGTTCCATGAAGCACTTTTTCTTCCTTTTTTCTTCCTTTTTTCAAAAAAATTTTTTTTCTTCCTTTTTTCAAAAAAAATTTTTTCTTTTTTCAAAAAAATTTTTTTTCAAAAAAAAATTTTTTCAAAAAAATTTTTTTTCTATATGTATCGGAGAACATTGTTGCTGATCAGGGAAGGTCGACACGTGGAAACAACTGGGAAGCATTGCTGTCAACACAGAAGCACTTGAGCACCTTTACACAGACAAGACCAATGGCTGGACTAATCTGTGTCACTAACAAAGCTGTTTGTTATATATAACACAATTTTAACGTCTATCACATACATATACATGTATTTTACATTGTGCACTATGTTTAATGTTCACGATATGAAATTTGACTATGTAATAAGCATTATATCACAGTTATACAAAAATGGTGGGAGTATCCCAATTTGTCATGTGATCACCTGTTGTATTTAAATATGGCCACCATTTCACTGTTTGAATGGCTTGAGAAAGGCTCTTGCAGAGCCGAAACGTCGCTGTCACAGTTGCTCACTATGGAATAAAGACACTTTTTTACTTTTATCTACAACGGAGTGCTGCCCGCTTTCTTTATACTATTACTGGAGGACCTGAGGCCCGGTCCTGGGATGCCTGCACCCAATTCTCTTTTTCTCTGAAGGTTTGTGCTGCTTGGACTTTCTTTTTGTAGATAGATAGATAGATAGATAGATAGATAGGAGATAGATAGATAGGAGATAGATAGATAGGAGATAGATATGCAACACCCTCGCCGATGCAATGGCGAAGGAGTGCTTGCGAATAAGCCCCACAGCATGTCACCACATCCCACAGGGGACATTGCAGTGGGTAATCCTGCCTGGCAAGGCAGAAGTTAATATGAGTATGATGTAAGAGTCCAGTATCCAATGATCTGTGTTACACTCTGTCTCTGTGAGCTGAGAGGTAATTGGAGGAGCAGCCACCACCTGACCAAGGGGAGATAATAAAACCCCTGACCAAGAATATTCTAGAGAGCAGTTAGCTGAGCAGTAGCTCAGAAGCAGACTGGAGTCTCTCCAGTACAGACTCTTCGGAGTCTGTACAGCTAGCACACCAGACCAGAGCAGGAAGAGCCTAGCCCCTGCCTGAAGTGGAGCTAATAGCTAGGTAGTGAGGAAAGGGGTATCATCCTACCTTCAAGGGTGATACCTGAAGACATCCAGGATAAAGCTGAAGCTTCCTATTAGGACACAGCTACCTCCCAGCCTGCCCCTGCATCCAGGCTGGCGATCTACATCCTGTGGCTTCCTCCAAATACCTCTCCAGCACTCCACCATCTTGTTAAAGGCACGTTGCTGATGTTCCTGTCGGTTCCAATAAAGAACTGTAAGTGTTTCTGTTCAACCTCTGCCTCCGTCTGGTCCCTGCTACTACAGCTGTCACCATCACGGGCACCCTGTCCACCACACAGAGACTTATACTCTAGACACCAAAGGGTTGCCCCAGGGAGATCCGCTACAGCAGTCTCTCCCTCATCATTTCTTGCCAACACCACCCTGCTGGAGACCTGCCAGGCTGTAGGACAGCCCTCCGGTTCCCCATACCAAGCACCGTGACACAAGCGTGCTTAGGCCGCAACCGCCAGCCACTCCGGTATTCTGGGCCCCGGCTGTCTCCAGGCCCCAAGAAAAGGCTAGGCCCCGGTGGGGGATGTTGCAGATAGATATGAGATAGATAGATAGATATGAGATAGATAGATATGAGATAGATAGATATGAGATAGATAGATAGGAGATAGATAGATAGATAGATAGATAGGCGATAGATAGATAGATAGATAGATAGATAGATAGATAGATAGATATGAGATAGATAGGAGATAGATAGATAGATAGGAGATAGATAGATATTAGATAGATAGATATTAGATAGATAGATATTAGATAGATAGATAGATAGATATGAGATAGATAGGAGATAGATAGATAGATAGATAGATAGATAGGAGATAGATAGATAGATATTAGATAGATAGATAGATAGCTAGATAGATATGAGATAGATAGGAGATAGATATGAGATAGATAGATAGATAGATAGATAGGAGATAGTAGATAGATAGATAGATAGATAGATATGAGATAGATAGATAGATATGAGATAGATAGAATGGAGGGCATGCTGGTGAAATGGAAATGTGCTGGGCAAGATGCCTACCTTTTGTAGAAACCAGAGAAGAGCAAATCTTCGTTCATCCCCGAGGGGGCCAGTGTTCCCAGTTCGAAAATCCACTTGGCTTCCAGACGAAGCAAAACCGGCGTAATGTCTCCTCCCCTTATGTTAGATTGTACTTTATCCAGGCCGACAATTCTAAGGCTGGAGGGATCCCCTCTATGTACACTGAGAAAGTGTTTTGCAACTGTAGATAGTTGTTTCCCATCCTTGCAGTCTCGTTCTGCATTGTTGATCGTGGAGATATGTTTCTGTGCCCTTTTTCGTAGCTCTTGGCCTGTTTGGCCCACATACAGTTTGGGGCAAGAACATAAGAGGCCATAGATGACACATCGTGACCGGCAGTTCACATAGGACCGTAGTTTGATGAGCTTAGAATCAGCCGGATTCCGAAAATTATCACCCCTTAGGACCAAGGGGCAGATCGTACAATCGCCACATGGATATGTGCCTAATAATCGTTGACCATGTCCTATTGCCCTTGTTGGTCGTTGAAAATGGCTTTGGGTTAAGCTGTCGCGCAAGTTTTTAGCCCGTCTGGCGACCATTTTAGGTACAGGGGGAATGTGTAACTCCAATCTAGGCTCGCTTTTTAGGATGCCCCAATTTTTGTGTAGTAGTTTGTAAATGTCCGTCCACTGATAGTGATATGACGTCACTAGGTGAGGTTTGTCATCCGATGCTTTGGTTCTAGGCACAAAAGTTTCTTGCCTGGGGGTTTTTTTGGCCCGAATGAAGGCCTTGGATATAACTTTTTTTGGGTAAGCCCGGTTCTTAAATCTATGTGTGAGATCCCTTGCTTGTTCCATGAACTCTGCTTGTGTGCTGCAATTCCTTCTAACCCGTAGGAACTGCCCTGTTGGAATGCCGTCTTTGAGATGTCGAGGATGGAAACTCCGGTAATGCAGAAGGCTATTCGTCGCGGTTTCTTTCCTGTAAAGTGTTGTTCCAATAGTTTTGTTCTGGAGGAAGATCCGTAAATCCAAGAAATTCACCTCTGTGGGAGAAAATACTGGTGTTAGCCGTATTTGCCACTCATTGTTGTTGAGAGCTTCCACAAATGCGCGGCAGGTCTCGGGTGGACCCCTCCAGAGGACGAGCACATCGTCGATATAACGATACCAACCGACGACCCGCCTCTGGAAGTCCAGGGATGGGTACACTCTGGTCTCCTCCCACCAACCAAGAAAGAGGTTGGCGTAGGAAGGAGCACAGCGTGCACCCATCGCTGTACCCGAGACCTGCCTGAAAAAGGTCCTATCAAAGACAAAGTAGTTGTGTCTAAGTACGAACCCCAAAAGTTCCAAGAGGAACAAGCTGTGACGATCATCCCTCACCTGATCTTGTTGCATGAAGTAGGCCACTGCATTCAAACCCACTTCATGTAGAATATTAGTATAAAGGGACTCAACGTCCATGGAGATAATCCAGATTTCTTCCTCAATGGCCGAGAGGTCCAGTTTGTTGAGTTGGTCAATCAAATGTGAGGAATCCCTGATGTACGAGGTGAGTTTAGTGACTCGGTCCTGTAAAAAGAAGTCTAAATAAATGCAAGCTTTTTCGCATAATCCGCCAATTCCTGCCACTATTGGTCTCCCAGGGGGGTTAACCACCGTCTTATGTACCTTGGGTAACATATAAAAGGTGGGCGTCACCGGTGTCTTTACTGTAAGAAAATCCTTCTCCCGTCGTGTGATAGTGCCAGCCCTCCAGGCGAGGTCTATGAGGCGGTCCAATTTGTCCTTAAAGATGTTGGTAGGGTCTGAGGGCAAAACAGAATAATGTTGGCAGTTACGTAATTGCCTATTTGCTTCAGAGATGTATTGTTCTGTTGGCCATAATATGACGTTTCCGCCTTTATCGGCCTCTTTTATGACGAAGTCCTTATTCTTACGTAAATCCTGAATTGCCCGTCGTTCATCTCTTGAAAGGTTGTCAGATTTGTATGGGTCCTCCTTTAGATCTCGTATATCACGGACCATGCAGTCGAAGAAAATCTGGATTGCATGCGACAGTCGCATAAAAAGTCACAAAATACTATGAAAAGTCGCAGCACATAGACCTAGCGTCAATTTGCACCAAATCGTGTGCAATTCATGAAATTCAGTCACAATGTGAAGACTAGACTAAGAAAATAACGAATTTGGTGCAAGTGACTTTGCACGGTCCTAAATTCATTTGACGCAACAGAAATTCACAAAACAGCATTTGCACCACATTTGCGCCAAAAGAACACCAAAGATAAGCAAAAACCAATCATACATCACCCCCAGTGTTTTCCAACCTGTAACTCCCGGGATTCTGTAAAATTGAAGTCCCTACAGGCCACTTATCAAAGTGAAATATCGAACATGAAGCCGATTTTCTGCAACAGCTGAAATGTAAATTCTGGTCAAAATCCAATATATTTACTCCCTAGTAAGACAAAAAGAAATCCGCACCCACAGGAATAGTTAAAGGAAAATATGCAAATTTCTTGCATGACCTTTTTGCATAAATATATTCAAAGCAAGTGCTGATATTTACAAATCCAAGACTTGAATTGTGATAAAGGGAAAGCGGCGAGACTATAAATCATGGCTATACTGCACAACGTCAATCTACATCTATGCATATATTACTGCCACCATGTCACACATATATTATACCGCCATCATAGTACATATATTGTGCATATTATCATTATCTAATATTACTGCTGGAATACATGTGAATAGATTCAGGCATCTAATATTAGAACACACAAGTGAAGTAATAGGCCTCCGATTTCTGACCAACTTTTGTGAACAGGCGCACAAGCTTTGGTAACACAAGAACGAGGGCTTATTAAGGGCTACATAAATAGTATGGAGCTGTTAGCTGTGATTGATGCTTGGGGAAAGGCATCATGATGTTGATGAATGTTATCATTTAGAGTGAAAATCAGCCCCGTAAAATGAAAAGGAGACAATGTGGTGGATTATTATCAGATGCTGCACATTATCTTGTAGTTTTTCCTCTTTGGGTGGTCTATACTTAGAGCCAGGATAGTGAATAGAACAGATAACAGTGTAGAGGGGGTAGTTAGGGCGGAATATGCACCTGACAAGAGGCTGTAAGGATCATTGGTTTTAGGATCAGTATTACGATGTCCTTTCAGCCCAATAGATTTGGCTCGTGGTTTCGCAGAGAAACCTGTATTACGGTAACTTGTGGTGGTATCAAGGCTCGGTTGGGTCTCAGCGCTTGGCTCGGTTGGGTCTCAGCGTTTGGCTCGGTTTCACTCTTTTACAAGTAACTCAGTGGGGCCAATGTTTCACACCTTAGGGCTCTTTCACATTGACATAGTTTTGCTGTTTTGTCTCGATAGTGTCTCCGTTTTTCTTTCGTTTTGTCTCCGAGTCCGCAAAAAAAAAAACTGAAGGTCTATCATTGCTTTGCAAACATCACACATAGATAGCTCAGCAGGAGGGGGCACCGGTGTCCCCAATGACATCACTGGGGAAACACCCCTGTACATTGGCAGCAGCCAATCGGCAACTGCTGCCGCTGTACACTCCTTTCTCCGCATTCAGGGGGATGGGGGGGTCTCCAGGCAGCGTATTACACTATATAGGCATACGGTGGAATACGTCTGTGCCATACAATGCAAGGACACGTCGGAATCCCCCCGTCCCCCGACGTGTCCTTACAGCATATGGCAAAAAACATGATGTTAACTTAGCCTTAGCCTTATTATTTTTTTATTTTAATAAATTTTTATTGAGTTTCCAAAATATAACAAGGTACTGACATGACAAATTTGCAGCCAAATGGGCCCCCATACATTTATAACAAATGGGCAATGCTCGTAATACAGCAAGGATTTACAGATCACAATTCTCTTGCTAGATATTATTGTTCATTTGTTTCAGTCCTACTGGGAACCCTCTCAGGTACTTATGTCACGGGCCGGGGGCCGGTAAGACTCCAAGAACCTAGACGGCTTTTTCCTCAATTGGCCCTAGGGGGTGTATGAGGGTCTATGTTATAACATATAATGTAATATTCATAAACCATTTAAACCAATAAACATATAACAGGGCCTAAAGCATTTGTGTATTGGGTGTCATTCTTGGTAGTATGGGCTCTGTGTCCACTTATCCCATTACGTTTGGAACTTTTTAAAATTGTTTGAATAGCAATAGCTTTTTCATACCCACATATCTTATTAATTTGGTTAATCACCTCTCCTAACCCTGGGCATGTTGGTTCCTTCCAATGTCTTGTGAGTAGCATTTTAGTGGCAAGTAGTATGTGGGCAGACAAACTAAGCCTTATTTTTACAATCAGTTAAATTAATATTAATTGAAAAAAATATCTACTACAGGGCAAAATGGTAGAGCCACTGGATGGCTGGATGAGCTAAGTATCTCTTTAAAATGAACCTGTCATCAAGAATGACATTTCTGGCTGCTGACAGGTTCCAATAGCCAATGTTATGATGGTTAAAAAAATATCTTTATCAGAATTCTGAATCATTTCAGCACTTTATAAAACTTAAGTCTGTGAGTTTGTGTCACAGTCTCCTCATTGTCACCACAGTCACTTACCTTGCCGGTCTGTTGCTGAATGTGTCATGCGTCGCCATTTCCTCGAGTACTTAAAAGTACTGGGGTGCAGAGCCTAACAATCCTACACAGCGATCTACTGCCGCTAGGCTAATATATAACGAACTCGAGGTTCTTAGTTCATTTTGATCCATTGTATAAGCCCTCCAACCACGTCATGGTGACTCTTTATGGTGAGGTCCCTACGCTATTATGTGTGGCATCGCCCTACGCTATTATGTGCGGAAATCCACATGGAGTCCCACCACGCTGCAGCACAGCGCCGGCAGGGACAAGAACCGGTTGCCCCCCAGCACCCGTTGTGAGCGCACACAATGATAGGAACCAACCAAAAAAAGGTCAACCATGAAGTGGTTGGAGGGGGCTTATACAATTTGATTCAAATGTAACTAAGAACTCGAGTTCGTTATATAATTAGCCTAGCGGCAGAGTAGATAAGTATGATGTTGGGGATGTGCGGTCAGTTCTTTTTCTATCCTCAGGATCTTCAGACACACAGGCCTGCAGGGTGCGCACAACAGGAAGGCACATGGAGGAGCATTACCACCTTTATACCTGACAGCATTATACAGACTGTCAGTCAGTGTAAAGGAAGTATCTCATTACACACAGGCTGCAGGGGCGCCAGCACAAGGAAGCACATCATTATACAGCCGCACACCATATACAGGCTTGTACAGTCATGACTGGGGGTGTGGATGGTGCTCCACTCATGAATAAGCCGGACGGCTGAATATGAGCTAAGAAGTTAAGAAACACCGTAGAGGGGGGAGTGTAAGAGCTGCCAGCCTGGTTATGACCGCCCGAGCCCCTTGGTTCATAGCAGCATTTTAGAGCGGAAGGAGACAGTGAATAACAAATATAAGAAGCATACCACAGTCCCAGTGCCTGAATATATCAGTAATGTCCCTGGTTACTCAGGGTGGGATTTGGTGGCAGGTTAAAAAATTCTTATAAATATCACAAGTGTGACGTTATTAGGTGTAATACAAGTAGAAAAGACAACAAACCCCAAATGATGTCAAAAAACCCCAGTTAATCACTATTTTCTGTAACATTCCTCAGAAGAATATAACACTGCCCGGATCATATGTGCCTTGCGCTCTGTCCAAATCAGTCGGATCGCTGACGGCACCACCAAGACCCTGATTGTCCTCCGCGTGCACGTACCATAGTAATGTGCAGATGTCAGGATAAGGATTATGAAGACATATGATGCAGCGCGGAGTTCGTATGTCCTCTCTGGTCTTATCAGTTTTCTATTACATTCCAGACCACATTTGGGATCATATATTGGAAGTCAAATTAAGCATGTTGAAGGGGTTTTTCCAGAATTCCAGGGCGGGGGCGACACAACACTGCCCAAATTTAATAAAGCCCCTGCACCAGTTTTGGCAATTCTTCTTGTGAAAACCTGCTGCCACGAGTATTTAAAAGTGTTCCGAAAACAAAGTGTGGCGGCGTGCACTAAACCCGACCCAGAAACAAAATTTTGTACATTCGTTTAATTGCAAAATCGGAGTCCGACAGAAGATGTCCAGGCCCATGGTAAAGGTGCCCTCATGTCAGAGCAGTGCAGGGGGGCCGGATTATGAAGAACGTGTCACACAAATACATGACATGGCGCCCCCTGACACTACACAGGCAAACTGCACAAATGTGGTCTGTGCGCTACATGATTGGCTGCCTTGTTAGGGTGGTCCACAATGAGCCGCCGACACGGGACATCACCTCTGGGAAAACCCTGTAAGTCATGCCATAGCTCTGGCGGCTTAAGCATCCTCCTCAGTATAATGCCCTCATAATTACCAAACAAGCCATATACCTATGGTAATGCCAGTGTATAATCCTTCATTGAAACGCTCCATGGCCCAAACTTTATGCCTCATTCAAGCCTCTAAATAATTTTACGCGCCCTATTACTAGAGGATGAGTGGACCCATTTGGGGTTGATGAGCACAATATCAGTAGGCATGGACATACCGCAGCTGGGTACGCCAATGGAGGATGACACCGAGAAAATGCCCCCCCAAAAACGCTATTTTATAGGGGATACAAAAATTAACTAAATCACATGTGTTAAGAGAGGCCATTTTTGTAACATTTTTTGTAACCTATAATCTTTAGGTTTTACGTTAGACAATGTAACTAAGTGGGGGTCATTTATCATCAGACCGGCTCCTTGCACTAGTTCAATGTCTGTCTTTGGACTTCTGCTGCAGGGGGGGGGGGGGGGGTGGAGGTTAGTGTAGTTTGTAAGGGAGGGGATAAAAACAAAATTTTCTGGGTAATAATGAAAGGTAAAATATAGACCCATAACACACAAAGGTCAGTTATTGAAATGATATTATTAAGTCTAAAATTTCTCAGTGTATTTGTATCAATTTTTTTTATTTAGTGGCGATGTCGATGTGATTTTATATTTGCGAGTCAATATTTTGTACTAATAACAAAAATAACAAAAAAAAAAATCGTTGCAGGTATTATTGTTTGTGGGTTGCATGCGACAGTCGCATAAAAAGTCACAAAACTATGAAAGGTCGCGCACATGACTGAGCGTCAAGTTTGCACCAAATCGTGTGCAATCATGACAATTCGTCACAATGTGAAGACTAGAGAACAAGAAAAAACGAATTGGTTGCAAGTGACTTTGCACGGTCTTTTAAATTCATTTGAGGGGCACAAAATTCACAAAACAGCATTTGCACCCATTTGCGCCAAAAGAACACACAAAGATAAGCCAAAACCAATCATACATCACCCCCAGTGTTTTCCCACCTGTAATCCGGGATTCTGTTAAAATTGAAAGTCCTAAGGCCATATCAAAGTGAAATATAGAACATGAAGCAGGATTTTCTGCAAAGTTTTCTTGAAATGTAAATTACTGGTCAAAATCCAATATATTTACCCTAGTAAGACAAAAAGAAACCGCACCCACAGGAAATAGTTTAAAGGAAAAATATGCAATTTCTTGCATGACCTTTTGTGCATAAATTATTCAAACGCCAAGTGCTGATATTGACAAATCCAAGACTTAATTGTCGATAAAGGGGAAAGCGGAAGCGAGACGAGACTATAAAATGCATGGCTATACTGACACAACAGTCACTCTACATCTTATGCATATTACTGCCACCATGTCCACATCATATATTATACCGCCATATTAGTAACATATATTGTGCATATTATACATTATCTAATATATATGCTGGAATACATGTGAATAGATTCAGGCATCAATATTAGAACACACAAAGTGAAGTAAAGGGGCCTCCGATTTGACCAACTTTTGGGAAAGGCGCACAAAGCTTGGTAACACAGAACGAGGGCTTATTAAGGGCTAATAAAGATAGGGAGCTGTTAGCTGTGATTGATGGCTTGGGGAAAGGCATCATGATGTGAGGAATGTTATCTTTAGAGTGGAAAATCAGCCCCGTAAAATAGGAAAAGGAGACAATGGTGAGTGGATTATTATCAGATCTGCACCATATCTTGTAGTGTTTCTTTGGGTGGTCTATACTTAGGAAGCAGGGATAGTGAAAGTGAACAGATACAGTGTTAGAGGGGGTAGTTATTGAGGGGTAGTTAGGGGAATATGCACCTGACAAGAGGCGTGAAGGATTCAATTGGTTTTAGATCAGGTTAGGAGTGGCAAACCCCTCGCCGATTTGCAAGGCGATAGGAGTGCTGCGAAATACGTCCACAGCATGTCACTACATCACACCAGGGACAATTGCAGTGGTAGATCATGCCTGGCCAAGGCAGGAGTAGTGTTTTTGTCTGATTGGAAGATGTGTCAGCCATCACCTTTGTATATTTGTCTCATGTAAGCTGAGATGAATTGGAGGAGCCAGCCACACCACCAGGACCAGGGGAGGTTACAAGACCTGTCAGGAAACTTCCGAGAACTAGAGGGGTCCTCTCCCAGGAGTGGGAGAAGAGAGCAGTCAGACTAGGGAGTTGGCAGCAAGCAGATCTGGCGTAGTAACTCCAGTTCTAAACTCTAGCAGCTAGCATACCAGACAGAGCGGAAGAGTCTAGCCCCTGCTGAAGAGTGTATGTAGCTAAGGTATGATGAGGAAAAGGGGGTATCATCTACCTTTAAGGGGTGATTACCTGAGCAACCAGGAGAAAAGCTGAAGCATCCTACTAGGACACAGTACCTCCCAGCCTGCCCCTCTGCATCCCAGGGCTAGGCGCTCTCTACCTCCTGTGGCCTCCTCCAACATTGAATCTCAGCCAACTCCACCATCTTGTTAACGGCACGTGTGATGTTTCCTGTCGGTTTCCAATAAACAGAAACGTGTAAGTGTTCTGTTCAATGCCTCCGTCTGGTCCCTGAGTACTCGCTGTCACCATCACGGGCACCTGTACCACACACATGAGGACTCATACTCTAGAACCAAAGGGTTGCCACAGGGAGATACCGCTTACGCAGTCTCTTCCCTCTCATTTGCTTGCCAACACCACCCTGCGAGAGACCTGACCAGGCGTAGGAAGCCCTCGCGGTTCCCCATCCCAAGCACCGGACCAAGCTGGCGTTTTACTACGGCCGCAAACCGCAGCCTCAGGTACTGCGGGCCCAGGCTGTCTCCAGCCAGAAAAGGCTAGGCCCCGGTTGGGGATTGTTGCGATGCCTTTTAGCCCAATAGATTTGGCTCGTGGTTTCGCAGAGAAGAAACCCTGTATTACGGTAAACTGTGTGGTGGTATCAAGGCTCGGTTGGGTCTCAGCGCTTGGCTGGTTGGGTCTCAGCGTTGGCTCGGTTCACTCTTTTACAAGTAACTCAGTGGGGCCAATTTCATACCTTAGGGCTCTTTCACATGACCATGTTTTGCTGGTTGTCTCGATAGTGTCTCCGTTATTCTTTCGTTTTGTCTCCGAGTCCGCAAAAAAAAAAAAACTGAAGGTTATCATTCTTTGCAAATCACCACATAGATAGCTCAGCAGGAGGGGGCACGGTGTCCCCAATGACATCACTGGGGAAACCACCCCTGTACATTGGCAGCAGCCAATCGGCAACTGCTGCCGCTGTACACTCCTTTCTCCGATTCAGGGGGTGGGGGGTCTCCAGGCAGCGGATACACTATATAGGCATACGGTGGAATACGTCTGTGCCATACAAGAAAGAAACGTCGGAATCCCCCGTCCCCGACGTTGTCCTTAACAGCATATGGCAAAAAACATGATGCTAACTTAGCCTTATTATATTTTTTTTTAATACCTTTTATGAGTTTCCAAAATATAACAACGGTACTGACATGACAAATTTGCAGCCAAATGGGCCCCATACATTTATAAACAACTGGGCCATGCTCGTAATACAGCAAGGATTTACAGTAACAATTCTTTGCTAGATATTATTGTTCATTTGTTTCAGTTAATGGAACCCTCTCAGGTCCTTATGTCACCGGGCCGGGGGACGGTGGAAACTCCAAGAACCTAGACAGTTTTTCCTCAATGGCCTAGGGGGGTGTTATGAGGGTCTATGTTTATAACATTAATGTAATATCTAAACCATTTAACCAATCAACATAAACGGGCCTTAAGCATTTGTGTATTGGGTGGTCATGTTTGTAGTATGGGCTCTGGCCACTTATCCCATTACGTTTGGAACTTTTTAAAATTGTTTGAATAGCAATAGCTGTTCATACCACATATCTTATTAATTTGGTTTTAATCACCTTCCTAACCCTGGGCATGTTGGTTCCTTCCAATGTCTTGTGAGTAGCATTTTAGTGGCAAGTAGTATGTGGGCAGACAAACTAAGCCTTATTTTTACAATCAGTTAAATTAATATTATATTGAAAAAATAATCTACTACATGGGCAAATATCATATCAAATATCATATCAGTGGTAGAGCCACTGGATGGCGGATGAGTAAGTATCTCTTTAAATGAACCGTCATAAGAATGAATTTCTGGTGCGGACAGGTTCCAATAGCCAATGTTATGATGGTTTAAAAAAATATCTTTATCAGAATCTGAATACATTTCCGCACTTATAAAAACTTAAGTCTGTGAGTTTGTGTCACAGTCTCCTCATTGTCACCACAGTCACTTACCTTGCCGGTCTGTTGTGATTGTGCTTCGCCAGTTTCCGAAAGTACTTAAAAGTACTGGGGTGCAGAGCCTAAACAAACCGTTTCCTCCACATGTTTCTTCTGATGCTGAATAAGACCAGATTTTTGACTAAAACATTTCCCACATTGATCACAAGGAAATTGTCTTTCCCCGACATGGATTCTCTGATGTTGGACTAGATTGGATTTGTGTGTAAAGGATTTATCACACTCCGTACAGGAAAAGGGCTTCTCTCCTGTGTGGATTCTCTGATGTGTGAGAAGATTGGATTTGAGGGTAAAACACTTTCCACAGTAAGAACACGAGAAGGGTTTATGTCCTGAGTGGATCCTCTCATGTCTTCCAAGATCTGACTTCAGGGAAAAGCACTTCCCACACACTGAACATGGAAACGGCTTGTGGCCGGAGTGGATCCTCTCATGGCGGACCATGTCCGACTTCAATGTGAAACATTTTCCACATTCTGAACAGGAATGAGGTTTTTGGTCCAGGTGAATCCTGCGATGTTCCACCAGCTGCTGTTTGTGACTAAAACACTTCCCGCAATCTGAACAAAAAAATTGCTTCACACTGTTGTTAATTCTCTGATGCACCAGGACTTCTGATCTCCTGGGGAAACAGGTTTTACCCTCGAGAAGTCCTGCACTTTGGAGGTAACTATGGGACGGATCCAAGTGTTGAGGCAACAGGTCTCCATTGTACAGGATCGGTGGTAGACTTTGAGGGATGAAGCTTTGGGTCATAAAATGAGGAGCTTCCGGAGAATTTTTTAATTGATCAGATGATGGATTTTCACTGTATAGGATAGGGGGTATATATTGGGCCATAAGGTTTTGAGGGGGATCAGATGATGGATCTTTACTTTCAAGGAGTGGGGGTATAATCTCTCCTGGAAAAACTTGCCTAATGATTTTGTGTTCTCTTTTATTACTTGAGGACCAGGCAGGGGGTGTTTTTGAGAGATCGCCATTGAAGGCTTCACCTAGGAAAGAGAAAATGAATCATGATTTGGACGGTAAGCTAACATTTGGTAAAATAAAATGTATTCATTACAATAGGATTTGTAAACAGATCGCCCCATAGTGTTTCATGTCCCCACTGGGGTTCAAAATCCTATAAGAAGATTCCATGTTTTCCAAAATGTGTTACTGAACATGATAAATCCTCTCCCAACTATTACTCAACCCCAACAGTCCTGGGGTGTCCTGTCCCGTCAAATCCTCATGTCTGGACCAGAAACAGCAGAAAAGTCTGTGTGTGTATAGCATCTATCATCAGAAAGTGACAGCTCTCCTGTGCAGCTACATAAAACCTTCTCCCTGCAGGTTCCTCAGAGGTTCTACATGATTCAATCCTCCCCCTATACAGGCGGTCCCCTACTTAAGGACACCCGACTTACAGACAACCCATAGTTACAGACAGACCCCTCTGACCTCTGGTGACCTCTCTGGATGTTACTATAGTCCCAGGCTGCAATGATCAGCTGTAAGGTGTCTGTAATGAAGATTTATTGATAATCCTTGGTCCCATTACAGCAAAAAATGTTTAAACTCCAATTGTCACTGGGGCCAAAAATTTTTTTTTGTCTGGATCTACAATGATAAAATATACAGTTTCGACTTACATACAAATTCAACTTAAGAACAAACTTCCGGACCCTATCTTGTACGTAACCCGGGGACTGCCTGTAGTGTGTCTCTGTATAGGTGTATGACTCACCTTTGTTACCATCAGTAGGATGTTCCATCTCCATGAACTGGTGGTCGCCCATCAGGAATGTGTCTACTTCATCGTCCAGTTCTTCCACTTTAATATTGAGAAAACCATCACCCTAAACGTGGGCATTCACCATATAAAAGTGTGTCAGGAGTGTGCGGCTTATTACAGACCATATAACGTGTACATCGCTGTGTCAGGTACCTGATAATCCTGTGCGGCTCCTTCCCGGAAGTCTATAGGACAGGGACATCCATCAGGAGGATTTTGCTTAACGTTACCATCTTCAATAAAGAAACAGATGGTAACATATTATAACACGGTCCTTTTGGGGCACTACGGCCTCTTTGCTACCCTTCCTCTCCCCCCCAATAATAATGTCACTTTTATTAGATAAACTAATGAAAATCGCTAGAACCATCAGCGCTATCGATACTGCAGCCTAATCAGACAGGAGGTGGGCCGAGAAAAATCCTGGAAAATCAGTACATAGAAACTCCGGATGACACCAGGACAGAGCCGAGGGCTGGGTTTTTAATCTACAGACAATTTTTGATTTCCATCTAAAGTGACGATGGGGAAAAAAAGCTTTAGTAAAGGGCAAGGGAAGGAATTCTCACACAATTACAAACAACCTGGTGAATATTACCATACAGAGCACTAGACGTCAGTCTAAAAGCTCTGATCCATCACTGGTTTCAGCCATGTCCAGGATTTGTCTGGTTTCACAATGATAAGTTGAGTCCTGGTCCATGGGGCACATTTACTAAAGGACCGAACACCACATTTCCGTAGGGTTTCCCGACTTTTTACAGTTTTGCCCCGGGTTTTTGGCGCACGCGATCAGATTTTGGCGCGTCGGCTTGCATGCCACACAAATCGGGGGCCGTGGACATCGGACAACCCGACTGATTCGGACAAACCGTGGAATTTAAAAACCAAATTGTGTTGCAAGATCAGCACTCACATGCACCGGGAAGAAGAAGGTAAACTCCGGCGGACCTCAGCGGGAAGCAACATGTAGGAAATTGAACGCGCAATCTTAGTGAATCGCGGCAGCTCCGGATCCTTGTCCGACATTCCGGATCGACGGCGTCAACAGGACGGGTAAGTAAATGTGCCCCAATGTGTTGGTCAGATCTCTCTGGGTGGAGACATGAGCTGACAGGATCTGCCATCTATGACATGATGAATCACTGCCTCCCCCAAGGACTAGGGTGCTGTCCCGAAACCATAATAATAGTACGGTACAGCAGTCCAGCAGAAACTTTAAAGATTCATAGAGGATTAGGTCCAGGTCCTGAGTGAGTATTCAGTCTCGGAAATCTGTCTGACAGAGACCAAGGGTTAGACCCAAGATTCCCCGATATCCCCCTCTACATGCTTGGATCTCCATATATCTGGCTCTCTAGAATGGATGGTGTGTCAGGCTGAGCATCTCCCCTGCTGCTCCATTCATTTTCTATTGCATTGTACACGACTATCCCCAGCAGATCCCCCCCCCCCCCCCATTCCCCTAAATAGTGAGTGGAACACAACGTGCAAAATTCGCTTGTTGCCGATTCGTTCAAGGGAACAGCAGTGGAGGTCACGGGAGAGCTACAAGTTGTTAGTGGGTAACCGGACCATCTTGGGTCAACCCCTTTTTAGTAATTTTTTTTTTTAACAGGGACGGACCTGATAGAGTTGACAGTCTATTACATTAGACACCAAAAACATATTTGATACTAAATTACCATATTCACTGCAAGTCATGAGCCTTTCTACTCCGACATGGATTCTCTGATGTTGGACAAGATTAGATTTGTGCGTAAAAGATTTGTAACACTGAGGGCAGGAGAAGGGCTTCTCTCCTGTGTGGATTCTCTGATGTGTGAGAAGATTGGATTTGAGGGTAAAACACTTTCCACAGTAAGAACAAGAGAAGGGTTTATGTCCTGAGTGGATCCTCTCATGTCTTCCAAGATCTGACTTCAGGGAAAAGCATTTCCCACACACTGAGCATGTAAATGGCTTCTGGCCCGTGTGGTTTCTCTGATGTCTGACCATGTCCGATTTTAGCGTGAAGCATTTCCCACATTCTGGACATGGAAACGGCCTCACCATCCCATGTGTTCTCTGGTGCTTAACCAGATCTGACTTTTTGATAAAACTTTTCCCGCAGTCTGAGCACATATGTGGCTTTTGGCCTGTGTGAATTCTCCGATGTTGAACAAGATTTGACTTGTGACTAAAACATTTGCCACATTCTAAGCACGAGAAGGGCTTCTCTCTGGTGTGAATTCTCTGATGCACAATGAGATTGGATTTCTGTGTAAACCATTTCCCACACACCGGACATGAAAACCTCTTCTCGCCCCTGTGAGCCATGCTTCCTGTAGAAATATGGGACAGTTCTGAGGAACGATCCACATTATCAGAAAGGTTAGAGGACAGATCTCCAGCCTGTAGGAGTGAGGGAATGTTCTTTGTCCGAATATCTGAAGCTTCTGGAGAAAGTTCCATGTTATTAGTTACAGCTTGAGGATTCAGATTCTCTCTAGAAAAGTCTTGGACAAGGGCGACGTGTTCCATTACATTGTGTGGAGAACCAACTTGGTACAAGGTCGTCTCAGCAACGTGTCCACCTGTCCGAGAGAACAAAATATCCAAACTTCAGTACAAGCCGTAGCATGTTATCATAATGTAATGATGGGCATGAATAGTTAATGCACAGATACCTGCAGGGATCTCCTCCCCATCCAGAAGAAGCTGCTCTTCTCCCTCTGCAGCTTTTTTACTGTTCCCATCTTCAGCCTGAATGGAAGACAAGATGTAGAATGTACTGGTATCAGACTCCATGTACAGAGCGGACACTAGTAATAGCAGATAACAATTCTGGGGATCCATATACACAATGGGTACAGAAAGTATTCAGACCCCTTTAAATTTTTCACTCTTTGTTTCATTGAAGCCAATTGGCAAGATCAATGTGCACTGTGCACCCACCTGGACCAAAAACAGAAATGTAGATATTTTCGCCAATTTAAGAATTCATCCCCTTTGCTCAGTTAGTAGAAGCAGTTTTGGAGCTTGTACAAGTTTCTCACCACTGGATTTGGGGATCCTCCGTCTCTTCCTTGCAGATCCTCTCCGGTTCCCTCAGTTGCCACAATTCTGTCTGAGCTCCTTTGGCAGTTCCCTAGACCTCATGATTCTCATGTGCTCTGACATGCACTGTCAGCTATGAGGTCTTCTATAGACAGGTGTGCACCTTTCCTAATCAAGTCCAATAAGTTTACATAAACACAGCTGGACTCCAATGAAAAGAGTAGAACCATCTCAAGAAGGATCAGAAGAAAATGGACGTGTCACAGAAAAGAGTCTGAATACCTGACCATGTGATTTAATACATTAGCAAACATATCTACATTTCTGAATACTTTCCGTACCCACTGTAGTTCTCCATTGCAGATGTCTCTTAGCTAGAATGAGCTAATGGCAGTAAATGTCAGGAATCCATTTCAATCTGTGGTGCAACTGTGTCCGTGTGTATTAGTGTGGGGAATAGGAAGGCTCAGACTAGTGGTCAGGGTTTTAAAGCTTAATGTCATTATCCATTTATTAGAGAACTCCTGAAATCCTGCAGTTTTAACACTGACCACTAGTCTGACATCTGTGCACATGTTGCACACCTGTAAAACTACTACTGCATTACACGGCAGATTTGCTACATGCACCCGACCATAAATGAGGGCTGTGAGCTAGCCACAAAAACCATCAGCTAGCTCACTGTCCCCATTGAGGTCTACTTGGGATGGTCGCAGAGTGGTAGGCCCGCCAAAGGTCCTTTTTCTGCCTGAATTCACAGCGCAGCCGCTCATTCAGTCTCCCATTTGCGGACCGTTTGTGCACAAGGTGGAAGGGTCAATCTACAATAGTGGGGCAACCTCTGTTAATCTACCTCACGATCCAGCCAAACGTTCACATCTTTCTTTGGACATTCGGGTTTGTGCAGGGACCTTGGACATCTCTCTGGTGGGTTTGTGATAGTGAATCCATCTGTGGAAAGAAGAAATAAAAAACACATTCATCAAATGATGGAAGAACCTCAAAAGTTCCAAGTTTCCAAGTTCTGAGTCTTCAAATACCTGGAAACATGAGGTCCTGGTGCTCCTCCATCATAACTTCTTTATAGAGATCCTTGTGCTCTTCTATGTAGTCCCACTCCTCCAGGGAGAAATAGACGCTGACGTCCTGACACCTTATAGGGACCTGACACCCACAATGATACAGTCATCACCCAGACACATCACCCCTTGTATAATGTCCCAGCATTCCCTGCAGCGCTCACCTCTCCGCTCAGCAGCTCCAGGATCTTGTGTGTGAGCTCCAGGATATTTTGCTTGATGTTCTTCTCATGGATTAGTGGAGGTGGAGGCTCAGTCCTGGCACTCTGGATGCTGCTCCATCCTCCTGACACTTGTGGGATTCCAGGGGCCACAGACTCTCGTGATGTCCGATTCGATTCAGTGTCATCCTGTATACAGAGAGAGACCCTAATAAACCCCATTCATGCCGGAGCAGACACTGCAGTAAGGTCCCCAGCACTGCAGCACTTCCGCTGGGGACTCCACCAGATAAATAGGTTGTTTAGGTTGTTGTTCTTTTTCTCACTTTCTCCTCCAAGAAATGGAGAAGAAAGGAGGTACACACAGACACAATTGTTGGTCCCCCTCATTAAAAGAAAAAAAGTAAAAATTACATTTCTATGAAAAGAAAAAACTTATAAAACGGCCTGGACAAAAATTATGGTTTTCCAGACATTTACATCACGGTGCGTCCCCGCGCCGTGCCTAGGGCTGCCGCTCCTCCCCGCACCGTGCCTAGGGCTGCCGCTCCTCCCGGCGCCGTGCCTAGGGCACAGTTACTCCGCTGTTTGGTGACATGGGGACCACACTCCTCATGGACTGGGGGAAGCGAAGGAAAGACTTGTCTCGGGAGCATGATAAAGGGAAAGGTAATAAGTCCATCTCCAAGCAGCTTGATGTTCCTGTGACTACAGTTTCACATATTATCCAGAAATGTAAGATCTATGGGACTATATCCGGCCTCCCTGGACGTGGCCGCAGGAGAGAAATTGATGACAAATCAAAGAGACAAATAATACGAGTGGTGACAAAAAAACTGACAAAAAAATGATTAAAGGTGAACTTGATCTCAGCATCCGTCGTAGTTCCAAATCGTCTGCAGCAATTATCTCAAAAGCTTCTGAGACTAAATATTAAGGTCCAAGGTCTCATGAGTTTTACTTTTCAAATTTTTTTTAATTCTGTTGAAACAGGAGGAAATGTCTGCCTTTCATTGCTTCACTTATAATATATATTTAACTTATTTTTACTTTTGTCAGATTCAAGTTATTTCCCTGGCATGTGATACAGCTCCCTCTCACCTCTCCAATCAGCAAGTAGAGGATCTTCAGTGCAAGCTTCACGATTTTCCCAGTTAATTGCTTGTGGTCCTTGCGTCTGACCGTGGACGTCATCTGTAGAACATTGGGACACAACGAATGAGGGAAAGCTTTAGGTATGGATACCAAGCCTTATAATGTCAACGGGTCCCTGGACCATCAGGGACCATTCTCAAAGGTCTAAATTTTGGACTGTTTAGACCTCCCTTAAAGGGGTTTACCCATGAAACCAAGGCAAAAACCAGAAGCGGGTCAGTACTCGGATGAGCCTTATAGAATGGGGCTAGTAATGTGACCACTAAGTTCAGACACAGAAGTCACAGTAACTAAAAACTAAGCACAAAACTAAAAAAACATGCAAAAAAAGTGTAACATATTCTAAAAAGGTTTTCTATATTTTATTGGCCACAGTCGTGATCAGTCGACTGTAACCACAGAAAGTTCCTGTATCGACCACGATTGAAACAGTTGGAGTTGATTCATGAAAGCAGAGAGTCCATATTTCCTGTACCGTCCAATCGCCATCTCTGCTGCTCCGAGGGATTATGGATGTGCACCGAGGACAAGTTTCCTGTACAGCAGATGACTAGGCTGCTGGGAGGTCGGTTCCAGGGCAGTACAGGAAATATGGCCGAACTATAGTCGTTACTTCACACATTGAACATGCTACTCCATGAAGCCTAAACCACTGGAAAAATTTGTAAGTTTTCCCAAGATGGGATAAGGTTTTCCTTGTCCCATCTTGGAAAACTTATTTGTATATTTTTCCAGAATCCCCTAGTGGAGCATCAATGGCTATAAGTCTCCACAAGTCTACAAGGCAGCATTTATTGGCAAAGTCTCCATAAGGAGAACAATTACTTCCAGAGCCTAAACCACCGGACATTTCTCAGACTTTACCTTTTGACGATTCTCAGAGTTGGTCGTTTCCTTGGAGGAGGAAATGTTGAGCGCAGTCGTAGGGTCTCTTGAAGCTTCTCCCACATAACCTGTACCTGCAGAAGACACCACATTGTCCCCCGATTTCTGAGGCACGTTACAGCCATTGTCCGGGCTACAATTGCACTTGAAGTTCTTTGGGTTGGCGCTGGACAATGACATGTTCCCGTATCCCATCCATGATGCCTCGGTTTGTGTCTGGACATCCCGTCTTGACTTGTTATCCGCTCCTCTTTGGTGGTTAATTTGGGGCTTTTGATCATCTTCCTTGATCTGAGTGTTGAGGTTTGGGAAGATACTTGGCAAAGCATCAGGCTTGAGGTGGCGTTGGTTTCCCAGCACCACGTAAGAGTCTTCTGAGAAGTGTCCTGAGCACAGACAATACTGAGCACTGCCCTGAGCCTGCATGATATCTTCTGCCAACTGGTTAACGTTAGGAAACGGTCCGCTCCGCCAAAGCCATTGCTTTATCATCTCCATGTTCTTTGGAAAGACATGGAAGGTGACGCTGGACAAATCTGCATTCTTGCACCAATGACTGTAACAGTTTTCGACAATACAATTCGGCATCTCTACCGGATCTGCAATAAAGGAACAGCGGAGGACTGAGGGAGAGGCGATGGAACCTTCAATCCTGAACTACAAGACACAAGAAATAGATCCTGCTCCCTACAGTCCAAAAGACCAGAAGCCGCCAACATTTACTGGTGGCCACAGGAGACCGACGACCCACTCATAGGGCAGATCACCAGTAACCGGTACAGGAGGCCCGACATCCCGACCACCAACACAGAGTCACTTCTAACTGGATAGTGGCCATCAGTGTAAACATCAGCTCCAATTCCTACCCATCCCTATACCCCAGTATATCCCTGACCTGTGCCCCTCCTACCCAGCCCGATACCCCAGTACATCCCTGACCTGTGCCCCTGCTACCCAGCCCGATACCCCACTATATCCCTGACCTGTGCCCCTCCTACCCAGCCTGATACCCCGGTATATCCCTGACCTGTGCCCCTCCTACCCAGCACGATACCCCAGTATATCCCTGACCTGTGCCCCTCCTACCCAGCACGATACCCCAGTATATCCTTGACCACTGCCCCATCCCCCCCAGCCCAATACCCAGTACATCCCAGACCTGATACCCCTGATCACCGCCCCCAGATTTACTGTATTACCGTCGTGTCTGTACAGCGTCATATACTACTAGCAGTAGCCGCTGTGATGACCGCTGACCCCTGAGACTCGTCCTTCCTGTCTTCTGCGGCCCCGGACACATCCCGCACACATCAGTGCACAGATCTGACAGTCACAGCGCCCCGCCCACCAGCCTATCAGGCCGGGCATCACCGCGCGGACTGATGACGTCAGCGGCCGTTAGCGCGCACAGACTGCTGGGTGCTGTAGTTTTCTTTTGTTGTTTTTCCTTATCCGCTTTCTCCTTCTGATTCCCCAGTATATCCTTAACACTGCGCCCCCCCTCATTTATGGACGTAACCCAAATAGCAGAGAGGTCCTGAGAGCTGTCATCCTGTGATCTACACCCACCCCATGCCTTATTCACACCCCTAGGGTGTCCACACAGAGATGCGTCCTAGGGGACCACCAATACCCCTAATTTTCCATAATCTGCCCCCCCCCCCCCCACAAAAAAAAAAATACACTGCTGAATAAAATAAAGGGAACACTTAATCAACACAATAAACTCCAAGTGTGTTACATTTCACATCAGTGATTTCTCACTCAACCCATTTTGGTTTATGGACACATACAGACTGGTTTTCTCTTCCAGCTTCACTGATTTGTCACTGATGTCTCCATTTATTTCAATGGGCTTTTTCACATGTCTATGGTGATGGTAGAACCTCCTCTCCTCTAGGTGTAGAGGATGTCCCCTGTCTATGGTGATGGTAGAACCTCCTCTCCTCTAGGTGTAGAGGATGCCCCCTGTCTATGGTGATGGTAGAACCTCCTCTCCTCTAGGTGAAAAGAAGGAAGAAGGATAAGGCAAAAGAAAAGGAAGGGTATGTCCAAGGGATCCTAAAACCAGAATTTAAGACCATGGTAATTTGTGGAGATCTACTCCTATGAAGAGCATAAGAGCATATTGTTGTCAAGCAGTGGTGAGAGCCTTGCACAGGGGCCTGTTGTGAAGTCTGAACAGGCGGATTCTTATGTTGAGGAAAGAAAATTATTATTATTGGTATTATTATTGATAACCATTTACCATTAATTATTGGGTCTTTATGAGTTGGTGAGGATAACATTGCTGTAGCTGTAGTTAGAGTGTGTGTGGAGATTTGCCTTGGTGGTGTAATTAAGGCACCTAGTATGGTGTCTCTGATAAGCTGTCCAAGGGGCCCATTTGGCTACAAATTTTTGGTGCTTGATTCCAAGCTAGCTACTTCATCCATCCTAGATATGGAGTCAATACGGTCATACCAGTTATTAATACTTGGTGAGTTTTGTTGCAACCATTTACTGGGAATGGTTGGTTTAGCTGCTTGAATAAGCATTGTGACCAGGATATGTTTGCCAGGTGTTAGGATTGGGTAACACAAATGGGGATAGTGTGCCCTGAGCTTGCCCCAACCCCTGTCCCTTCCTATAGCCCCCCCACGCTAACCCGTGGGGCGACTACTTGAAGACTCGAAATACACTGCTACGTGTGGGAAGGGAAAACACAAACAGACTGACAAACATAAAACACAAAAGAATAGTAAACTAGCCGGAGTCACAACGAGAGGGTACGTCAATAGCAAAATCAGTAGGCAAAGAGTCAATGTCAAAAAACGAGCCGAGGTCACAACGATAGAGATACAGATACAGAGCAAGTCAAACCTAATGCTGAGAGCGAGTGGAGAAGGGATTTCAGACACTGGCACAGGTGACTAGTGAAGCTGCAATTTATGCAGCCAGAACTCCACCTCCAGAACCTGATAGGAGCTGGACAGCTTCTGGGAATTAACCCCTCATGGTGCAGAACAACCAGGCATCATGCAGAGGCACACAAGTCCCAGCAGTACCGAAAACAACTCCTTGACAGCGCGAGATCTTAGTAGCCGCTGCCCGGGACGAGAGGTGGAGTTTGCGCGGATACGCGTCGGGGGTCGGGGAACGCTGCTGGCACCAGCAGAAGAACCAGAAGTCCCAGCATTCTCCCTAGCGACCCTGACACCAGGTTTCCAAGTCCAATGTGGGAGCCAAAGTAAAACAGATTCCGGGTTTAGTTTTATGTGTTTTTTGGTGATGGCTCGTATTTCGCTTTCTATTAACAGCTAAAATTGTCAAATGGAGGGTTAAAACCAGAAAATTTGTGAAATATCCCCCACCAGGGCCTAGCCTTTTCTTGGGGCCTGGAGTCAGCCGGGGCCCAGAATACCGGAGTGGCTGGCGGTTGCGGCCTAGGCACGCTGATGTCACGGTGCTTGGTATGGGGACCGGAGGGCTGTCCTACAGCCTGGCAGGTCTCCAGCAGGTGGTGTGTGCAAGAAATATGGAGGGAGAGGCTGATGTACTGGTTATAAGATAAGTCCCAGGGTAATGGATGGGGCGCCCGTGGTGGTAGACAGCCGTATCCAGTGAACCACTATCTTTAGCGCTTCGTCAGCAAATGTCCAAATCGGTTACACCTCTTAACGTAAGATCTGTGGGGGTGCTATACCACCTTGTTACAAGTTTGTATGAGTTTTCTTGTATTCTGATACATCTAGAGAAGCTGTGGGGGCTTTTAAGAATATATTTGGTTTGGGAAGTAGGCAAAGTCATTTCCTTCTACCAGTGTCTTACAAAAGCCGGAATGGATTTGTCAATCCGCTGCCGAATAAAATTATACATTTTAGAGATTATCTACTTGAAGTCCCTTTTCTAACCATGTAGGGTCGTTAAATATGGGATATCGCTTACAGAGAGCAACCTGGGTACGGGACAGTCTGGATTGTTCTCTACAACAGATCGCTCCTTCCCATGAAAAAGTTTCAGGGGGACATCTCTCCAACGAGGCCTCTGAGAATTGTGGCTGCGATGGTCGGAGTAGGAGTGGAAGCCACTGGGAAGAAAGGGGGAGGGAAAGTTAATTACTGCAGGAGTTTCTTGGAGAGACTTCCTGACTTGTTAGGTGCCCTTAGTTATGAGATTATTGCAGGGTCTCGGTGTATCTACTAGCCGTAGTTTAGCTCTTGACCTAGCAATCTAATTTCTATTTCTGTGCCTAAGTGGCCTAGTTTGTGGTTATGAAGCTGATCCTACCTTTTCAAATGGATTGCTTTGTACTATGTGTAAGCGTCTGGGAGGCCAAACCCCACTCTTACCGTCTTACCCTTCCATATGAATGTAATTAATAGGGATTTTACCTTGGCAAAGAAAAATGTAGGGACCGCTATGGGCACCATCTGCAGAACATAGTGGAGTTTAGGTATTACAAAGGTCTTTAACCACCCATATAGCTCAGCAAGAAAAGTTGCGAAGGCTTGCTAGTTAATTGGATGGCTAAGTAGGTGAGTGAGAGGCTCTGCGACGGAAAGGGTGAGGATGACTTCACGGCAGAAATAGTGGATGGTGTTGCCGATACACTCATGGCTTCAGACTTAGCAAAATTTGAAGTTAGACAGCTCCCCAACTGTTGAGAATATCTCAATAAAATTTGGTAGCGATTGAAATGGGTTGGTAAGTAATAGAAGATAATCTGTAAATGCAGCGTTCAAGTGTGTGGTCCCGCCAATTGTGATGCCACGAATATTTGGGTGCTGTCTAAGGGCTTGTAGTAGGGATTCCATGTCTAACACAAAAAGGGAGCGAGATTGGGGGCAGCCTTGTCTAGTTCCATTATTAATATTAAAGGCCGTTAACATGTATTTTGGCTGAGGGGTTCCAATATAGGGACATAATTGCAGTAATAAATTGCAGCGGTAAACCAAAGTGATGTAAGACTGCTGTCAAAGGCCTTCTTGGCATCCGTGGCGAGAAGGACCAACGGGATGCGCTTTTCTAATGCGTAATTAATAGCTTGTATTACTCTTGTGGAATAATGGTCCCTCCTCTCCCCGATACGACAACTATTTGTTGGCTTAACAGTTTGAGCTGGTATTGGACCATCACCACATCCAGGTCTGTAACAATATTTCCATGAATGTATGCTGCATGTGTTTGTGGACTTTGTGTTTGTTGCTATTGAGTTGTGACTTTGCTATGATAGAAAGATGTCAGGACACACCCAGGACATCACAGGAAAACCCCAGACCCCTTTGATGCCTGGGGTATAGTCCTACAGGAAACCCTGTGCCCTGCATCCGCAACATCCCATTAAAGACTCACCGCGTATGCGGGAGCTGGAAACTAGGACTGGGGTGGCTGGCTTGATGGCAGCTGGGCCGGAGGTGTCAAGGTAACTTTTGTCGTAGCACACACCTCAGAGGTGGAAGCAGAGTAACAGTAAAGGGTCCCCTGGGGCACTCCCAGTGTAGGTGACTGATAGAAGGGAGACCTGTTCCTTTATTAGGAGATCGCGGTAACAGGCTGATGACAAACTACATCTTCTGAGGGCTAGAAGAGCTTTGTGATGGCTGTGGCAATCATAAAATTCCTCTTGTAGCAGGAACCAAATCATAATTGAACCTGGACCAGTGGCCAGCTAGGCTAGCAATAATGTCCAGTGAGCCGTGTTGGCTCTGCTCCATTAGCAACATGACAGCGATCAGAGTGTCATTCACAGCACTATCTGCGAACAGAGACAGAGTCCAAACAGTTCAGACAGAGCCTATTTATATAGACTTCTGGGTTCTGAGATGCCAACCAATCACAGCCTGCGAAGACTCAATTAGGATGCAAAAGTTACTTATAACATAAATGCAATATTAACTATTAACTCTAGCATCACTGATTAAAATGCTTGTGCATATACTCTCTTTAGACAGTAATACTTTATAGCTGAGCAGGTAAATTATGGTGGATAATTGCTCTTAAAGAAGTGACCCAGCCTTAAAGGCGCTATGAGCTTGATGGGAATATAAGAGAGGCCTGCAGCCCTATCCAGCCAGCCACTGGAAACTAACTGGGTGCAGAATTTAGTAAGGCCCCCTCCTGCGGGACATTACACATTGGGGGTCATTTACTAAGGGCTGGATTCGCTTTTTCCCGACGTGTTACCCGAATATTTCCGATTTGCGACGATTTCCCCTGAATTTCCCCGGGATTTTGGCGCACACGATCGGATTGTGGCGCATCGGCGCTGGCATGCATGCGACGGAAATCGGGGGGCGTGGCCGAACGAAAAACCAACGGATTCGGAAAAACCGACGCATTTAAAAAAAAAAAAAATGTGTTACGGAGCTTGCACTTACCTTCACTCAGCCTGAGCCGGTGAACTCCAGTGCGTTCCAGGGAACTTCAGCGCAGCAGCGCCACCTGGTGGACGTCGGAGGAACTGCCTTAATAAATCCCGTCCGGACCCGAATCCAGCGCAGAGAACGCGCCGCTGGATCGTGAATGGACCGGGTAAGTAAATCTGCCCCAATATGTGGACCTTACTGTGACAGGTTGTCAGAACTCGTTTAGTCGGATTTCTCACGGCTAGTGCCACAACCGGGTGTTGCTCTGCAGAAGGCTCCATCCAGGGCTCTGCTATAACCCAGAGCCCTGGATGTTTCTCAGATGTAGTTGTAGCAAAGGGCAGACAAACCAATCAGTTGTTGGGGAAGCGTCAAGTAATTCCATTTTAGCTCACTGCTCGCTTCCTTCAGTGCTGGTTAAACTTGTCTCCTGGCTCTTGTAGTTCTACATAATCTATTGTATCTTTGCTGTGTGTTCTGACACTTGTTCGGACTTATTTCTATTCTATTTGCTCCAATATTTTGTGCTTTGCCCCCATCTTGGTGTAACCTCACTATGGGGCTTATTTACTATGGGACCGCGCACTTTCATCGGATTTTGACATTTTCAGGATTTGCGCCGCTGTGACAGGTATTTAACTGGGGATTGAGTCGCCCACAACCGTTTTTGGTGCAGCCGCGCTGCTTTCATGTGACACAAATCAGGGGGCGAGCCGGGCGATTTGACTGATTTGGACTGAGGGAGGGATTTTACTTTAAAATTGTGTTGCAAAACAATGCACTTACATGCACCAGGAAGAAGAAGGTGAACTGCAGCGGACCTGAGAGGGGAAGAGACACATGCAGGATATCGGGTGCACGGTCGTAGTGAATCGCGGCAGAGTGCATTTCGGTAGGATAATGCGCTTTCGGGAACGTGTCAGGACAGGTATGTAAATGTGCCCCTATATGGCTGTCTCTCCGTTTATCTGTTCTTTTCATATACCCAATGTAGGGACGGTCATCCATTTGACACCTGCGGGTTAGCGTAGTGTTGACAACAGGGCCAGAGGTTATGGGAAACGCAAGTACCAACCTATATAACATTGTGCAGAGGCCTCTTTCAGCAGGATAATGGCCCTGCCTGACAAAAAAACGGAAGGGTCTGAGGAACATTAAAGGTGATTCCAAATTCAAAAGAGCAGGGATGTGCAACACCCTCGCCGATGCAAGGCGAAGGAGTGCTTGCGAATACGTCCCACAGCATGTCACTACATCACACAGGGGACATTGCAGTGGTAGATCCTGCCTTGCCAGGCAGGATCCCCCCCCCCCCAGGTCTTCACCAGAGCCCGCTGCGAGGCAGGATGGATTTGGCTGCCAGGGACTTGTAGGTTGCTTAGCCAATAGGAAAGCAGCTAGTGGTGACGCAACTGGACACGTAGTGACTGGATCAAGTCGAGAACAGGAACTTTAGCAGTTAGTGGAACTAAGTACAGAGACAAAAGCTGAGGGCAGGGATTCAGGAATCAAAGCATGCAACAAACAGAAGGGCTGGAGCACACGGAAAAGACCTGATACTCAGGCACCAGTTTGGAGTTCAGGAAGTCGTTTTATAGACCTTCCCGTGGGGAAGATCGTGTGACCTCAGGAGGAGGTTCCCGGATAGTCTGTAATGCTAAGAACCAGCCACCAGAGGGAGTGGGAGTGTGAAACCTGCATTGTTGCCACTAGAGGGAGAGCAGGAAGTAATCTGCATTCTTGCCACCAGAAGGAGTTAGAATTTGTGACACTTGTGTATTCTTTCTATTCTCCACACCATCCCGATCCCTCCCATGCCTCCCAATGCACATGACCAGAAGTTAGGATGGGGAGTGAGCTAGTTGAGTGTGGAGGAGAGGAGACTGAGACACAGGCACATATGGGCTGCAGCTGCCCCCTTCCTCCCGGGACTCACCACACCCTGCTGGCAGGGAGCCAGGTGATGTGAAATAATGTTTTAGTACAGAAATAATTCAGAATGCAGAATTCACCTGTCAGCAGACAAAAGTTACATTCCTAGTGATAACTTTGCTTTAAATTTGTTTAGTGTAATGCTTATTGTCTCTTATGGGGGTACATTAAACAGTTGCACCAGAAATAAAAAATTAAAAACAGAAAACTCCCCAAAAAGAAATTTAATGACGGAACTCATTTGAATAATCTGTTGATTCTTGTACCCATTATGACTCCCAGAAGATTAATAGTTCAGAATTGTCAAGGGGGCGGTAACCTTTTATACAGACACAGCCTCATGAGAAATAAAATGTTACCGCCCCCTTGGCTAATTGGCATATAAAATTCCAGGTATTGTTAAAAAACAAACATTACATTGATGAAAGGCACGGTGGTCATCATAGGACGCATGGGACCATGTGATATAATGCTAAAACTGTTATAATATTGCAACTTTCAGATGAGAACATCCGAACCGTTCACTATTCTCCAGCTGCTGCTTTGTTTTTCGGCGTTAATACACTTGTTTTAATTTGTAAGTCTGAACTTTTACAGCAATTCACATTATGCCAGTTCTGATTGCTCGACCCATGCCCTGAGGAGTTATATTTCCTGGCATATTGATGAAGACGCTCAAAATATGTTTATGGGAATCAATACGGTCCATTCCCTCGCTGTAAACCTGTCGTAGTCCTTCAATGTCTGATTGAGTGCGGTTTATTTACTACTGATTTCTGGGTTAAAATGAAATGGACTAAAAAGCATAAATTCTGTTAGTCATTGCAATGTCAACAGGAAGCCATATATTGATGACCTCTCGGTTGGATGCAGTACCGGAACCAGACACTAGGGGACATTTACTACGCCTTGTCCTCCAGTAATTTTATGAACAAGGAGTGAAAAAAGGTGCAATTCCAGGCCAGGTGCTTTTTGTTGGTTTCCCGATCCACATGCCACTTTCTCCTAAAGTGGACGGACCACGAAACAGGAGTGTGCCAGGCCACACCCACCATGTTTGCTACAGTCTCTGTTGGAAAACCGCAGACACTTCATCTGAAATCAGAAGTCAGACGGTCAGGCGGTGGAGCACACCTCTGGATTTACTAAAGTGCCAGAACCTCTATTCTTAGTAAATAAGACCTCAGTCCATAAAGTACAACCTATTAATTATACAGAATGCAGTGTTGATCCAGAGAAAGGCAATAAACCCTGCAAGACTGATGCCAATCGGCCCAATGAAGGGAAAAATTCCTTCCCAGCCCCTAATATGGAGGTCAAAATAACTCCCTGGATCAACAGAAACTACTACAACCAGGTTATTGCAGTATTTTTCGGACTATAAGGCGCACCGGAGTATAAGGCGAAACCAATAAGTGCCTCCTAAATGTCTAGGTTCATATATAAGTAGCACCGGATTATAAGGTGCACCTGATTATAAGGATGAATGACCAGCAGGTGGCACAGTTCAAGGCGTGTTGTCTGTAAGTACGGTTCATATATAAGGCGCACCAGACTATAAGGCGCACCTGATTATAAAGATGAATGACCAGCAGGTTGCAGACCTGTGCACAGTTCAAGGCAGCTGTTGTCTGTAAGTACAGTTCATATATAAGGCGCACTGGACTATAAGGCGCACCTTTGATTTCTGAGAAAATCAAAAGATTTTTTGTGCCCCTTATAGTCAGAAAAATACGGTATAAGGGTTTTCACACAAACCAAGTTGCTGATCAGTGGGATCTCAATGCTGAGACCCCCACAGATCACGAAAACAAGGGGTCCGATGGGTTCCTGGAGGGCATGACCGTTCTGCTCCATTCATCTCTATGGAGCTGTCGGAGATCGCCGAGCACAGAGTGCAAATTCAGGGTCAGACTACATAGAATTGATTGTAGTCTGTTACCATGGAAACAAGTAGATCTATAAAGTTGTTGTACACAAAAAACAGTATCATATTTTTACTCAACAGTATTTTATTTTTTTTATGAACCTGAGAAAAAAAAAACATATGATTACAATGGTGTACATAGGCTTTGATATATAAGGAATCCTTGCTTCTCCTCTGCCTCTCCTCTCTGTCAGTCTCTCCATCCCCATTGTACAATTAATTCAGTGTAAAATACCAACCATGACATACAAAGCCTGCCACACCCTGTCCCCACCATATATCTATGACCTACTCAGTAGTCTCTGCTCCTCACAGGACCTTCAGCTTCACTCTATTACCATCCGCTCTTCTCACACATCCCCGGGACTTCTCCCGTGCTCCCCCCATCCTCTGGAACTCTCTACCAAGATGTGTCAGACTGTCCCCACCTTCCAAACCTTCATATGTAACCTGCAAACCCATCTGTTCCAGATCCATCACACACAATAACTGCTCTGCTCCCTCACCTCCTGCCTCCTTCTACCGTCCCATATAGATTGTGAGCTCTTGGGGCAGGGTACTCCCACTTGTTTCAGATTGATGTCATTTTAGTATTTTGTGCTTGCATTTGTTCTCGTCCCCTCTATTGATTGTACAGCTCCATGGAATTAATGGTGCTCTATAAACAAATTATGATAATACAAAAAGAAGAAAATTTCCTTATCATGACCTGCAGTCAGTGCCGGCTCAAGGTTTCAGAAGGCCCCTGGGCAACAGAACCTAAGTGGCCTTTGCCCACAAAAAATTCAGAAACTAAAACAGTCCACTGTTCCTTATAATGTTCCCTAGTTTATCATCCCAAACAGCCCCCTTGTGGTTATTTTATATACAGCCTCCCATTGTTATATTATATACAGCCTCCCATTGTTACATTATATACAGCCCCTCATGGTTATTTTATATACAGCCCCTCATGTGTGTGAGTGGAGTGCTGTGTGTGCAGTGTGAGTGGAGTGGAGTGTGAGTGGAGTGGAGTGTGCGCAGTGTGAGTGGAGTGTGCGCAGTGTGAGTGGAGTGTGCGCAGTGTGAGTGGAGTGCTGTGTGTGCAGTGTGAGCGTAGTGTGCGCGGCGTATTACCAAAATTTTCATACTCCTCCTCGGGTAAAAATACTCCTCAAAAATGGTGAGAGGAGTATTATTACCCTTCTGGGAAAATGTTAGTGCGACCTCTGATAATGGTCTTTTATGCTATTTATGTGGTTGTAATGGTGGCGTCATGATGTCACAGTGTTATTTGTCTCATGTATAGTGGTATTGTGGCGCTATTGGACTAAACTGCTGTGTTGGCACCTTGCACTAGAAAAGTCGCCTTTGGTTTGCAGTTTGGGCACTCGGTCTCTTAAAGGTTCGCCATCACTGGCATATAGCATGAAGATCCAGCAGGGAATGCTGGGAGACGCAGGGCTTTATCCATTTCCTGAATTAGCGGTGCACTGGCCCTTTAAATCTGCTGAAGCCGGTGTGCGTGCACCTTAGGAGACGGGAACGCTTGCGCTCGGCTGCCGAACAGGAATCAGGAACGAGTTCAGGTAAGACGAGTGGAGGGGCACTGGGGCAAACCAAGGATCACGGGTGAGCCCGCGACCCACCCGTGACACCTCCCATATTATAATCCACTACTGCTCAGGACACTCATTTGTTATAAAGCTTTTTGTTTTAAAGGGTTTTGGGTCTATTTACGCCACTGAGTCTCTAAAAGGTTTGCCATCACAAATATAAGTGTTGAAAAAGTGGCTTAAAAAAACAAAATCTGACCATGGATTTGAAATTTTTTGCCTTCTCCATTCTCATTGTCAGTGTTTTGGTCTAATTTCTCAAAACTTTTTCCAAAGTTTTCTAAGTTACTTTTTGCCGCAGTTAATTGCGGCCTCCGCTAATGATTATTCTGGCACCGATTCCTGATAATTAAACAAGAGAGAATGACAAATACCCTCATTTCCATAATTATTTATGTATCACATGAAAGCCTTTTATGCAGAAATGTGCTGGAAACTGAAGCCGGGAAGGAGGAAAACAAAAGTAATATCAGATATCTGACTTTATTACTCCTTCTTGCCTTACGATTAGTATCAGAAAATCTGGATGGATTCCGAATACGACTTCATTTTATTTTTTATATTTTTTTTAGGTTTTTCTTTTTAGGTTTCATCATGGTAGAATTCCTTAGGTAATATAAGAATCCGTAGCCAGTATATTTTGTGTACACCCCTTCCATTATGATAAAGAGATGTTTTTCAAAGCCTGTAATTGAATTTCACACATAAGTGCTTGCTCACTGGACCCTGGCCGTATACAGGTGCTCAGCTGCACCACAATCATCCTGCTAGATCCTGGCAATCTGCACTTGCAGGAAAATTTGGGTGTCACTCAGTATCGACCTGAAAAAATTCAACTATTCTCTAGTTAAGATTTTATGGTCATGGCTATACGGAATTCATTGACTCAAGTGTCCCTGCAGTATTTTTCCTCCCTTCTATGTTTGACCTGAACAGTCACTACATCAGTCGTTTTTTATTCGATTTTTAACTGGGTGAACATTGGCTTCAAATGTATAAAAGTCACATTTATTATTGGTTTTGCGCCTATTTTCGTTGGCCAATCCTAAGGTTTTCTCTTTGACACCTGTTCTGACTTACCTACAGAGACGGCACCACAAAAACCTCACTTTTCACGACACTCACAACCTTTTTTTTTTTTGTGCTTAGTTTGGAAATAGCTTTGGAATTTTTCCCGCACTTTTAGCTTTCCGCATTTTTTTTGCTCGTAACTAGACCAACAAAAAGCAAGTCTAGCAACTTCTAAACCCCTTCATGAATGTGGTTTGTCATGTTTAATCCCACAGTTTACCAAATACATTAAAGGAAATCTACCATTTGATTTTTTTGCATTATGAACAAAACATACCTTGAGAATGCTCTAGCGACATTGATGCAGAAACATATCTTGTTTAATCCCTCAAAAAACAATTATAAAATTCAGGACTTTGGGAAAGCTGGGTGCAGGCTGACTGGCTACATAAACACATTGGGGCTTATTTACTAAGGGTCCCGCGGCCGCATTTTAGTCGGGTTTCCTGACTTTTTGGGGATTGCGACAAAAATTGGGGGGCCGCCCGTCGGACACCGCACAGGATTTAACATTTAAAATTGTGTCGCAAGCCAGGCACTTACATACAACGGGAGGAAGATGGTGAACTCCGGCGGACCTGATCGGGAAGTGACACATACAGCCACGCTGTAGTGAATCGTGGCAGACTTCATCCTCGTCGGACATTCCAGATTGTGGATCGCGTAGGGACGGGGTAAGTAAATGTGCCCCATTACTACCACATACACAGGAGCTGCCTGAACTGTCCAGACAGGACTAATCAACCTGAGCTGGATGACTCATATGCAGCAGCTGGGGGATGGTGCAGCGGTTGATTACTTCTGCCTGTCAGGAACAACACAGTGATGACATCATTCTCTGGAGCAGTGCTGCAGATCTGCTGGAGGCACACTGTCACAGATCAAGAGCAAAAGCCACATACTACAATACAAATTTTTAAAAAACAAATAAAATCTCTCAAAATATAAAACTGGTTATTCCTGGCGGTAAACCATGTAACTGATAATGGGTCCCAAGTGCAGGAGCACTTCCTCCCTTCCAAAATGTGAGATTACAGCAGGAAGAGGAAAGGTGCTGAGGTAGCAGGAGGGAGGATCGGAGACATGTTCCTGCACAATGTGATAGCCGGCGAAGCTACAGCATTGAGGGGCCCTGGTAATGCCAGTCCCCCAGGCATGGCCCGTCTGGCTCATTAGCATCATTTTTAAAGTTGATTTTCGAAGGAAGGAAACCATGGATAACAAATATAAGCAGATCCCACAGTCCCGGAGCCTGGATCTATGAGTAATGTCCCTGGTTTATCAGCATGGATTGTGATTGTGGATTTCCTTTAAATAAGGAAATAAAGGTAAGCAGCAATGCCAGACATGTCTCACGGAGAAAGAGTATTTTTTATAATTATTATTATTAGATACAACACTTTGAAACACAAAAGTTTCTTAAAGGTTATTTATGCTGAGAAGGATTTCTAAACTTGCACCAGGTTGCTGAAAAACTTGAAGTTTATATTAATAAATGCAATCGTGGCGTGATGATAATCTGCAGAGAATGTGCTGTTTTTCCACTGTCTGAACAATTTGACTTCCAGCGGGAGTTGTATGGTTGCTACGTAACTACAATGTGAATCAGGAGATCAGATTTGAAATCTAATGGGAGAACTGGAGAATGTGTACAGTGTTTACAAACGTGCTAGAAAATAAGCAGGAGCCCCCCGCACTGCACGCTATAGGGGGCACTCATCAGTGATTAGACCCTACATCCTCAGCTGTATTCTATAGAGACGAGTATTCATTCACAAAGAAAGGAATCTAATAATATTTTGTTTGCTGTGACCATCGTTATTATTATTTTTATACAATTAAGAATAATATTCATAAATCCATACAATTCAATGGTCTTGTAATACTCATTCAAACCTGCGGGGGCAGTGTCAGAATTTAGCCTGAACGGGGCACATTTACTTACCCGGTCCAGTCGCGATCCCGCGGTGCTTTATCCGACGCTGATTCCGGGATTCACTAAGGTCATGCGCCCGAGTTCCTGCATCCGTCGCTTCTGTGCTGAGGTCCGGCGGAGTTCACCTTCTTCTTCCCGATGCAAGTAAGTGCGTGATCTTGCGACACATTTAGTTTTTTAAATTCCATGGTTTCTCCGAATCCGTCGGATTGTCCGAAGGCCACGCCCCCCGATTTCTGTCGCGTGAAAGCCGGCGCCGATGCGCCACAATCCGATCGCGTGCGCCAAAATCCCGGGACAATTTGGCGCAAAACGGAAATATTCGGGAAACCCAACGAAAGTGCAGCGTTCGGACCCATAGTAAATGAGCCCCAAAGTCTTACATAAGAATCCATTGCACAAGGTACCTTAACAAATACTGTATCACCATCCGAAAATATTAGTATTTAAAATAGACTTTGATAAACTGCGCCATTCTTATCTATGGGTTGTATCCAGTAGTACAACGTATTATTCTTATTTATTTAAATAAATGCAATAGGTTGCAATGCCGCATACAGCCTAATGATAAGAATGGCGCTGTAGCAGGACAATTTGGTTTCAAATTCCTTAAAATCCTAACTTAGTAATCCAATTATAATCATATCCTAATTAGTTTGATATGTTTGTTTATTCATAAATGCATTCAAGCACTTGTTAAAGGGGTGTTCAATATTACTATACCCCCCTTTGTAGGGGTTGTGCTTGGTATTGCATCTAAGTAGAAAAATAACCTTATCTTTCATACTAAGCTCATCCCACCCGTTAGGTTTCCTTACTTAAGAGAATGACATTTAGGAAAGATGTGTCTATAATGTCATTAACAAGCATATCACGCTGACTAGAATTGCTCTTTAAAGGTTATGTATACTTTTCCAAACTGTTTGAATTGCTTCAGTATATAAAAAGCTGAAAAATTAAGCAACACTGAAGCAAATATTCTAACCAAAATAGAAAAATGTTTTGTGTTTACAGCTCCTATGTAATGTATTATGTGTCTCCATGACAACAGACTACAAAGTAACTTTGGTAGTCTGATTTTATAGTCAATGTTAGATAAAAATCAGACAAAACACAATAGATTAACATCAGCCAAACTCACTAATTTCCGGGGGAGAACTGACTATGATGTGCATGGTAGCGTCGCACCACTCCTCTGACAGATGACAACTCAACATGATCAATGTTGATCATCGGGATCAATCGGGAGAAATGGCTTGTGCATGCATTGTCAACTTAAAGGGGTTTTCCCACCAAACAAGTTAGGCCATATCATGTGGATAGAGCCTTACTTGCTGATTGGTGGGAGTCTCGGTGATGAGATTCCCCCCACAGATCACGAGAAGAGGGGTCCAATAAGGTTTGAAGTATCCCCGTTGGACCCTTTGTCGCCTGAGATGAGTGGAGGAGCCGGTTGGGCATCTCTATGGAGCTGATGGAGATGACTGAGCACCATATACCCCCATCTTGCGCCACCGGCTTCTCCGCTCATCTCGGGGGAGTGACGAGGGGTCCAACAGGGGTACATCGAACCCCATTTACCCCCCTTTTCGTGATCTGTGGGGGTCTCATCACCAAGACCCTCATCGATCAGCAAGTTAGGCAATATCCTGTGGGTAGAGCATAACATGTTTTGTGGTAAAAACCCCTTTAAGTGCAGACTTTTACAATTAAACATGTTTTAATGAGTCCCTTTAAGGCTTCAGCTCTCTCCTTCACCTCCGTTTCCTGAGACAGATAACATGATGGATGCACACCTGAGTCTATACACGCCATGTGCTGGGTATATGGAAAGAGATGGAAGACTTTGTGCACCTGATTTATCCGAGCTTTCAGAACACAATGAGAAGTGACCTAGAAATAATATCCAATAAGTAAAGTGATGCTTATTTTAGGCTGCTGTCTGCACCAATTTCACAATGATTTTAAAAGACAGTGATTGAATGTACCGAGAAATGAAACCTGTAACCTCCCAGATGCTCATCCATCACAAATAGAGGAACCGGCCCGGAAACACTTGTGTATTCCTGGAGGATGGCGCATTCCGGTAGGACGATACCCATAAAGCGCAGTCATTGTTATTGTCTTATCCACCAGTAACATCAATCACCTCGTGTCTCCTGAGTAGAACCTGCACCGATCTTAGTTCCGCCTCTGTCCAGCATGGTGGCAGGGGCTTCAGGGACTGACGGCCTTGAGCGACTGAAGACTGACGCCAATTCTGTGGAACTGGGTAAGTACTCTTTGTTTTTTTTATTTGATAACCTGCCCTGGCCCCAAGAGGATGAAACGAATTACTGGATAGCTCTTTAAATGGTCAATATGAACAAGCAAATATAAGAAACTTTTTATTTATCTGAAAAAATGCTTCTTTCTCTCTTATTCGGGCTCTTTTCTGCTCCCTCCTTCTGACTATGACATTTCTTCTGGATATACAATTCTCATCAAAAATGAAGAAGATCCAGATCTGTAATAGCCAGCTGACTATAGAAGTCACTGCAGATGCTTTATTCATACATATCTCTACACTCCATATGTAACCCTGCTGCAACCTGGGACAAGAGTTATAAAGCAGAATCTTTTACTTTCTCTATAGGTTTTCTACGGCATCTGACTGGATAATCTGTTTGCACCGACTGGGACTCACAAAGGGAAAAACTGCTATGAAATGCAGAATATAAGTCAATTACTCCCAATAAAGTGTTTGTTTATACACTGGTTTATAGATTTTTTATAAAGTAGGTTATTGTGAATCACTCATTTCGTGAAGTGCATAATACAGAAGGTACTGACCAATGCGTGGGTTCCTCCGGGTCCTCCAGTTTCCTCCCACACTTCAAAACATCTGGACAGGACTGTCTGGCAAGCTCTGTGTAGACTGCTGAATCTGTTGGTGCTATATAAATAAAGGAATTTATATTATTATTATACCATGTGAGTAAGAATGGAGATGCAGAGAAAACTTTTGTATCTGCTTGCCAGTTTTATTCTGCTTGTGTTCTATATGTTCTCATTTAATCTCCCTTCGCTTTCCCTCACCTACCCCATAGATCTCCCATCCCTGATAACATGTATTACAAAATTTCTATTGACCTCTACTTTGTGTTTTTTTTGTAAAGTTTCTTGACTAGTTATGGTCAAAGGGTAGAAGTATCATTTATACCCCTGTAACTAAATCCTATTGGAAAAGCACATGCATTACACAAACAGACAACCCATATCATATCAATTAACGCTTAAGACCACACTCCCAATATGCTTCGATGAGTGGAAATCTGGCCAATTTACTTACTGCAAAGGCATTGCAAGCAATGACCGCTTGACTATAGGTGGAGGGTGGCCAGGAAATTTTGGCTTTGCCATTAAGTATCTAATATAAAAATTTTAGTAGTATTGTATTTTTCTCAGGATTCGTATTGGCTGCACACAGCCCAGGAGAAATATAATTCTTTCCAGGCAATGAAAGATCACTTGGAAGCGCTGACTGCACTGCAGTCTGCTACGGAGAGTATTCTGCATACATAAAAGCAGCTCGCGCTTATAAAAGACAAACCTAGAAAGTTGGAATCCGGGCCACGTGTCAACAAAAGTATCACGGATCAGCAGGAAAAAATCCGAGCATCGACGCAACTCTTACGACGTCAGTGCAGACCAGCAGAAATGATCGCAGCAGATACACCACGCATTTCAATCCAGCCCGACAGTGTAAACAGGACGAGCCATTAGACATCATGTGTGCTGCTGCGCCTATTTAAAGGGGAGGTGAGCTGCAGCCTAATTTATGGATCCGCCACGGATGCCAGAGAAGCAAATATGTTGAGTGATATTTCATATTCAGGAGAGAGACAGAAGGAGTGCGAGGAGGGAAGAGAGGGAATCAATTATACCGGCTTCTGCGGGAATGACCAAGTATAGATGGAGCTTTATAAGATCAACTGATTAGTTTTAAAATTGCATGTTAAGGATTACTCTTCATCTTATTACTATGTGGGCAGTTAAAGGAACCTACCACCTACCACAAGGTAGATCCGGTGGTAGATGCATCTAATTAATGTAAGGACAGCCCTTTTTAGAGCTAATCCTTCAGTCCCCACAATCTTTTAGCATTTAATGGCCTGATATGCAATTTTCTAAAGAGGCTACTGGGGCGTGGAGTAGCCGAGGCTGAGACTACACGCCCCAGTAGCCTCTCTGACTCCTACCCAGATATCTTCAGCGGCAGCTACAAGGAGCTGCGCGCACTCGTCTGCAAAACTGGAGTCTTGCACATGCGCGAACAGACCGGCTTCACAGACAAGTGTGGGCAGCTCCTTGTAGCTGCACTGAAGATATCTGGTAGGAGGATCAGAGAGGCACTGGGGCTGTGTAGTAGCGCACGTGTAGCCTCAGCTCCGGCTAATCCACGCCCCAGTAGCCTCTTAGAAAATTTGCATATCAGGCCATTAAATGTCTAAAAGATTGTGGGGACTAAAGGATTAGGGCTCCCTACATTCGTTAGATGCACCTACCAAGGATCTACCTTAATATGTAGTTAGGTTTCCTTTTAGTGGAAGGTCACTGACATTTTTCTTCCAACATGAGTGGAGGACATCTTGTTTTGGTTCCATTTCATCCGTCTGCCTACCTGTGTCATATAGGAATAACCTTGGATTGTGCCTTGGCGTCATCTTACTTATATTCAAATACTGTATTTGTTTATAATATTAAAAAACGTTTTTCCAGGAGAAGCTCATCCATATCACATTGTTAGGGTCCAAACCCACTGATCGCGCTCCTTGCTTGTGAAGCAGTATCACATAGTGATCTGATAACTTTATAGTTGAGCGCTGTAATATTACGGCGTGTTGCTTGATGAGCAGTCATGCTGTCAGATTGCAGTGCGGATCTTTCAAACAGTGATCAATGTGGGTGTTTAATCTGAGATGATCTATCCTAGGAATACTAATGTATAGTTTGTTCTAAGAAGCCTCCAAGTGGACACTCACATGACCAGGGATATAAACAAGCCGTGCACCTGTGTGATCACCACATGGCCAGGGATAATGAGCCGTTGCACTGTTGTTGACATCACAGACCAGGGATATAATGAGCATGCCACCTGTGTGGGACATCACATGACACAGAGATTATCACGAGCCGTGCACCTATGTGACATCACATGACCAGGGATATAAGAAGCCATGCACCTGGGTGTGACAACCAGGACAGGGATTATGTACGGCTGTGAAACTGCGTGTGACATCACATGACCAGGGACCAGTTTCTCCCACAGAAGTAAGTAATGAAGGGCCCGTTTAAGTCACCAAGAGAGATCCAGAAAACTGTGAGGAATTGTATAAGAAAGTTATTGGGAACAGTTTTAAACTTGAAAGGCTCGTTATATCCCTGGCCATGTGATGTCACACGGGTCCAGGGCTTATTACAGTAATTAGATCAATGCTCCTGTATTACATATCATGACCATGCACTGATTTATATCCACAGGAAGTAAACAATGGAGCTTCCTGCTGTATAACAGCAAACAGAGAAGCAAAGATTTGATGCGGAAATCGTATAACTTTCAATTACACAAACAATATCAATCATTTTGTGAATGTGGACAACCCCTTTAAGTGTCATGAATTTGCCATGGAGAATCTGAAGCATCTAACAAAAGGCCCAGAAGTATAAAACATAAACTACGGCCTAAAGTGTTACATAAAGTTTAAGCCGTCAGTATAAAGTTTCATATGACTATACTTTTATAGAGGATCCTTAAAAATAATGGTGGTCAAGGGGGGTTCCACACTCTGCAAACCTAAACGTAAAAGGGGTTGTCCACTTTCTGGGAAGTTAGTGATATTGTTTTGGTGTATTTCAAAGTTTTAAAACTGTTTTCCAATAACTTTCTTTACAATTCCTCACAGTTTTCTGGATCTCTGCTTGTGACTTTAAAACGGGAATCCTTCATTACTACTTCCTGTGGATAGACTGGTCCCTGGTCATGTGATGTCACAAGGTGGCTGCGGGGGCGCGTCCTTATTAATATACAGAAAGAAAACATACCATCCCTTTCCTCGCTGCTTTGAGTGTCACAAACCAAAAAGAAACGATGTGCATATTATACTATTCTTCTATCTCACGCTTTTCATAGTGATGTCAGCATAAGGTGCAACGGCTCGTTATACATCTCGCTGGTTCATGGTGAGTCACATCCAAGTTGGGCTAATGCTCATTATATGCCTGGTCATGTGATGGTCCATCAACAGGGGCACTGTGCTCCAGTATATCCCGGTCTGGGACCAAGGTGGCACGCCATAACGGTCATGGGGTCACACAGGTGGCACTGCTTGTTATATCCCTGGTCAGTGATGGTCACTACTTGGAGGCTTTCTTTAGAATCAAAACTATACTTAGAGCTTATTTCTAGGATTTAGCATCAATTACAATGTCAAAAACACCCCATCACTTGATCAGCTGTTTGAAATGTCCGCACTGCAATCTGACATAAGCAATGCGATGACTGCTCATCAAGCAAACGCCGTAATATTACAGCAGCTCACTTATAAGTTATCAGATCACCTATGGATTCTGCGTCACAAGCAAAGGGAGGCAGAGCGGATCAGTGGGATTTGGACACCTAGCACAATGTGATATGGTGATAGCTTTCTCCTGGAAAAAACGTTTTTAATAATATTATAAACAAAACAAGTATAATTGATATAAGTAAGATGACGCCAAGGCCACATATCCAGGTTATGTCCTATATGACACAGGTAGGCAGACGGATGAATGGAACCAAAACACAAGATGTCTCCACTCATGTTGGAAAGAAAAATGCAGTGACCTTCCACTAAAAGGAAACCAATACACTATTAAGTAGATCCAGTGGTAGTGCATCTAACGAATGTAAGGATAGCCCTAATTCTTAAGTCCCCACAATCTTTTCAGCATTTAATTAAATGGCCTTGATATGCAAATTTTCTAAAGAGCTACTGGGGGCGTGGATTAGCGCGAGGCTGGAGGCTACACGGTTGCGGCTACTACACAGCCCCAGCCTATGCCTCTCTGATATCCTCCTCCCGATATCTTCAGTGGTCAGCTACAAGGAGCTGCACTCCAACTTGTCTGTGCAGGCCGAGTCCGTCGCATGTGCAACTATTGCAAGAGTGCGCGCTCCTTGTAGCTGCCGCTGAAGATATCTGGTAAGGAGGATCGAGAGGCTACTGGGGCTGTAGTCTCACTCCGGCACTCCACGCCCCAGTAGCCTCTTTAGAAAATTGCATTCAAGGCCATTAAACTTGTCTAAAAGATTGTGGGCCTGAAGATTAGCTCTAAAAAGGTCTACCTTACATTAATTAGATGCATCTACCGCACCGGGATCTACCTTGTGGTAGGTGGTAGGTTCGCTTTAACTGCCCCACAATAGTAAAATATGGAGTAATACTTAACATGCAATTTATAAACAATACAGTTGACTTATAAAGCTGCTCCATCTATACGTTGGCATATACCCAGAAACAGGTGTATTGATTCGCGTCTCAATTCCCCGCAGTGGATTGCACTTCGCTCGATATCTGTCCTTCTCCATATGAAATATACTGCAACACTATTTGCTTCTCTGGCTTCCGTGGCGGATCCATAAATTAGGTCTGCAGCTCACCTCCCCTTTAAATAGGGCAGCGCAGCACATGATGTCTAATGGGCTCGTCCTTGGTTTATCACCTGTCGTGCTGGACGTGAAATGCGTGGGTGTATCGGCTGCCTCATTTTGCGGTCTGCACTACAGTGTAATGAGTTGCGTCGATGCTCGGATTTTTCTGGGCTGATCCGTTGATACTTTGTTGACACGTGGCCGCGGATCCAACTTTCTAGGGTTTGTCTTTTATAAGCGCGAGTGCTTGTTATGTATGCAGAATACTCTCCTAGGCAGAGCTGCGTGCAGGTCAGCGCTTCCAAGTGGATCTTTCATTGCTGGAAAGAGAATTATATTTCCGTGGCTGGCTGTGTTCAGCCAATACGATATCCTGAGAAAAATAGCAATACTACTAAAAAAATTTATATTAGATATAAGTCAAGAAAATCTGCGCAAAGCCCTCCATCCCCACTCATAAGTCAACGGTATATGACTTTGCAATGGCCTTTGCAAGTAAGTAAATTGGCGCAGATTTCCACTCATGAAGCATATTGGAGGTGGGGGGGTCTTAAGCGTTAATAGTGAAATAGATAGTGGGTTGTCTGTGTTGTGTAATGCAGTGCTATTTCCATAGGATGGTTGTTACAGGGTATAATGGATACATTTCTACCCCTTTGACCTACTAGTCAAGAAACTTTACAAAAAAAAAAAAACACAAAGTAGAGGTCAATAGAAATTTTGTAATACATGTTCCAGTGGATGGAGGATGCTATGGGAGATAGTGAAGGAAAGCGAAGGAGAATTAAATGAAACATATAGACAGACAGGCATAAAAACTGCGGCAGCAGATACAAGTAAGTTTTTCCTCTGCGATCTTCCAGTTCATTACTACATGTGTTTAATAATATAATATTATCCTTTATTTATATAGCACACAGATTCAGCAGTGCTACTCAGAGCTTGCCAGAATCAGTCCTGTCCAGTATGTTTTGAAGTGATTGGGAGAAACTGGAGGACCCGAGGAAACCCACCACGCATTGGTCAGACTTCTTCTGTATTATGCACTCACGAAATGAGTGATTCACCATAACCTTAACTTTATAAAAAATCTATAAACCATGTATAAACAAACACTTTATTGGGAGTAATTGACTTATATCTGCATTTCATAGCAGTTTTACCCTTTGTGAGTCCCAGTTTGGTGCAAACAGATTATCCCGTCAGATCCGTGAAAACCTATAGGAGAAATAAAAGATTCTGCTTTATAACTCTTGTCCAAGTTGCAGCAGGGTTACATATGGAGTGTAGAGATATGGTATGAATAAAGCATCTGCAGTTGACTTACTATAGTCAGCTGCTTATTACAGATCTGAATCTCTTTAACTTTTGAATGAAGAAAAATTTAATCCAGAGAAGAAATGTCATAGTCAAGGAGTGAGCAGGAAAAAGGCCGCAATAAGTAGAGAAAAAGCGGCATTTTTTCCAGATAAGATTAAAAAGTTTCTTATATTTGCTTTGTTCTATATGATCCATTTAAAGAGCTGCTCCAGTAATGTTTCGGGGTCTACCCTCTTGGGGGCCAGGGCAGAGGTTATCAAAATAAAATAAAAACAAAGGTACTTATCCCAGTCCAGAATTGGCGTCAGTCTTCATTCGCTCAAGCCGTCAGTCGCTGAGAGCCCCTGCTCAGTCGCATGTCTGGAACAGAGGCGGAGCTAAAGATCGTGTGCGCCCATATCCTGCCTGTGTCGCTCTTCCCCACGCAGGTCCCCCCGAGTTCACCTTCTTTCGTCCTGGTGCATATATTATAAAATTGTTCGTGTATATATGCGCTGTGTCGGGGAGTCACTAAGATCGTGCTCCTATACCTGGCATGTGGTCGCTTCCCCCTGCCTCAGGTCCCCGGAGTTCACACCTCTTCTATCCTGGTGCATGTAAGTTGCATTGTCCGTGATAATGCGGGGCTGTGCGGAGCACTAAGATGCGGCGCTCCGATAATCCTCGCATGTGTCCGCCCCCCGCTCAGGTCCCGTGCCTGGAGTTCACTCTTCTTCTTCCGTTGCATGTAAGTGCATTGTCCGTGTATAATGTGCATGTGCGGGGAGTCACTAAGATCGTGCCCCCGATATCCTGCATGTGTCCTGCTTCCCTCCCGTTCAGCCGTCCCCTGATTTCACCTTCTTTGCTTCCTGGTGCATGTAATGGCAATTGGTCCTGTATATGTCTGTGGCGGGAGTCACTAAATCGTCGCGCCGATATCCTGCATGTGTCGCTTCCGCTTCCCCCCGCTCAGGTCCGCTGAGTTCACCTTCTTCTTCCTGGTTCATGTAGTGCATTGTCCTGTATAAGATGCTGTGCGGGGGAGTCACTAAGATCCTGCGCACCGATATCCTGCATGTGTCGCTTCCCCCGCCAGGTCCCCGGAGTTCACCTTCTTCTTCGCTGGTGCATGTAAGTGCATTGTCTCAGTGTATATGGCGCTGTGCGGGAGTCACTAAGATCCTGGCGCCCGATTCCTGCATGTGTCCTCGCCTTCCATCCTCCTTCCCGCTCAGGTCCCCGAGTTCACCTTTCTTTTCCTGGTGCATGTAGTAGGCATTGTCCGTGTATAATGTGCTGGTGCGGGGAGTCACTAAGATCCTGTGCCCGATATCCTGGGCATTGTCACTTCCACACGCTCAGGTCCCCGGAGTTCACCTTCTTCTCCTTGTGCATGTAAGTGCATTGTCCTGTAACTAATGCGCTGTGCGGGGAGGTCCACTAGATCCGTGCGCCGCATATCTCCTGGCATGTGGTCGCTTCCCCCGCTCAGGTCCCCTGGAGTTCACACTTCTTCTTCCTGGTGCATGTAAGTGCATTGTCCGTGTATAATGCGCTGTGCGGGGAGTCACAGATCAGGCCTGCATCCTTCGCCTATGAATTCAGATGAAATCTTGCGCCTCGGGTGGCAGATGCGGACCCTCTTTAAAATAAAAGACGGCATTTTTGCTGCTCGAATGTGGGGGCGATTTACTCGGTAGTCGAAAACGTGGCCTTCCCCGTCGCTGCTGTCGTCGGCTGCCGTACAGTGGCAGTGACACAGCACGGACTGATGACAATCACGGGAAGGCGCGCGTGCCGAAAGGTGGGACACCCTGGGCCGGCTAGGTAAGTTATGAGTTTTTATTAATGTTTTGTCGTGCTGTCCATTTATTATTAAATGAGGCCCATATATAGGCCTTCTGCTGTAAAGACGGGGGTGCGTCGTCTGCCCTAAATAAATCTTATATGGGTGCCAGATTCCTTTTTTTTTTTTTTATGGGAGCACAGTGACATTTATAAGGGGGCCAGATTCCCATTTTTTCCCCTGGGGGGGGCCTGTAATAGATTTATATATGTGGGAACTCAAAGTCTTATTACCCCTGGGGACGGGGGCTTAATATATATTATATGGGGGGGCCAGATTCTCTGTTTATTTTCCATTGGGGGCTGTATTATTTTATGGGTGGACCCATACTACTTTTTTAAATTCGGGGTCTTTATATATATTGATTGACCAATGCTTGATTATAAATACAACACCGGGGGGTGCTGTTACATGTATATGGGGGGGGCCATATTCCTGTTTATTCTGGGGGCTGATATATATGTACGGTATATGGGGGACGCTACTCGTGTTTGCAATTTCTGGGGCTTATTAGTATATTTATATTGGGGGAGCCATAGCTCTGTTTAGTCTGGGGGGTCTGTATATACTATTTATTATGGGGGGCTAGATTCTGTTGTTTATGCTCGGTGGGGGCTGTATAATTAATAATGGGCCAGAGCGATTTATGCCTGCACTGGGGGCGGGGGGGGGGGGGGCTGATATATTTATAATGGGAGTTGATGGGGAATGGGATGGTTGGGGGGGGCGATGGGGGGGGGAGGGGGATTTTGTGATTTGTAAATGTGGTGTCTGCAGTATTTCTGTTTGTTCAAAAAAAGATAGCGGTCGTTTTTCGTGGAGGCTGTAAATATTTATATGGTGTGCCTAGATTTTCTTATTTTCTCCATGGGGGTGCTGTATAATTTTAATAATGGGGCTCGGAACTGTTTTATAATTAGTACTCGGGGGGGGGCTATAAAATTAAATTCATATCTTTCATCTAAGGGGGATAAAGAACATTTATTGGAAAATGTTATAACTTTAAAATACACAAACAATATCAATAACTTGCAGAAAGTGGACAACCCCTTTTACTTTTAGGTTTGCAGAGTTTGGACCCCCTTTAGATCCCCCATATTTTAAGGATCCTCTATAAAAGTCTAGTCCTATGAAACTTTATACTGAGGTTCTACTCAGGAGACACGAGGTGATTGATGTTACTGGTGGATAAATGTTCCTGAGTAGAACCTCAGATCTAAAGTTTCATAGGACTAGGACTTTATAGAGGATCGTAAAATATGGGGGGATCTAAGGGGGGTCAATATATCTTGCAAACTTAAAAGTTAAAAGGGGTTGTCCAATTTCTGCAGTTATGATATTGTTGTTATTTAAGTTATAACATTTTCCAACTAAAGTTCTTTAGCAATTCCTCACAGTTTCTTCTAGATCTCTGCTCTGCTGACTTTAAATGGGAAGCGTACATGTACTTAACTTCTGTAGATAAAAACTTGACCTGGTTCATGTGATGTTAACAGGTGCGGGCTTCTTATCTCCCTGTGTCATGGGATGTCACCACAGGTGCACGGCTCGTTAGTATCCCTGGTCCTATAATATCACACGGTGCAGGCCGTTTATCCCTGGTACATATAAATATCACACAGGTGCACGGTCGTTATATCCCTGGTCATATAATATCAAACAGGTGACAAGGCTCGTTATCACCCTGGTCATGTGATGTCACAACAGGTGCGCGGCATCGTTATATCCCTGGTCATGTGATGTCAAACACAGGTGCACGGCTGCGTTATATATCCTGGTCATGTGTGTTACACGGGTGCACAGCTTCTTATATCCCGGTCATGGTGGTGTCCACAGGGCAAGCGCTTTGTTATCTACTCGCATATTATATGTCACACAGGTGCACGGCTCGGTACATCCTGGTCATGTGATTGTCAAAGAGGTGCGCGCGGCTCGTTATATCCTGGGTCAATGGTGAGGCAACAGGTGACGCTTGTTCAATCAGGTATTGAGGTACACAGGTGCTCGGGCTGTTATATCGCTTGGTCTGGTGATGTCACACAGCGATGCCAGCTACTTATATAGATTCTGGTACATTGATGTCACAAGGTGTAGGGACTCAAATCCCTGGAGGTAATGTGATGTTACACAACAGGTGCACAGGTCTATTTATATCCTGGGGGTTAGTGTGAAGTCACACAGGCGCGCTCGTTATGTCCCTGGCAGTGATCGTACACACGGGTTCCCAGGGCTTATTACAGTAATTAGATCAATGGCTCCTGTATTACATTATCATGACCATGCACTGATTGTATTATCGAACACGCGAAAAGAAGTAAAACAATGGAGCTTCCTGGTGTATACAGCAAACAGAGACGCAAAGATTGATGCAGAAGAATGTATAACTTTCACTTACACAAACAATATCAATCATTTTGCCTGAATGGACAACACCTTTAAGTGTATTGAATTGCCATGAGAGACACTCTGACGCATCTAACAAAAGGCCCAAGAAGCTATAAACCATAATACGGCCTCCAAAGGTGTTACACTAAATTGTTATACAACATGGTCACTCGCCATTGTCTCCAATGTTCTATCTGTTCACATTGGGAGGCTTCTTAGAACAAAACTATACATTAGCTATTCCTAGGATAGATCATCAGATTAACACCCACATTGATCAGCTGTTGAAGAGTCCGCACTGCAATCTGACAGCAATGACTGCTCATCAAGCAACGCCGTAATATTACAGCAGCTCAACTATAAAGTTATCAGATCACTATGGTATACTCGTTCACAAGCAAGGAGAGCTGATCAGTGGGTTTGGACACCTGACAATGTGATATGGATGAAGCTTCTCTGGAAAAAACGTTTTTAATATATAAAACAAATACAAGTATATTGAATATAAGTAAAGATGACGCCAAGGCACAATCCAGGTTATCCTATATGACACAGCTAGGGCAGAGGATGAAATGGAACCAAAACAAGATGTCTCCACTCATGTTGGAAGAAAAATGCAGTGACCTTCCACTAAAAGGAAACCTATACATATTAAGGTAGATCCAGTGGTAGGTGCATCTAACGAATGTAAGGATAGCCCTAATCCTTTAGTCCCCACAATCTTTTGACATTTTAATGGCCTTGATATGCAAATTTCTAAAGAGGCTACTGGGGCGTGGATTAGCCGGAGCTGAGGCTACACGGTGCGGCTACTACACGCCCCAGTAGCCTCTCTGATCCTCCTACCAGATATCTTCAGTGGCAGCTACAAGGAGCTGCACACACTTGTCGTGAAGCCGGAGTCTGCGCACTGTGCAGAACTCCAGTTTGCAGACGAGTGCGCGCAGCTCCTTGTAGCTGCCGCTGAAGATATCTGGTAGGAGGATCAGAGAGGCTACTGGGCGTGTAGTCTCAGATCCGGTACTCCACGCCCCAGTAGCCTCTTTAGAAAATTGCATATCAGGCCATTAAATGTCAAAAGATTGTGGGGACTGAAGATTAGCTCTAAAAAGGGTTATCCTTACATTAATTAGATGCATCTACCACCGGGATCTACCTTGTGGTAGGTGGTAGGTTCCTTTTAACTGCCCACAATAGTGAATAATAAATGAAGAGTAATACTTAACATGCAATTTTAAAAACAATATCAGTTGATCTTATAAAGCTCCATCTAGACGTTGGTCATTCCCGCAGAGAAAGCCGGTATAATTGATCCCTCTCTCCTCCTCGCACTCATTCTGTCTCTCTCCGATATGAAATATACTGCAACACTATTGCTTCTCTGGCATCCGTGGCGGATCCATAAATTAGGGCTGCAGCTCACCTCCCCTTTAAATAGGCAGCGCAGCACATGATGTCTAATGGCTCGTCCTTGTTATCACTGTCGGGCTGGAGTGAAATGCGTGGTGTATCTGGCTGCGTCATTCTGCTGGTCTGCACTGACGTCGTAATGAGTTGCGTCGATGCTCGGATTTTTCGGCTGATCCGTGATACTTTTGTTGACACGTGGCCCGGATCCAACTTTCAGGGGTTGTCTTTTATAAGCGCGAGCTGCTTGTTATGTATGCAGAATACTCTCCGTAGCAGGCTGCAGTGCAGTCAGCGCTTCCAAGTGGATCTTCATTGCTGGAAAGGAATTATATTTCTCCTGGGCTGTGTGCAGCCAATACGAATCCTGAGAAAAATACAAATACTACTAAAAAATTTTATATTAGAATCTTAAGTCAAAGCCAAAATTTCCTGGCACTCCCAACCATTAGTCAAGCGGTATGACTTTGCAATGCCTTTGCAGTAAGTAAATTGGCCAGATTTCCACTCATAGAAGCATATTGGAGAGTGGGGGGTCTTAAGCGTTAATAGTGATATAGATATGGGTTGTCTGTGTTGTGTAATGCAGTGCTATTTCCAAAGGATGGTTAGTTACAGGGGTATAAAGGATACCATTTCTACCCTTTGACCATAACTAGTCAAGAAACTTTACAAAAAAAACACAAAGTAGAGGTCAATTAGGAAATTTTGTAATACATGTATCAGGGATGGGAGAGATCTATGGGGATAGGTGAAGGGAAAGCGAAGGAGAATTAAATGAGAACATATAGACACAAGCAGAAAAACTGCAAGCAGATACAAGTAAGTTTTCTCTGCATCTCCAGTTCTTTACTCACATGGTATAATAATATAAAATTCCTTTATTTATATAGCACCAACAGATTCCAGCAGTCTACACAGAGCTTGCCAGATCAGTCCTGTCCAGTATGTTTTGAAGTGTGGGAGGAAACTGGAGGACCCGGAGGAAACCCACGCATTGGTCAGTACTTCTGTATTATGCACTTCACGAATGAGTGATTCACCAATAAAACCTTAACTTTATAAAAAATCTAAAACCAGTGTATAAACAAACACTTTATTGGGAGTAATTGACTTATATTCTGCATTTCATAGCAGTTTTACCCTTTGTGAGTCCCAGTTGGTGCAAACAGATTATCCCGTCAGATGTCCGTAGAAAACTATAGAGAATAAAAGATTCTGCTTTATAACTCTTGTCCAAGTTGCAGCAGGGTTACATATGGAGTGTAGAGATATGAATGAATAAAGCATCTGCAGTGACTTCTATAGTCAGCTGTCTTATTACAGATCTGAATCTCTTTATTTTTGATGAGAAAAATGTAATCCCGAAAGAAATGTCATAGTCAGAAGGAGGGAGCAGGAAAAGAGCCCAATAAGTAGAGAAAGAAGCATTTTTTCAGATAAGATAAAAGTTTCTTATATTTGCTTGTTCTATTGACCATTTAAAGAGGTTTATCCAGTAATTCGGGCTCACTCTTGGGGCCAGGGCAAGGTTATCAAAATAAAAAAAACAAAGAGTACTTACCCAGTTCCAGAATTGGCGTCAGTCTTCAGTCGTCCAGCCCCGAGGCAGGAACTAAGATCGTGTGCGCCCGATATCCTGCATGTGTCGCTTCCACGCAGGTCCCGCCGAGTTCACCTTCTTCTCCTGGTGCATGTATAAATTGTTGTGTATAATGCGCTTGTGCGGGGAGTCACTAAAGATCGTGCGCCCGTATATCCTGCATGTGGTCGTTCCCCCGCTCAGTCCTGGAGTTCACCTTCTTCTTCCTGGTGCATGTAAGTGCATTGTCCTGTATAATGTGCTGTGCGGGAGTCACTAAGATCTGCGCTCCGATAATCCTGCATGTGTCGCTTTCCCCGCTGCAGGTCCCCGGAGTTCACCTTCTTCTTCCTTGTGCATGTAAGTGCATTGTCCGTTGTATAATGTCTGTGCAGGGAGTCACTAAAGATCGATGCCCCCGATATCCTGCATGTTGCCTTCCCGCGCTCAGGTCCCCGGGGATCACCTTCTTGTCCGGTGCATGTAAGTGCATTGTCCTGTGTATGCATCTGTGGCGGGAGTCACTAAGATCTGTCCGAATTCCTGCATGTGTCCCTCCCTCCTCAGGTCCCCGGAGATCACCTTATTTCCTGGTAAATTGTAAGTGCATTGTCTGTATGATGCTGCTGGTGCGGGGAGTCACTAGATCTGCAGCCAGATATCCGCATGTGTCGCTTCCCCGCTCAGGTCCCCGGAGTTCACCTTCTTCTTCCTGGTGCATGTAAGTGCATTGTCTGTGTATAAGCGCTGTGCGGGGAGTCACTAAGATCGTGCCCCCGATATCCTGCATGGGTCGCTTCCCTCCGTTCAGGTCCCCGGAGTTCACTTCTTCTTCCTGGTGCATGTAAGTGGCATTGTCCGTGTATATGTACTGTGCAGGGGAGTCACTAAGATCGTTGCCCGATATCCTGCATTGTGTTACTTCCCCGCCTCAGGGTCACCGGAGTTCACCTTCTTTTTCCTGGTGATGTAAGTGCATTGTGTTGTATAATGGCTGTGCGGGAGAGTCCACTAGATCCTGCCCCGATATCCTGCATGTGTCGCTTCCCGCTCAGGTCCCTGGAGTTCACCTTCTTCTTCCTGGTGCATGTAAGTGCATTGTCCGTGTATAATGTGCTGTGCGGGGAGTCACAAGATCGGGCGATGCATCCTGACATGACGTCATTCCCCGTTTTACAGGTCCCGGAGTTCACCTTTCTCTTCCTGGTTTGCATGTAGTGCATTGTCTGTGTAGTAATGCGCTAGTGTTGGGGATGTCACAAGATCGTGCGCGTGTTATATCCGAAGCTGTGGTCACTTAACCCCGCCTCAGGTCCCCGGAGTTCAATCCCTTCTTTCCTGGTGCATGTAAGTTGCATTGTGCGTTATAATGCGCCTGTAGCGGGGACGGTCCACTAAGACGAGTTGCGCACCGACACTCTCACGATGTGGCGTTCCCGCTCAGGTCCCCGGAGTCACATTCTTCTTCCTGAGTGCATGTAAGTGGCATTGTCTGCCTGGCGACACAATTTGAATCCTTAAACTCGTGCTCAAGTCCGAATCAGTTGTGGAACAGGCTGGCAGCCGCACCCCCTCCTGCACCAAAAACGCAGGATAGCTGTGCGACACAACCCCCAGTGGCAGACCCCCGTATATACCTGTCAAGCGCGCACCAAATCACGAAACCGGCCCAAACAGTCAAGCCCACGAAAGTGACAATGTCCGCCAACCCTTAGTGAAATAACCCCAGTAGCGCTGGTCTCCCCAACCACCAGCCGTAATTAGAATTAACAGAGAACAACGCAGATATTAAAACATGAATAGATAGGTTACGCGCACTCATGGCACCTCCGCTTCAGTTGTACCGGTGATAATGCGCGTTGTGTTCAAAATCGTAATTGACAATTCAGTATAAGTTTTTCTACTGGAATTTCTATGCGTACGAATACTGTCTGCCCATATCCATTTCAATTACCACCTTGGCTCTGTGTTTAATACACATGACAGCCCCGTAATCCCCCAATTCCCAGCTTGTTCCTCTACCAGTCTCCGATGGACCAGTGGTGAGACACTCAGCACTTTCAGGGGCCCAGTTACTGTTACAGGATTACAGTGTATCTAAACTCCTGCGTATATTCCTGATCATCAAATAAAGAATGAAAGGATGAAGAGGTAACATCCCACCTTAACCAGACGCCGACGCATAGCTCACAGCCCACTTCGTATTTACAAATGGAAATGCGTTTCGCGCAACTGACAGGATAAGGATCTGTCATGAGGAAGGAGGGACGTCAATGCTTCAGCCAAGTTATGTTAATTATTTCGGGGAATAAAGAGCACGGTCAGTTGCCGAAATTGCCAATCAAGAGAGAAAAAAACCTGTGGACAGACAGTTTTTGCCTCCTATTTACTGAGTAAAGAGACGAAATGTTGTTCCTAAATTCTGGGTATGGGACAATAATTGTGGGCATACTTCTACGAAAAGCATGAAGGTGGTGCGTCTTCGTGGTCTTCCAGTTCTGCGCACCTGTAAATATGATTACCAATAATTAAAGGGGGATTAATAGTTATGCGTTATCCTATAATACACAGATAGCATGGGGGACACTGCCTCGTGTCGAGAGTGGTAACATGTTAGAAGTTGTTAAAAAGAGGAGTACACCTTGTGCACCTTTTAAAATAGGGCGGCGAAGACTTACACGATAAAATCCGGCTACGCTCAGGTCGGATGTAGCACCGGAACAGCCACCCTAATTTGTGTTGCATGGTGGCCAACGCTGCTTGCGACCGCAAACGAGCCGGGGTGCCCCTGCAACACATAGACACTTATCTAAATATCTGTTGCAGCTAGTCACACCTAAAAAGACGTTGCAAAAGATTCTGTCCGAAAAACTGGCCAAAGCCCTAGTATATTGCCACCATATAGTGGGTACTGGGCATATTAGCACGGAGTAGGCCTCGAAGGATACGTTCAACACTGTGAACCTTAGCACCTCATCATATAGTAAAATGGATTATCGTTGTTAGCTTATATCGCCTCTGTCTAGTTGAAACAGATTAGGTGGCAGTGTTCACAATGGGTAATGCTAATGAGAAGTATTGTTTATTATGTCTTCATGCTTTCATTAAGTCTTAATTTAGTCTGAAACGGATCCCTTTAATTCGGCACAGACTGTCTCTGTATGGGGCGGAGAGAAAATGCGTGACCGTACTTACGTCGCTGCCATGAACAATGATAGGACTCAGTTTCGGTTCCAGTCTTTATACACAGGCAACTCATACTTAGTGCAGTCTGCACCATTCTTAGTAAAATGTTCCACTTTTTTTCAATGAAAAACAAAATGTTTTTTCCCTACACCAAGTCAAAGCCATACAAAGCCTTAGAAACATAAAACGAAAACAGGCTGTAACAAAAAGCAGGCTTACATGAATTCCTTCGACATAATAACACTGACCAAAACACGACTGCAAAACTCCCAATTACACTCTGAAGTGATCTGCAAGGTTGAAAGAAGCCTCAATGAGTTACATGTGTTACGTGAATTGTCCGCGGCTAAAGGAAAAAACGGGAAAAAAGGGTTTCCAAATGTCACGTATTACGCCTCATCTAGTACATCTCTATAACACTGCATGCCCTCTAACACATAACAATATACGACTGGTATTCCACAATGTTAGGAATAGATCAGGATCCAACCTCTGGGCTTATACAATCACAAAAAAATGAAGGGGCAACCCCAAATGGTCATAGTAAAAATTGACGCGTCTGTAAAGCAGCCAAATCGGATCTGGGCACTAAGACGAACACGGAAAATTGGTAACCTAACTCACTGTCTACTGTTACTACTGAATGGGGCTCGGATTATTTACTAAGAGTCGCTTGGAGTGCATTTGGCCCATAGATTAACAGGGGGACTTGCTGGCGCACACGATTGGGATTTGGTGCAGCTGTGCTGCTTTCATGCAACAGAAATCGGGGGGGCGGCCATCGGGCGATCAGACTAAGCACGGGATTTAACTTTCAAATTGTGTCAAAAGACAATGCACTTACATGCCCCCCCAGAAGAAGGTGAATCCGGGGACCCTGAGCGGGGAAGGGATAACATGCAGGATATATCGGGCGCAGGATCTGTGGACTCCCCGCAAGCACATTATACACGGACAATGACACTTACATGCCCCAGGAAGAAGAGGTTGAACTCCGGGGACCTGAGCGGGAAAGTTGATACAGGACAGGAATCGGTCGCAGGATCTTAGTGACTTCCCGCACAGCGCATAACACGGACAATGCACTCCATGCAACAGGAAGACGAAGGTTGACCTCCTGGGACTGGAGGGGAAGCGACACAGCAGGGATACTCGGGCGAACGTCGTTGTGACTCCACCGCACAGCGCATTATACATGGACAATGCAACGTACCATGCACCAGAAGAGAAGGTGAACTCCCAGGGACCTGAACCAGGGAAGCGACACATGCTGGATATCGGGCCGGATCTTAGGCCTACCGCCCACAGTGCATTTACACGGACAATGCAATTACATGCACCAGGAAGAAAGAAGGTGAACTCTGGGACCTGAGCGGGGAAGTGACAATGGCAGGATAACGGGTGCCACGATCTTGTGACTCGTTGGCAAGGGCTATACACGGACAATGCACGTACATGCTGCACCAGAACGAAGAAGGTGAAACTCCATGGGGACCTGAGCGGGGGAAGCGAGGACATCAGGGGATATCGGTGCGCACGATCTTAGTGAATCGTGGCACAGGCATATATACGGACAATGAAACTTTCTGTGAATCCTCAGTAGGTAAGTAAATGTGCCCCACTATGTATTACAGGTAACACTTCCTGACTACTTTTCTCCAATTTAGTAAACTGAAAAGGAAACCTACCACCACGATCTACCTATTAGTTAGGATTTAGGCCCCCCAATCTTTTATAACTATTGAGATTCTAAAGAGGCTAACTGGAGCTTGGGTACCAATTACATCTGCAGCACTTGTCCGAAGCTGTGTTCTGCACATGCAGAAAAACCTGGCTTTGGGGATGAGAGCTTGACTTCTCGTGGCTGGGTGCTGAGATGTATGGTAGGCTGGTTCGCACGGACTACTGGGGCGTGGAGTAGCCGTTCCAGTGGTGGCCTCAGCTCCAGGCTATTCACGCCCCAGTAGCCTCTTTAATAAATTTGCACAAAAGGGCCATGAAAAATTCTAAAAAAATCCTAAAAAGGCTCTTATCGTGCTACAGAATCATGGGGAAACTTGCCATTCAGATCTACCCGAATAGGTAAGATCCATGGTGGTAGGTTTCCTTTAAAGGAGTTGTTTCCAAAATACAATTTAAAATTGTTATGAAGTCTTGATCATTGGGAGTTCGCTCCTTGGAATCCAACCAATAACGCTTCTCGAATTATAGTAACATTTAGCTTCATTCAATTTTTGGGGACTGATATATGGGTGAGACATAACATTATGACAAAGGAGTCTGATCAATTTTCAATGGTTGGAACACCAGCAATTAAAGATAATAATCGCCATCCATGTTTCTTTGGGTGTCTATTGACAAATAGCGCTTTTACTGTCTGCAAGGTACCTGAAATCTGTACATCTTGCCCTTAACCTGAGCCTGGTATCTGATAGTATGTAATCCTCTGACTGCCCTAACCTTGGAAGTAGACTACACTATATGGCTGTTTGTTACCTCAGTGGAACACACCAGGACCTTCTCTAACCCACCTGGGTTATAAATAGCAAAAAAAAAAAAGGCGTAAAAAAAAGCCCTAAATAATCACAACTACTTGCGATACACCAGTTAATTGTCATTATTTTCACCAGGATAGGCAGGAAGGTGGGCAAAGCTTGTTTTGGGGTGGCCGGCACAGGGCGTTTCCTGTCTCTGGGGTCTGGCCACCGGTTATAGCGTGCAAATGCTCAGGGCTGTACATATGTAGGTTATATAATGCAATTCTACGCCGGGGTAGTGGGGCCTTATCATACTCAAACATTGCAAAATTTGCAGTGTCAGAGCACGGTTGTAAGATTAATGACCCCCAATGAGTTCATTATTGAGGTAGCAGCACCTGGTAGTCACAAACTGTGAAGTCCATAGCCCTGGATGTGGAATAAAGGTAAGAGAAAGTTGTTATGTTCTGGCAGACAGATGAATCACGTATAAAGGTTTGAAAATAGCAAGCACTTTGGGGAGTGGCAGTAGCTATAGGCAAGTGATGGTGAACTTTAGAGACAGAGTGCAACAAGTAACAAACCAAACCCCACGTAATATTCGCAAAGTGCCAAATGACAATTTAGCAGGTAAACTTATTGCTTCTTGTTGTAGTGCAGGTTTTAATCTTATTGGTCTCACGAATGTCACCAATACAATAGAAAATGGAGAAATTTGGATGTAGCTTCCCCAAGGGTACTACGAAGAGGAAGAATCAGGGGAACAGAGCAGGACACGCCAAGACAATCCATCTCTATCCCCACTTCGTGCGCACTCCTGTATCCACAGGAGGAAGCCTTGAGTCCTTTCTGGCAAACTCTGTTGCTTGGGGTGAAGGCCGGGGTGCCCACAGAAAGGTGCACTTGGCACCGTGCCATGGGTTTGCCACCAATGCTTAGGGGGTGAAAATATAGTAATTGCACTGGAGATGGGGAGGAGGGCTTAAGACGTGGTGCTCGGAAATTCCCTCAGTTCCATAGAGAGGAATGGGGCAGAAAGGGAAAGTGCATCTGTTGCTCTGCTTCTCGGGGGCGATGAGGGGTCCGACGGAGTACCTTGATCCCATTGAAAAACCCCCAGTTCCTTATCGCGGATCTGGTGGGGGTTCTCATCACCTGTGGAGGGGGGTGATACTTGTCCCGGGAAACCCTGTAAGGAGTAAAAACTTGGGAGGGGACCACTCAATGACCCAAAGAGTGTAAAGTATAACATTTGCCATGGACCATCACTAACATGGGTCATCTATATATTCTTTGACTTCCTGTGTGGACACGGGGGTCTATGCCCCCCCCCCCCCCCCAGTCTCAAGTGCAATTACTACATTTTCACCCCTAACTGTCTGCAATCCCCAAAGTGCAGGCTCTTCTCTTTAAAAGCCCTTGTATACAGAATATCTGTTCTTCCCAGAGAACAATAACATCTACCAGAATGTAATTCAGACAATCATCCATCATGGCAGCAATATAGAACTACATGCGGAAGTAAATTAGTGAACATTGTTGTTGGTTTTTGTGCCTGTTTTTTTTGTCTTCTAATCATTACTAAAACAATCTGGATTCCCGCGTCGTGGAAAACAGTTGGAATCCATCTTACTGTGAAGTCATTTAGATAAATTCAGTCTCCTATATTTGTTTTCTACCCATCACGGAATTCTCTTGTATTCCATTTCAAACAGCCACAACGCGACTTCCTAAACACAAGAAATTCAATGACAGAGGATTGATACAGTTATGTCAAGTCCCAATTCTAAGGGACCTACAGCAGCCGCTACGCACTGGTTGAAAAATTGTCTTCAATCTGGTCAAGAATTCATTATTGTATCCGAGCATGTGTTTAACCCCCCTGACGCTCCACTTAAAGGTTCACCTAAAATATTCAGATCGCCACAAGGGACAGAGGCTCTGAGATCTGGGATTTTCACATACTGGGACATCTCATTTTTCATTGCCAGCTATATTGCCTGAAGTGCATGAGCGGGTCACTTGGAGTATATTGAGTAATATAGATTGTGGCACGTGATAATACATCCCCCAGTAAGTGGCGTGTGCACAACAGAAATGTTGGAAGTATACATTGCTATCACCATCGAGTATTGCTTTTATACACTTAAATTTCTATCTTAATTTTATGTTATTGGACTGGTACAAAATTAAGTTTTTGTCCCTCCCCTTGCTGTGAACTCTAAAGGGGTTTTTCTCCCCCAAAGAAAGTTTCTGAATATCTACTCAGGAACAAAATAACACATTGGCCCCGGTCCGGATTCGCGTTTTTCCCGAGTGTACCGAATATTTCCGATTTGCGCGATTTCCCTGAGTTGCCCCGGGATGTGGTGCCGTGATCGGATGTGTGCAGCGCTGCCGGCATGCAGCGACAGAAAAGAATAGGGGGGGAGTGGCCGACGAACCCCCCACGGTTCCGGCACAACGCGGCCTTCCCCAACCACGCCAGAAGTATAAAACATAAACTACGGCCTAAAGTGTTACATAAAGTTATACAAATGGTCATCGCTTTGTCTCCACTGTTCTACTGTCACACTTGGAGGCTTCTTAGAACAAACTATACATTAGCTATTCCTAGGATAGGTCATCAGATTGACACGCCCATTGATCAGCTGTTTGAAGAGTCCGCACTGCAATCTGACAAGCAATGACTGCTCATCAAGCAAACGCCGTAATATTACAGCAGCTAAACTATAAAGTTATCAGATCACCTATGTATACTGCGTCACAAGCAAAGGAGCAGCTGATCAGTGGGATTGGACACCTAACAATGTGATATGGATAAGCTTCTCCTGGAAAAAATGTTTTTAATATTAGTAAACAAATACAAGTATATTGAATATAAGTAAAGATGACGCCAAGGCACAATCCGAGGTTATGTCCTATATGACACAGGCAGGCAGACGGATGAAATGGAACCACAACAAGATGTCTCCACTCATGTTGGAAGAAAAATGCAGTGACCTTCCACTAAAAGGAAACCTACCACATATTAAGGTAGATCCAGTGGTAGGTGCATCTAACGAATGTAAGGATAGCCCTAATTCTTTAGTCCCCACAATCTTTTAGACATTTTAATGGCCTTGATATGCAAAATTTCTAAAGAGGCTACTGGGGCGTGGATTAGCCGGAGCTGAGGCTACACGGTGCGGCTACTACACGCCACAGTAGCCTCTCTGATCCTCCTACCAGATATCTTAAGTGGCAGCTACAAGGAGCTGCACACACTTGTCCGTGAAGCCGGAGTTCTGCGCATGTGCAGAACTCCAGCTTTGCAGACGAGTGCGCGCAGCTCCTTGTAGCTGCCGCTGAAGATATCTGGTAGGAGGATCAGAGAGGCTACTGGGGCGTGTAGTCTCAGCTCCGGCTACTCCACGCCCCAGTAGCCTCTTTAGAAAATTTGCATATCAAGCCCATTAAACTGTCAAAAAGATTGTGGGGACTGAAGGATTAGCTCTAAAAAGGGTTATCCTTACATTAATTAGATGCATCTACCACCGGATCTACCTTGTGGTAGGTGGTAGGATTCCTTTAACTGCCCCACAATAGCTGCAATATAGTGAAATGAAGAGTAATACTTAACAAACATGCAATTTTATAAAACAATATCAGTTGATCTTATAAAGCTCCATCTATGCGTTGGCCATTCCCGCAGAAAGCCGGTATAATTGATTCCCTCTCTTCCCTCCTCGCACTCCTTCTGTCTCTCTCCTGAATATGAAATATACTGCAACACTATTTGCTTCTCTGGCATCCGTGGCGGATCCATAAATTAGGCTGCAGCTCACCTCCCCTTTAAACAGGCAGCAGCAGCACATGATGTCTAATGGCTTGTCCTTGTTATCACTGTCGGGCTGGAGTGAAATGCGTGGTGTATCTGCTGCGATCATTTCTGCTGGTCTGCACTGACGTCGTAATGAGTTGCGTCGATGCTCGGATTTTTCTGCTGATCCGTGATACTTTTGTTGACACGTGGCCCGGATCCAACTTTCTAGGGTTTGTCTTTTATAAGCGCAAGCTGCTTTGTTATGTATGCAGAATACTCTCCGTAGCAGAGCTGCAGTGCAGTCAGCGCTTCCAAGTGGATCTTTCATTGCCTGGAAAGAATTATATTTCTCCTGGGCTGTGTGCAGCCAATACGAATCCTGAGAAAAATACAAATATTACTAAAAAAATGTTATATTAGATACTTAATGTCAAAGCCAAAATTTCCTGGCCATCTCCACCCATTAGTCAAGCGGTCATATGACTTTGCAATGCCTTTGCAGTAAGTAAATTGGCCAGATTTCCACTCATAGAAGCATATTGGAGGTGGGGGTCTTAAGCGTTAACAGTGAATATAGATATGGCTTGTCTGTGTTGTGTAATGCAGTGCTATTTCCAATAGGATGGTTAGTTACAGGGGTATAAAGGATACATTTCTACCCTTTGACCATAACTAGTCAAGAAACTTTACAAAAAAAACCACAAAGTAGAGGTCAATTAGGAAATTTTGTAATACATGTTATCAGGGATGGGGAGATCTATGGGGATAGGTGAAGGGAAAGCGAAGGAGAATTAAATGAGAACATATAGACACAAGCAGAAAAAACTGCAGCAGATACAAGTAAGTTTTCTCTGCATCTCCAGTTCTTTACTCACATTGGTATAATAATAATAATTCCTTTATTTATATAGCACCAACAGATTCAGCAGTGCTACACAGAGCTTGCCAGATCAGTCCCTGTCCAGTATGTTTTGAAGTGTGGGAGGAAACTGGAGGACCCGGAGGAAACCCACGCATTGGTCAGTACTTCTGTATTATGCACTTCACGAAATGAGTGATTCACAATAAACCTTAACTTTATAAAAAAATCTATAAACCAGTGAATAAACAAACACTTTATTGGGAGTAATTGACTTATATTCTGCATTTCATAGCAGTTTTACCCTTTGTGAGTCCCAGTTTGGTGCAAACAGATTATCCAGTCAGATGCCGTAGAAAACCTATAGAGAAAGTAAAAGATTCTGCTTTATAACTCTTGTCCAAGTTGCAGCAGGGTTACATATGGAGTGTAGAGATATGTAATGAATAAAGCATCTGCAGTGACTTCTATAGTCAGCTGCTATTACAGATCTGGAATCTTCTTTAATTTTTGATGAAGAAAAATGTAATCCAGAAGAAATGTCATAGTCAGAAGGAGGGAGCAGGAAACAAGCCCAATAAGTAGAGAAAGAAGCATTTTTTCAGATAAGATTAAAAAGTTTCTTATATTTGCTTGTTCTATTGACCATTTAAAGAGGTTATCCAGTAATTCGGGATCATCCTCTTGGGGCCAGGGCAGAGGTTATCAAAATAAAAAAAAACAAAGAGTACTTACCCAGTTCCAGAATTGCGTCAGTCTTCAGTCGCCAGAGGCGGAACTAAGATCGTGCGCCCGATATCCTGCATGTGTCGCTTCCCCGCTCAGGTTCCCGGAGTTCACCTTCTTCTTCCTGGTGCATGTAAGTACATTGTTCGTGTATAATGCGCTGTGCGGGGAGTCACTAAGATCGTGCGCCCGATATCCTGCATGTGTCGCTTCCCCGCTCAGGTCCCTGGAGTTCACCTTCTTCTTCCTGGTGCATGTAAGTGCATTGTCCTGTATAATGTGCTGTGCGGGGAGTCACTAAGATCCTGCGCCTGATATCCTGCATGTGTCGCTTCCCCGCTCAGGTCCCCGGAGTTCACCTTCTTCTTCCTTGTGCATGTAAGTGCATTGTCCGTGTATAATGCTCTGTGCAGGGAGTCACTAAGATCGAGCCCCCGATATCCAGCATGTGTCACTTCCCCGCTCAGGTCCCCGGAGATCACCTTCTTCTTCCTGGTGCATGTAAGTGCATTGTCCGTGTGTAATGCACTGTGCGGGGAGTCACTAAGATCCTGCTCCCAATATCCTGCATGTGTCCCTCCCTCCCTCAGGTCCCCGGAGATCACCTTCTTCTTCCTGGTAAATGTAAGTGCATTGTCCGTGTATGATGCGCTGTGCGGGGAGTCACTAAGATCCTGCACCCAATATCCTGCATGTGTCGCTTCCCCGCTCAGGTCCCCGGAGTTCACCTTCTTCTTCCTGGTGCATGTAAGTGCATTGTCTGTGTATAATGCACTGTGCGGGGAGTCACTAAGATCGTGCACCCGATATCCTGCATGTGTCGCTTCCCTGTTCAGGTCCCCGGAGTTCACCTTCTTCTTCCTGGTGCATGTAAGTGCATTGTCCGTGTATAATGTACTGTGCAGGGAGTCACTAAGATCGTGCACCCGATATCCTGCATGTGTTGCTTCCCCGCTCAGGTCCACGGAGTTCACCTTCTTTTTCCTGGTGCATGTAAGTGCATTGTCCGTGTATAATGCGCTGTGCGGGGAGTCACTAAGAAAAACTACCAAAAACGATGCAAAAAACTCCCACATTACACCTGAAGAGATCTGCAAGTGTGAAAGGCCTCAATCAGTTACATTGTACTGAATTGTCCCTGTGCTAGAAAAAGGGAAACAAGAGGGTTTCCAATTAATTGTGTAATTACTGCTCTAAGAACACTCTATTACACTGCATGCCCCTCTAATACAAAACAATACTAGACTGGTATTCCACAATGTATGGATAGATCAGGATCCAACCTCTGGGCTTTACAATCCCAAAAATGAAGGGGCAACAAAGCACTAGTAAAAATGATGTCGTAAGCAGCCAATCGTGTGTGCACTAAGGAAACTGAAATTGTAACCTAACTCACTGCTATGTAAAATGAAGGGGCCCTATTTATAAGAGTCCGCGGAGGGCACTTTGCACCTGTATTTAAACAGGGGATTGTGGCGCACACGATGGATTTGGTGACGCTGTGCTGCTTTCATGCAACAGAAATCGGGCGGCCATCGGGCGATCAGACTAAGCACGGGATTTAACTTTCAAATTGTGTCAAAAGACAATGCACTTACATGCCACAGGAAGAGGTGAACTCCGGGGACCTGAGCGGGGAAGGAGAATGAACAGCAGGATATCGGGCGCAGGATCTTAGTGACTCCCCGACACAGCACATTATACACGGACAATGCACTACATGCACCAGGAAGAAGAAGGTGAACTCCGGGGACCTGAGCGGGGGGAGGGAAGGAACATGCAGGATATCGGGCGAGGATCTTAGTGACTCCCGCACAGCGCATTATACACGGACAATGCACTTACATGCACCAGGAAGAAGAAGGTGAACTCCGGGACGCTGAGCGGGGAGAAGCGACACATGCAGGATATCGGGCGACGATCTTGTGACTCCCGCACAGCAGCATTATACAGGACAATGCACTTACATGCACCAGGAAGAAGAAGGTGAACTCCAGGGACCTGAACGGGAAGCGACACATGCAGGATATCGGGCACAGGATCTTAGTGACTCCCGCACAGCGCATTATACAGGACAATGCAACTTACATGCACCAGGAAGAAGAAGGTGAACTCCGGGACCTGAGCGGGGAAGTGACACATGCAGGATTCGGGTGCACGATCTTAGTGAATGTGGCAAGGCGATATACACGGACAATGCACGTACATGCACCAGCAAGAGAAGGTGAAGTACTCCGGACCTGCGGGGGCAAGCGCGACATGCAGGATATCGGGGCACGATCTTAGTGAATCGTGCACAAGGCATTATACGGACAATGCACTTCTGTGAATCCTCCGTAGGTAAGTAAATGTGCCCACTATGTTATTACAGGTTTTAAACACTTCCTGACTACTTTTCTCCATTTTTAGTAAACTGAAAAGAAACCTACCACACGATCTACCTATTAAGTTAGATGATTTAGCTCCCCCAAATCTTTTATAAACTATGAGATTCTAAAGAGGCTATGGAGCTTGGGTACCAATTACATCTGCAGCACTTGTCCGAAGCTGTGTTCTGCACATGCAGAAAAACCTGGCTTTGGGATGAGAGCTTGACTTCTCGTGGCTGGTGCTGAAGATGTAATTGGTAGGCTGGTTCGCAGAGACTACTGGGCGTGGAGGTTAGCCGTGTCGCAGTGGTGGGCCCTAGCTCCAGGCTATTTCACGCCCCAGTAGCCTCTTTATAAATTTGGCACAAAAGGGCCATGAAAAATTCTAAAAAAATCCTAAAAAGGCTGCTTATCGTGCTACAGATCATGGGGAAATGCCATCAGATCTACCCAATAGGTAGATCCATGGTGGTAGTGGGTTTCCTTTAAAGGAGTGTTTCCAAAATAACAATTTAAATTTATGAATGTCTTGATCATTGGGAGTTCGCTCCTTGGAATCAACCATAAACGCTTCTGCGAATTCTAGTAACATTTTAGCTTCATTCAATTTTTGGGGACTGATTATATGGTGAGCATAACATTATGACAACAGGAGTCCGATCTCATTTTCAATGGTTGGAACACCCGCAATTAAAGATAATAATCGCCTCCATGTTTCTTCGGGTGTTCTATGACAAATAGCGCTGTTAACTGTCTGCAAGGTACCTGAAATCTGTACATCTTGCCCTAACCTGAGCCTGGATATCTGATAGTATGTCAACTCTGCATGCCCTAACCTTGGAAGTAGACTACACTATACTGACTGTTTGTTACCTCAGTGGAACACACCAGTGACCTTCTCTAACCCCCACCTGGGTTATAAATAGCAAAAACAAAAGAGCGTAAAAAAAAACAACTAAATAATCACAACTACTTGCGATCCACAGTTAATTGTCAATATTTTCCCCCCGGATAGGCAGGAAGGTGGGCAAGCTGTTTTGGTGTGTGCCGGCACAGGGGGTTCCTGTCTCTGGGGTCGGCCGCACCGGTTATAGCTTGAAATGCTCAGGGCTGTACATATGTAGGTTATATAATGCATTCTACGCCGGGGTAGTGGGGCCTTTATCATACTCAATACATTGTAAATTTGCAGTGTCAGAGCACAGGTGTTGTAAGATTAAATGACCCCCAATAGTTCATTATTGAGGTAGCAGCACCTGGTAGTCCACAAACGGTGAAAGTCCATAGCCTCTGGATGTGGATTAAAGGGTAAGAGAAAGTTGTTATGTTCTGGGAGAGACAGAATGAATCACGTATATACAGGTTTGAAAATAGCAAGCACTTTGGGGAGTGGCGTAGCTATAGGGCCACCAGTGATGTGAACCTTTTAGAGACAGAGTGCAACAAGTACAACCAAACCCCACGTAATATTCGCAAATAGCCAAACATGACAATTTAGCAGGTAAACTTATTGCTTCTTGTTGTAGTGCAGGTTTTAATTCTTATTGGTCTCACTGAATTCACCAATACAATAGAAAGATGGAGAAATTTGGGATGTACTTCCCCAAGGGTACCTACGAAGAGGAAGAATCAGGGGACAGAGCAGGACACGCCAATGACATCCATCTCTATCCACACTTCGTGCGTCACTCACTGTATCCACAGGAGGAAGCCTTGAGTCCTTTCTGGGCAAACTCTGTTGTTGGGGTGAATGGCCGGGGTGCCCACAGAAAGGTGCACTTGGCACCGTGCCATGGGTTTGCCACCAATGATTAGGGGGTGAAAATATAGTAATTGCCACTTGAGGATGGGGAGGAGGGCTTAAGACGGGTGCTCGGAAATCCCTCAGTCCATGAGATGATGGGGCGAAAGGGACAGTGCATTCTGTCTGCTCTGCTCTTGGGGGCGATGAGGGGTCCGACGGAGAGGTACCTTGATCCATTGAACCCCCGTTCCTTCGCGGATCTGGTGGGGGTCTCATCACCCTGTGGAGGGGGGTGATACTTGTCCCGGGGAAACCCTGTTTAAGGAGTAAAAACTTGGGGGGAGCACTTCAATGCCAAGGTGTAAAGGTATAACATTGCCATAAGTGACCATCATCTAACATGGGTCATCTATATATTCTTTGACTTCCTGTGTGGACACGGGGGTCTATGCCCCCCCCCCCCCCCAGTCTCAAGTGCAATTACTACATTTTCAACCCTACGCTGAATGCACCCCAAAGTGCAGGCTCTCTTTAAACAGCCCTTGTATACAGAATATCTGTCTTCCCAGAGAACAATAACATCTACCAGAATTATTCAGACAATCATCCATCATGGCAGCAATATAGAAACTACATTGCGGAAGTAAATTAGTGAAACATTGTTGTTGGTTTTTGTGCCTGTTTTTTTTTTCTTCTACATCATACTACAAACCAATCTGGATTCCCGGTCGTGGAAACATTGGCAAATCATCTTACTGTGAGTCATTAGATAAATTCAGTCTCCTAATTGTGTCTACCCACTCACGGCAATCTCTTGTTATTTCCATTTCAAACAGCACAACGGCGACTTCCTAAACACAGAAATTCAATGACAGAGGATTGTTACAGTTATGTCACGTCCCACATTCACAGGGACCTAAGCAGCCGCTACCGCATGGTTGAAAAATTGTCTTCACTTTGGTCAAGAATTCATTATTGTATCCGAGCCTGTGTTTAACCCCCCTGCGCTCCATTAAAGGTTCACCATAAATATTTCAATCCGCACAAGGGACAGAGGCTCTGAGATCTGGGATTTTCACATACTGGGACATCTCTATTTTTCATTGCCAGCTATATTGCCTGAAGTGGCATGAGCGGGTCACTTGGTGGTAATATAGATGTGGCACGTGAAATACATCCCCCAGTAGTGGCGGTGCAAACAGAAATGTGAAGTAACATTGCTAGTCTCCATCGTAATTATTGCTTTTATACACTTAAATTTTATCTTAATTTTATGTTATTGGATTCTGGTACAAAATTTTAAAGTTTTTGTCCCTCCCCTTGCTGTGAAAACTTATAAGGGGTTTTCTCCCCACAAAGACAAGTTTCTGAATATTACTCAGGACACAAAATAACACATTTGGCCCGGTCGAGATTCGCGTTTTCCGAGTGGTACCCGATATTTCCGATTTGCGACGATTTCCCTGAGTTGCCCCGGGATGTTGGTGCGTGATCGGATTTGTGGGCATCGGCGCCGGGCATGCACGCGACAAGAAAACGGGGGGCGTGGGCCGGGGAACGAAAACCAACGGATTCGGAAAAAAACCGCGGCAGTTTAAAAAAAAAATGTGTCGCGAAAAGTGCACTTACCTTCACTCTTAGGCCCCGCTTGGTGTATTCCAGTGCGATCCGATGCTCTTCAGCGCAAGCAGCGCCCCCCTGGATACGCGAATGGGGACGGTAAGTAAATCTGCCCTATTCTCTAATTCAAGTAAAAAAACTATATATGTCAACCTGTCTCTATCATCGTGGGTACTCAATTTTGGGTCCCTATGGTCGCAACATCTTGTTCTTCTGTCGACTCTGATTGAGTCTCTCTGCCTCCACCCTTGGCATTCAGGACAAGCTCACACAGACATGATTCTGCCAGCCACCAACACATGGTGAGGTAGTTAAGCTACAAGCCTACCGACAGATAGTTTTATCAGGAGGGGAGGAGAGGGAGGTATATGCAGAAAACTTTGTGTGTTATAGGTGGTTGGAGAGCTGAGAGTGTCATGGTTTAATTCCGTGTTTATATCCATATCATGGATCCATTTCATCTCTGATCATATTCTTGTTATGTGTCAGATTACTAGAAGAATATTCAGAAGGATTAATGAAAGTGTATATAACCCTGTACCAGATAATCTAAGCAAATTGTCAGCAACAGCATCTCATAGCACAGAGGGATCATGAAGTGTCTGCTTAAGAGTCCCGCTCACATATACACTGACCATCATGAGGAAAGGAAGCTAAAAAAAGCATAGATTGTAAAGTAAGGGGTTAAAATGATCATTATTGTGTAAACTCATAGGGGATTAAAACATTTTTTATTTTCTTTATGGACAAACCGACTTTAACACACTTAAATACCCAGATATTATAATTTTCCACTACATCCCTGTGAAAGAAACTTACCGAGGAATTCTCCACCCCCCCCCCATTATTGCAGAAGTAGATCTGATGGAGATTCATCCTACCTCTGCATTATTATGTAATTTAATATTATCCGAAACTAATTGTTAACTTGATTTTAAATAATATGTAAAGTAAACTTAGCCTAGTAGCTTATTCCTTAGCTCCCGACGCCCAAAGCCCGTTACTAAACGCCCCATAGCCTATGCAGTGAATTTACAATTTACTGTACTTAAAAAAAGTTGTAAACAAGGTAGGTCCAGGGATAATTAAATTACAGATTATTTTTTAGGTCATATGTTCCAAAATTTCAATTGCAGATTCTTGATGTAGATCAGCAATGGTAGGTTTCCTTTAAAGAAAACTACACCAGGATGAAAGGATTGTAAACCAAGAGACACTGACATATGATGTGTGCCACCCCCGCACTGTCAGGATCTGATCTTCCTTTTAGCATTCTTACTGTTTTTACAAAAAGGTATTTAAAATCATTGCAAATGAGCCTGCAGAGGTCTAGGGCTCCATAGGTGTTAATGGAGCCTGGAAGCCCCTCAAGCTCATTTGCATAATATTTAAAAGCCTTTAATTATTAAAACCAAGGGCATAGCGAGGCCTACAACGACCCGCCACCGGGATCATGCAAAGGAGGACACAGACCACTACCTGCTGTGTGACCTAGGCTGACACAATCCTTCACCTGGTGGTAGATGTCCTTTAAATGCTCAAGCTTCGGTATCCAGACTACTGCAGTGAGTGGGTTAATCAATATAATCCTAAGCTGATTAATATGACTGGGTGGTCTAGTTATTATGAGAGTTAATTTTAGTATATTTGGTGGTTGTGGGTGCTGAGGTTGTTAATGGAGAACCTCCACAACAGTCTAGGAAACTAAACGACACCCCTCCCTGCTTTTGATATACCTAATGGTTCTTACAGCATAAAGGGTCAATTAAAGTTATAGCATACAGTCTATTGCAGTGAAGAGGTTTATCCAGAATTCCAGGTGCCGGGGAAGTCGACTAGGTAAATGCCCAATACACACCTTGGGGCACTTTACTAAGGTCCGCCCGGAGCGCATTTTGTTGGGGTTTTCCCAACGATTTCTGTTGGCACCAAACTTCCCCGGGATTATGGCGAATCGGAGCCGGCATGCACAGGGCATGGCTGTCGGACACCCCCCGATTCGGACAACATGCAGGATTTAACATTTCAAATTGTGACGCAAGACACGCACTTACAAGCCGGGAAGAAGAAGGTGACTCAGGCGGACCTCGGCACAGCAGGGACACATGAGGAAATCGGGAGCCAGATCTTAGTGAATCCCCGGCAGACCCGGTGGGTGTCTTGACCCCCCCCAAAAACAAAAAAATGCGCCGCAGGATCGCGACAGGACGGGTAAGTAAATGTGCCCCTTGAGTAGTATTCTGGTTAGTCCTGGTGTTGGACGTGTAAGTGTAACGACCCCTGGTGGTCTAATATAGGCAGGGCCTGCTCTGAATGTCTGTATATCTGGTTGATTTGGGCAATGAGGGGGTTATTTGTAAACCTTGGTAGTCTTGGGCAGTGAAGGGGTTTATTAAAGTGATCAGAGGGTCATTACATTAAAATAATTATTTATACCGAAACCCACGACTTTAGGTTTTATGAGAAAACCACTTACATAATGAGTAACTACTCGTTATCTATCCTCATGGAGGATTGATAGGTCACCGGAAGATGCAGGTCATAGTCATGTCAGTAATGAGCCAAACACAACATAAATCTTCACAAGTAGAGATCACTGCAAGTTAAGTACTGACCCACCATAGAGCCGCTCCTCACACTGGCAATCTGACAAGGAGGAATATGTAGGTGGTAGGACAAAATCTCCCAAAGTCATGAAAATTGACTTCTTCTCGCCCCATTTTCACATGAGATGAGTAAACTTAAAAGGCGTTTCCCATGAAAGAAAGTTCTCAAAAATAGTGATGTTTACACAATAAAGACTTTTTAACCCCATACAATTTTACTCCGTTTAATGGTGTTTTAGCTCCTACACTCCGTTGATTGTTGATGTGAGATCCCCAAAGTAGAGCTGGGACTATATGAGCAGACCCTTCATGATCCACTAGTGCTTATGAGATTCTGTGTAGTGCTGACAATGTGCTTAGATTATTCAGGGTCCAGGTTTAGCTACACTTTCAGTTTATCTTCTATAAACATTGAACTAGTATGTGACACAGAGAGAGAAAGAGAATTAAAAAAACAGATCAGACCCATGAGAGATCCATGAGATGAATGTAAAAACACAATGAATGATACTCTCAGCTCTGCCCTACAATCAGCTATAACAAACTCTGGCAAGCTCTGCTATAGCCTCCCTCACCCTCCATGATAAAGATTATTCTGTCTGGAGCTTGTAAAGTAAGTCTCTGCCACACTGCTGCCTTACCAGTAGGAGATGGCCTGGGTCTGAGCTGGTCAAGTAATGCAGGGGGGAGGGAAGCAGGAGGCGAGAGCACGCAGTGTGCAGGATAGGAAGAAGCTATTCTGAAAAAAGAATCTTCCCTGGGCCCAGACCATGGTCAGAAGATTTACCAGGACTGACTGACAGGTTGGAATGATATTGGAAATGCTGTATTTTTGTCAGAAAAAGTGATGACGAGAAGTGTAATTTTGATAAGCTGTAGTAATTAGAATTTGTCTTTGTGCGTTGTAAATACCTTTAAGTGGTATAGGAGCGGGGTTTGTCACTCAGAAGCCGCTTATCTCTATCTTGGTTCTATAGAACCTAAAAAACAGGCCTGTTGTGTCATATTATGGTCAGCGCTTTGGCTTATGTGAGTTACCAGAACTGGCCAGGACACCCCGGCAGGAGTGGATCTTCATCGCCAGGTTGCATTTCCAACTATGTATTTTACCAGCCTTGTATCTCTGGTTCTGTAGACTCTATGCCTCAAATGGTAAATCTGAAAGATGAGATCCTTACCTTTATATGACACATGTTTCTAGGTGATCAGGAACGAAGAGAGGCTTCAACGAAGGAGCATATGAGTGAGATGCCATATAAAAGAGGGATCAAGAAAGGAGATTTCATACCTTACCGGGAGGGGGCAAATAGTTAATGGGGTAAAAATCTAGTGACAGGTTCCTCGTTAGATTGATGAATTTCACCAAGCCCAGATCTATGATTTTCTAAACCCTTTCTTCTTCTGTAGTTCCCAAATGGCCCATAACGGACGCGTCCACCAATCGGACCATCAATTTATTTGAATAGGGAACCAGTAAATCCCATACTTTGCCCTGTAGTGGCCACTGAGGCCTCGGTAAGCTTATCCCATAGCATATGTGCTAGCAACTCATTTGATCCATAGGTCCCTCAGATGAAGGAAGATATCAGATTTTAGTGGGATGGAAATTTTTGTGAAAAACATATTTTCAACAAAAAAGATAGATACAAAATGACAATATTTACAAATGGCCACGGATCACTAAAAAGTTAAAGACCAAGTCTCTTGTTCTGCCAGCGACAGCCAGTTTCTCTTTATCCGGTGCCCCCTGGAGGGAAGCTGATGGGATTTTGACGGATGTGTGTGGGAGCAATGCTGTCATAGTTATGAGAAATTATTACCTCCCGATACTGACCCATGCGCTGTAATCTCCAACATGAGTCATTTCTTCTTCCGCTCCGGCGGCCAGAAGTTCACATCGTATGTTTGTTAAATTGCATAATGTTCCTATTTTGACACCATTTCTTTTTTCTTTCTGTTATGGATATGACTTTCTTTCCTTTTGCTTTTTTTACAAAACATACATAAAGAAACATGTTAGACAGGGACCATGGTCCTGCACATTCAACATCGCTCAGAAAAAAGATGACAACACGCCGCCCCCCGACCATTGCAGGGAGCGGCGAGGCTGCCCACCCCCAAGATCTTTTAGGTCAAACCGCCAGAAAAGCTTGCTTTATTATCCGGCCCCCCCGACTCAGATGGTATGAGAGAATTATCAGACTTTAGTCGTGATTTCTGGCACTGTGACTGGGAGAATTTCTAGTATCGAAGATATAAATAATTTGTTAACAAAGGAGAAAAAAAAACAGAACATACACAAATAATAATTATTAGAGTGAGAGAGAGAAAAAAGAACGAAGAAGGAGAGGAAAAGCAAATGGGAACCCCCCCCCCCCCCCCACCCGTCACCACCTCTATCCCGCAAATCGGTCCGTAGTACTCAAGGGGATCACAATCTAATCAACCCCACCCCCCCCCTACCCCAGTATGTTTTGAGTGCCTGGAGGAGGAAAGGAAAACCGGAGGACCCGGAGGAACACACACAAAAACAAGGAGAGAACATTACAACTCTTATCTATAGACCAGTGATGGCGCTAACCTGGCACTTTCGGTGGGCACTCAGGTCATCAACCGAGATGACTCAGGCGCACTCTTCCTGCAGCCCAGACAGCACGGACACCGAGGTATTTTAACGTGACCCCAGCGCTACCTGGAATATTTTCTGCTTTATTGGTGTCCTAGGCGCTTGGTATCAATGAAAAAACGGACAGAGAAGGAAGTATAAATCACAAATTAAATTTCTGTGTTGCACTTTAGATAATAGAGGGTTCTTTGTTGTAGTTTGGGCAATTGGCCTCTAAAAGGTTCGCCGTCACGATATAGCCGGTAGAGTTAATGAGCCCACCCCCAGACATTGGCATTGGTTTCTGAACCCAATGTAAACCCACCATGTGACCGCACCTAACATGAATTCAGATAATACTTTTTTCTTTTCTTGGAAAGTATTGTTCGGTTTTGAGTATTGTGATACTCTCGGGATCACACTCAAAATTTGGTAGTGGTGCAACCTATAAGTGCGCCCCATCAGTAGCAACCGGTAATGGGCCTTGGTCTCCTTCTTTATAGCTGGTAGGACCGGGATGTGCAATGTAAGGGCTTTTCAACTTTAAACCCCAAAACGAGGAATGGGCTGCGCTGTTGGGGGATCCCCGGTTCTGCGTCCATAGAATAGTCATGGAATTGGCAGCAGAACGTAGAGTTAACCCGGAGTAAGTGAGGGGAAACGGTTCGTCGGGAATGCCACAGGTTAGAAGTCAAGTCAGGAACAGAATCAAAGGTTGGAGCCAAGGGTACAGAATATTAGGTACTGTCTGAGGTCAAGATGGAGGTGGAGTTCAAAACAACAGCACAGAGAACAAAACGCAGACTAGACCGGCAATTCACACTAGGTCACCCGTTGGTGTGGCCTTAGAAAACTCACACCCACTATATAAGTGCCAGAGACACTCATACCTCTTTATTCTGAAACCAGCAGGGCCACCGTGGACTGGGACCCGCATACAAGTGGGGCCATAGAATCTTCCTGAGATTCAATAGTTACAATGGCAGAGGTCGTGATGTTGGGGTGGGAGACCTCGTTTAGGAGACCCCGCACTCCGTAGAGTTGATTCGCTGCTACCGGTTCCAAATTGATGTCAACCAAGTGCATGCATAAAGAATAACAGCAGACAGCCAGATCAGGTATAACTCCCTCACGCAGGATATTCTGCTTTATACAATGAAATATACCAAATCACATAGAAACAAGAGTAGGAGTTACTAGTTTTTCTCTGTGTCTCTCCGTGATAGGAAAATCGGAGATGACCAAGACGTCAGGGGGGTCACATTCCTGCATACCAAGGTCTTATCTCAGATGGCTGTGTCCAATCCATTGGGAGTAGATATTATCCCGTAGTGACATCACTGGGTATTATCCCTGTGTCTGTACTGGACATGCTGTGTTGAAGTCCCAACTGTGACATCACTGCGTTGTTGTATTATCTCTGTACTGTGACATCAATGACGTGTATTATCTCGTACTGTGACATCAATGTGGTATTATCTCTGTACGTGACATCACTGTGGGTCTGATCCATGTACTGTGATTCACTGTTGTTGTATGACTCTGTACTGTGACATCACTGTGTGTATTATCCCCTGTACTTGTGCATCGTGTGTGTAAATTCCCATACTGTGACATTTAATGTGTGATATTATCCTTGTACTGTGACATTCACTGGGTGGATTATCCCTGTACTGTGACATCGCTGTGTGTATATCCCGATATGTGACATCACTGTGTGAATTATCTGTACTGTGACATCACTGTGTGTTATCTCTGGAATGTGTGGGGACACACTGTGTGTATTCTTATCCTGTACTGTGACATCACTGTGTGTATATCCCCTGTACTGTGACATAACGGTGGTAATATTCCCATACTTGACATCACTGTGTGTATATATCCCTGTACTGTGACATCACTTTGTGATTAGCCCTTACTGTGGGACCATCGGTGTGTGTAATATTCCATTACTGTGACAGCACTGTGGGTATTATCCCTTTTACTGTGGACTCACTGTGTTATTATCTCTGGACTGTGGACATCACTGTGTTATTTATCCTGTGACTGTGACATCACTGTGTGTCTTATCCCCTGTACTGGACATCGCTGTGTGTAATTTCCCATACTGTGACACACTGTGTGAAATTTCCTGTATGTGACATCACTGTGTGTTATTACCCTGTGCTGTGACATCGCTGTTGTATTATCCCTTAATGTGACAATCACGTGGTGTATTATCCTGTACTTGTGAATCCACTGTGTGGATTATCCCTGGTACTGTGACATTGACACACGTGTGTATATCCTGTTACTGTGGACATCCGTGTGTATATCTCTGTTACTGTGGCATCACTGTGTGTATTTTATCCTGTACATGTGGACATCACTGTGTGTGTAGTATCTCTGTATAGTGACATCAGGTGTGTATTATCCCGTACTGTGGACATCCACTGTGTGTCTGTAGATCCCTATACTGTGAAACACTGTGTGCATTATCCCCATACTGTGACAGCGTGTGTGTATTATCTCTGTACTGTGACAATTCATGTGGTATTATCCTGTACAGGGACATCACTGTGTTGTATATCCTGTACCGGGACATCACTGTGTGTATTCTCAATGGACTGCTGACATCATGTGGATAATACTGTACTGTGACATCGCTCATGTGTGTATTATCTCTGTACGGGACATCACGTGTGTATTATATCGGTTAATGTGGCATCACTGGTGTATTATCCCTGTACTGTGACATCATGTGTGGATTCCTCTATTGTACTGTGACATCATGTGTGGATTATCCCTGTACTGGGGACATACGGTGTGTTATATCCCTATACTGTGAACAGCACTGTGTGTATTTATCCCTTGTACTGTGACATCGCTGTGTGTATTATCCTGTACTGGTGACATGCACTTGTGTATTACCCTTGTACAGTGACATCACGTGTGTATTATCCCTGACTGTGACATCGCCTGTGTGTATTAATCCCGTACTGTGACATCACTGTGTGTCTATCAATGTCCTGTGACATCAATGTGTGTATTATTCGTACCGTGACATTCACTGTGTGTATATATCCTGACTTGACATCACTGTGGGTATTATCTATGTTCTGTTGAAATCACTGTGTGTATTCTCCCTGTCTGTGACATCCACTGGTGTATTATCCATGTACTGTGACATCGCTGGTGGAAATTATCTATGTACTGGACATTCATGTGTGAGTATCCCGTACTGTGACTCCACTGTGTGTATTATCTCTGTACTGTGACAATCACTGTATGTATTATCCCTGGTACGTGACATCACTGTTTTATTGTCTCTGTACTGTTGACACACTGGTGTATTCTCCTGTACTAGTGCATTCACTGTGTGTTATTACCCCCCTGTACTGTGACATCGGCCGTGGTAATTCTACCTGTGCCTGGAACATCACTTGTGTGTATTATCTCTGGTACGTGTGACATAACTGTGTGTATTGATCGTCTGTACTGTGACATCTACTGTGGTATTGTGTTATCCCTTGTTACTGTGACATCACTTGTGTTTATCTCTGTACTGACATCACTGTGTGATTATCTCTTCACTGTGACATCACTGTGTGTATTCATCTCTGCACGTGACATCAATGTTGTGTATTCCCTGTCCTACGTGACATTCACCGTGTGCTCGGGAATTATACTTGAAGCTTACTTTGACGAATCCCTGTTGTATTATCCCTATGAGACTGGATTCATCACTGTGTGTTATGAATCCCTGCATGTGACATCACTGGTGTATTATCCCTGTACTGTGACATCACTGTGTGTCATTATCCCTGTACTGTGACACACTGTGTGCATTATCTCTGTACTGTGCAGTCACGTGTTGTATTCTCTGACTTGTGACATCACTGTGTTTATTATCGGCGTACGTTGATCCTGCTGATTAGATCTGAGCATCCATTGTGATTCCTACTGCTACTTAATCCCTTGGTATATTCCTGTGACATCACTGTGTTGTATTGAATCTCTGTAATGTGACATCCACGACTGTGTTATCAATCTCTGTTACTGTGACATCACTGTTGGTGTATTACCCTGTACTGTGACAGCACTGTGTGTATTATCCCTGTACTGTGACATCGTTTGTATCTCTGATGTGACCGGTATTATCTCTTGTACTGTTGACAATTCCATATCACTGTGTGTATTATCCTGACCCTACTGTGACTTCACTGTGTGTATTATTATCTCTGTACTATTGACATCCTGGGGTGTATGTATCTTCTGTACGTGACATCACTGTGTGTTTTATCTGCTGTTAACTGTGCTACACTCACGGGTGTTATTTTCAATGTACTGTGACATCACTGTGTGTATTATCCCTGTACGTGTGACTCACTTCGTGTGTATTTAATGGCGCACTGTTGATTATCCCGTATGGTCTCACTGTGTTGCATTATACCCGTGTACTGTGACATCACTGTGTGTATTATGCTCTGTACTGTTGACATCACTGTGTATATCTATCCTGTACTTTGACACACAGTTGTTTGTAAGTATCTACTGTACTGTGACATAACTGTGTGATTAGATCTTCTGCCAACCTGGTGACGTCAAGGTGGGTATTCTTAATCCCTAGTATGTGATACTCACTGTGGGCACTTATTCCTGTACTCGTGACCATAAGCTGTGGTTAGTATCAGTATGTACGTGACATCAATAGTGTGTATATCCCGACTGTGACAGGTCGCACTGTGGTATTTTATCCCTGTACTTGAATCAATTGTGTGTTAGTATCCCCGGAATGTGCATCACGTTGTTCATTTCCTGTACTGGTGACCATACACTGTGTGTATATCACTGTACTGGTGACACGTAATCCCGTACTTGCTTCATTATTAACCTTCTGTGATCCGGGTGATTACTATGTAACCACGCTTCGCTGTGCTTAGTTGATGGCAATCGTGTTGGTTAGCTCTGTGACATCACTGTGTGTATTATCCCTGTACTGGTGACAATCACTGAGTGTGAGTATCTCTGTACTGTGGACATCCTGTTGTGTATATCCCCTGTACGTGTGACAATCACTTGTGTATTAACCTTACTGTGACATACTGTGTGTATTATCCTGTTACTGTGACATAACTGTGTGTTTTATTCCTGCCGTGACATCACTGTGTGATATTAATCCCTAGTAACTGTGTCTAATCACTGTTGTGATAATCCTATTGTACTTGTGACATCGCTGTGTTGTATTATACTGCCTGTCACTGTGACATCACTGTGTGCTAGTATCCCTGTACTGTGACATCACTGGTGTCATTAATCTCTGTAGTGTTACATCACTGTATGTTTATCCCTATCCTGAGTTGACATCACCTGGTGTATTGGTTTGTGACTGGTGACATCACTGTGTGTATTCTTCCCGTTATGGGACGCATCACACTGTGTGTATTACCCCTGTACTGGTGACATCACTGTGTTTTTATTACCCTGTACCTGTGTACGACCTCATGTTTGTATTTGATCCTGTGACATAAGTTTTGATTACTACAGGATCACGTGTGATTCATCTCGTGTGTTCATCTATTAGGCCTGATTCTTTTATTAACAGTGAGGCTTCATTCATTCACCTGTGTTGTAGTATCTCTGTCCTGTGACATCAACTGTGTGTATATCTTATGACATACGTGGAAAGTCTCGACTGTGACATCCACTGGTGTTACCTGCCTAGGAAATCACACTTATTATTCTCTGACTACTGTGACATCAACTGTGTGTATTACCTGTACGGTGACATCACTGTGTGTATTATCCCTGTACTGGTGACATCACATGTGTGTATTATCGATCTGTACTGTGCCATCACTTGTGTAGTTAATTAATCTCTGTCACTGTGACATCACGTGGGTGTCTAGTATCCTGTAACTGTGACATCACTGTGTGTCATTATCCCTGTACTGTGACATCAACTGTGTGATATTATCGCCTGTAATGTTGAATTCACTGTGGTATATCCTCCCCTTCATGTGACATCACTAGTGTTTTCATGTAATACTTTGACAATACTGTGGGTTCATTATCTGCTGACTATGACTGCACCTGTATATTATCCTCTGTACTGTGACATCACGTGGTGTATTATCTCTGTACTGTGTACATCACTGTGTGTTCTCTCCTGACCCTGTGACATCATGTGTGTATTAATCCCTGTACTAGTGGACACGTCACTGTGTGCATTATTCCGTGTAAGTGAACATCACTGGTGTATTCATGCTCTGTACTGTTGACATCCTGTGTGTATTACAGTCCTGTACTGTGACATCACTGTGTGATTAGTCCCTGTACTTTGACAACACTGGTGTATTATTCCTGTACTTGTGACATCACGTGCTCTATGTGACATGTTGTATTATTCTCTGTACTGTGACATCACTGGTGTTATACCCTGTACTGTGACATCACTGTGGTATCTTGTCTTGATCACTGTGATTTACGGAATCACTGTGTGTATTCTCCTGTACTGTGACATTCACTGTGTGTATTTCCCCTTACTGTGACATCACTGTGGTCTTATCATGTACTGTGACATCCCTTGGTTTTATTATCCTCAGTATGTGACATCACTGGTGCAGTATCCTCGGTACTGTGACATCACTGTGTGTATATCTCTGTATGTGAAAGCAATGTGTTCTTCCTTATCTTATTTATCACTGTGTTATCTCCGTTATACACCTTTGTAACCCTGTACGTGACATCACTGTGTGTATTATCCCTGTACTGTGACATACTGTGTGTATTATTCATCTGTATCATTCTGTATACGGTATGACATCACGGTGTGATTAATCCCGTGCTCACTGTTTTACGCTGTACTGAGTCAACCTGTGTGATATCTAAATCCGTACTGTGACATCATCTGTGTGTAATGTCACCTGCTACTGTGACATCACTGTGTGTATTATCCCTGTACTGTGACAGTCACTTGGATCCTGTATGGGAATAGTTCATTATCTGTACTGCTTGACATCACGGTGGTGTATGATCACTGTAGCTCGTGACATCACGTGTGTTTTTACCACCTGTACTGGACATCACTGTGTGTATTATCCCTTATCTGTGACATCACTAGTGTTGTATTATCTCCGTTACTGGACATCAGTCGTGTATATTATCCTGTACTGTGACATCACCGTGTGTGTAGTAATCCACTGTACTGTGACATCCACTGTGTTGTATTATTTCCCGTCATCGTGACATCATGTTTATCTTGGTCTGTACTGTGACACTCACTGTGTTGTATAATCGCCTGATGGTGACAGCACTGTGTATATTATTCTGTACTGTGACAATGCGCGGTGTGTATTATACCTGTACTGTGACATCAATGTGCTGTATTATCCTGTCCGTTGCCAGCACTGTGATATTATCCTCTGTACTGTGGACATCACTGGTGTATTATATCTGACTTGACAATACTGTGGTGACATCCGCACTGTGCATCTGTGGCTATTCATCTCTGTACTGTGACATTCATGTTTGGTGTATTATCCTGTACTTGAACTCACTTCGTGTGATTATCCTGATGATGCACTGTTGTCTCTGTACTGTGACAATCACTGTGTGTTATTCCTCCCTGTACTGGTGACATCACTGGTGTGTATACCTTACTGTGACATCACTTGTTATTATCCCTGTACTGTACATCACGGTGTGTATTATCCTCGTACTGTGAACACTGTGTGTATTTTCTACTCTGTACTGGTGACATCAAGCTGGGTATCTTCCTGTAATATTTTAGTTCTTTCGGACGAGTCACTTGGTGTCACCTATACTAGTACTTGTGTATTATCCGCCTGTACTGCCCATCACGTGTATAAATATCCTTTGTGACATCACTGTGTGCATTATCTCTTCGACTGTGACACATCACTGTGTGTATATCCTGTACTGTGACATATCTGTGTGTAATTATCCATCTGTACTGTTGAATCACTATTGCCCTACTGGTCTGTGTATTATTCTCGGCTGTACTGTGAACATCACTGTGTGTGATATCGTCGGTACTAGTGACATCACTGTGTGTATGATTCCTGCATAGTGACATCATTGTGTTTTATCTCCTGTGTACTGTATACATCATGTGTGTATTATCTCCTGTACTTGGTGACATCACGGTGTATTACTCTCTGTACTGTGACATGGTGTATTATTGACTGTCGTACTGGTGCTTACCCTGTACTGGTGGGACGCATCTGTTGTATACCTGTGTGCCTAGTTATCCCTGTACTGTGACATCACTGGGGTGTGTATTATCCTCTGTTATGGTGACATCAACTGTGTGTCATTTCCCTGTATGTGACACTCACTGTGTGATATTAACCTGGCGTGACGTACTGGTTTGTAGTTTCGTGTAGTTCACTCACGGTAGTATGTCCTGTACTGTGAAACATCACGTGTGTATGTATCTCTGTACTGTGACCATCACTGGTGTATTCTTCCTGCACTGTGAACATCATGTGTGTAATTATCCGTTTTGTCACTGTGTGTCTTATCCACCCTGTACTGTGCTACGTATATCGCACTGTGCTCACGAGGACTGTGTCTTCCTACGGTCACTCACGTGGTGTTTCCTATTAGATCCTTCTTATGTGTTTAATTCTGTATTGACACTCACTGGGGTTGATATCCTCAACTGTGACCCATCACTGGTGGTATTACATCCTTACTGTGACATCACTGTGTGTATAATCCCTGCTACTGTACATCACTGTGTGTTCCCCGTATGACATTATTCCTGTACTGTGACATCACTGTGGTATTACTCGTAACTGTGACATCACACTGTTGTATATCTCTCTGTACGGTGACATCACTGGGTATTATCTCTGTACTGGCCATCACTGTGTGTATTCTCGCTCTGTACTGTGACATCATGTGTTGTCTGTACTGACCTCACTTCACGTGGATCTTATTCAACTTGTGTATATCCTGACTTGAACTTGACATCCCTGTATATCCTGAATTGGACATCACTGTGTGTATAATCTCTGTACTGTGACATCACGGTGTGTATTATCTCCTGTACTGTGACATCCTGTGTGTATTATCCCCTGTACTGTGAATCACTGTGTACTTATCCCTGTACTGCTTGACATCACTGTGTGTATTTCCGGACGTGAATATCACTGTGTGTATTACCCGGTATCCTGTGACATCACTGTGTGTTATTATCCCTGTACTGTGACTCACTGTGGTATTATCCCTGTACTTTTGACATCACTGTGTGTTCTATCTGTACTGTGACATCACTTTTGTATTATACTGTACATGTGACATCACTGTGTGTATTATCCTGCTACTGTTGACTCACTGTGGTGTATTTATCCTACTGTTGACATCACTGTGTGGTCATACCCTGTACTGTGAAACGTGAATTATCCTACGTGATACGTGTTTTTCACTGTACTGACTCACTGTGGATCCTAGTGACATCACTGGTGTATATTATCCTCTTTGAGTGACATCACTTGTGTATGATCCTGTACTGTGACACACTGTGTTATTATTCCTGTACTGTGACATCACTGTGTTGATTACTTACTTCAACTGTGTATACCGTTGGACAATCACTGTGTGCTGTATTGTACTGTGCCTGCACTGTGCATAGTACTTTGCCCGTGTATATTATCACTGTACTGTGACATCACTGTTTTTTCATCTCTGTACTGGTGACACATGCACGTTGTGTGTATTTATCTTACTGTACATCCATGTGTGTTATATCCCTGTACTTGATACATCACTGTGTGTACCGCTGTTGCATATTGTATTTCATGTACTGTGACATCACGTGTGATTATATCTGGACTGTGACATCACTGAGTGTATTATCCCTGTGACTGTGCTCACGTGTTATCCGTACTGTGCACGTGTGATATTACGGCTTTCCACTGTGGGAATCACTTCATGTTCCAGTGACTTGTGATTATCCCTGTACTGTGACATCACTGTGTGTATTATCTCTGTGACTGTGACATCACGTGTGTATTATCCTGGTATGTGACATCACGTGTGTATTGATAGCCTGTACTGTGACTAACCTTGTGTATTATCCGGTACTGCTGTACATCACTGTTGTGTACGGATTAGCTTCCTGCGTGATCACTGGTGATACGGACGTGAGTCTGTGTGTATTGATCTCTGGACTGTGACATCAAGCTGTGTATGTAATCCCATGCTGTGACATACTGTGTGTATTATCTCCTGTTACTGTGACATCACTGTGGGTTGATTATCCTGTACTGTGACATCACTGTGTGTATTATCCTGCTTACTGTGATCACACTGGGTGTATGTACCCTGTAACTGTGACATCACTGTGTTTCTGTATGTTAATCACTGTATTATCACTGTATTGTGACATCACTGGTGAATTATCTCCGTACTCGTGACATTCACATGTGGTTAATTATCTGACTGTGACAATCAACGTGTGTATTTTATCCCGTACTGTGACATGCACTGTGGTATTATCATGTATGTGACAATCAACTGTGTGTATGTATCACTGTACTGTGTACATCACTGTTGTTGTCTGATGATTATATCCTGTATGGATGAGCCTGGGGCACTGTGACATCATGGTGTATTTATCCCTGTACTTGTGAATCACTGGTGTTAATTCCTGTACTGTGAACATCATGTTGTCTCTACTGATGGTGGATATTATCCCTGTACTGTGACATCACTGTGTGCATATTACCTTACTGTGACATCACTGTGTGTATTATCCCCCCGCTTTTCCCTTACTTGACATCACTGGTGTATTATCCCTGTACTGTGAACATTCACTGGGTGTATTATCTTCCCGTACTGTGACATCACTGTGTGTATTATCCCTGTATGTGACATCACTGTGTTATTATCCTGTAATGTGACATCACTGTGTGTATATCTCTGTCGTGACATCAGTTGTATATCCCTGTACTGTGACATCACTGTGTGTATTATCCTGTACTGTGACATCACTGTGTGTATTACTCCTGTACTGTGACATCACTGTGTTGTATTATCCCTGTACTGGACATCACTGTGTGATTAGTCCCCTGTACTGTGACATCACGTGTGTATTATCCTGTACTGTGACATCCACCGTGTGTATTATTCTGTACGTGAATCACTGTGTATTTTACCTAAGTGACATCATGTGGTATTTCTCTGTACGTGACATCACTGTGTTCTGTCATGTGATTCCCTTGTGTTTATCGTGTGACATTCACTGTGTGTTCTTATCCTGTACTGTGACATCATGTGTGTATCTGTAACTGTGTGCATCTGTGGTGCTATTTGTATCCCTGTACTGTGACATCATGTGTGTATATCCCCTGTACTGTGTACATCACTGTGTGTATTCTTCTGTATGTGACCTCCTGGTGATTATCCCTGTTACGTGACATCCTGGTGTCCAATTATCCCTCCCCATCCTCGCCAGTCACTGTGGTAGTCTTCTCTGTACTGTGACATCACGGAGGTATTTTCCCTGTACTGTGACTCACTGTGTGTTTCTCAGTGATCCCGACTCCCCCCCCCCCCTGTACGTGACACTTCACTGTGTGTAGTACCTTGTACTGTGACCATCACTGTGTGTATTATCCCTGTACTGTGACATCACGTGTGTATTATTCTCTGATACTGTGACAATCACTGTGTTGTATGTATCTTCACTGTCGGGACATCACTGTGTGTATTTCTTACGTGAATCACTTGTGTATACATGTACTACAAATGTGTGTATTATCCCTGTTACTGTGTGACATTCACTGTGTGTATTATCCCCGATTGACATACGTGTGCATTACCTACTAATACGTGTGCATTATCCCTCGTACTTTGACATCACGGTGTACTTATCCCTGTACTGGACATCACTGTGTGTATTATCTCTGTACTGTGACACGTGTATTATCTGACGACTCAGTGTGGATTTACCCTTATGACTCACTGTGTATCCTTACTGTGCATCATGTGTGTGACTATGTATGTGACATCACTGGGTGATATTACTTGTACTGTGACATCAATGTGTGGATTATCCTGTACTGTACATCAACTGTGGTATTCATCCCTGTACTGTGGAACATCACTGTGGTTTATCCCTCGCACTGTGACATCACTGTGTGGATTATCCCTGTACATGTGACATCAACTGTGGTGTTCTCAGGTACTGTGACATCACGGTGTATATTTGTACTGTGAATCAAGTGTGTAGTATCCGTAACTGATCACGTGTTTACTGTACATGTGCACGTGTGTTATTATCCACGTACTTGGACATCACTGTGTGTATTATTCGGCCATCCGTGACATCACTGGTAATTATCCCTGTAATCGTGACATCACTTGTGTTAATCGGCTGTAATAACGGCTGTGTTACGTGGACATCATGTGTGATTATCCCTTAGGTGACATCACTGTGCTGTTATGTCATCGTGTATTCCTGTACTGTGACATCACTGTGTGTAGTTATCTCGTACTGTGACATCCACTGTGTGTATTATCTCTGCATGCTGACATCACATGTGGTATACCTGTACTGTGACATTCACTGTGTGAATTATTCCGCGACGTGACATACTGTGTATATTATCCCATTGTTACGTGACATCACTGTGTGTTTTATCCCGTTACTGTGACATCACTGTGTGGATTATCTGTACTGTGACATCGACTGGTGGATTATCACCTGTCTGTGACATCACTGTGTGCAGTATCCCATGTGTGACATCATGTGTGTATTATCTCCTGTACTGTGACATCACGGTGTATTATTCCGGTACGTGTGACATCACTGTGTGTATGATCTTTACTGTGACATCACTGTGAAGTATTATCCCTGTTACTGTGACATCAGAGGTTATTAATCTTGTACTGTGACACACTGTGTGTATTATCAATGTACTGTGACATCACTGGTGTATTATTCCTGTACGTGACATCATGTGTATTATCCTGTACTGTGCATCACTGTGGTGCTTATCCTCTCGTGTACTGTGCATCACTGGGGTATTATCCCGGACACTGTGAATCACTGTGTGATTACTCCTGTACTGTTGACATCAACCGGTGTGTGCATTATCCCGTGTACTGGACATCAACTGTGGGTATTATCTCTGTACTGTGACATTACTGTGTTGATTTACACTGTACTGAGATCATGTGTGTATTATCCCTCGGTACTGTGACATCCATGGTGTATTATCCTGACCTGAGACCATACTTGTGTGTATTATTACCTTGAGTGACACATCACTGTGTTATTATCCTGTACTGTGACATCACTGTTGTTTTATCCCCTGTCCTGTGACTCACTGTGTGATTATCTATGTACTGTGACCTCGCTGATTGTGTATTATCCCTGTGTACTGTGAATCACTGTGTTGCATTATCCCTGTACGTGAATCCATGTGGTATTATCTTGTAATGTGAACTCACTGAGTGTATTATACCTGTAATGTGACATCACTGTGTGTATATCTCTGTACTGTGACATCACTGTGTGAGATACCCGGTTTAATGTGACATCCACTGTGTGTATTATCCTGTCTGTGGACATCCTGTGTGTATTAATATCTTGTTACTGTGACATCACTGTGTTATTATACCGTACTGTGGACATCACTGTGTGTATTATCACCTGTCTGTTTGACATCACTGGGTGCATTATCCCCTGTACTGTGACATCACGTGTGTATGATACCCTGTACTGTGACATAACGGTGTGTAATTATCTCTGTACTGTGCTCACCGGTGTTTATCCTTGTACTGTGACATCACTGTGTGTATTACCCGTGTGTACTGTGAAATCACTGTGTGTATGATCTCTGTGACTGTGACATCACTGTGTGATTATCCCTGTACTGTGACATCACTGGGTGTAGTATACTGTACTGTGACATCCACTGTGGGATTTTCCCTGTACTGTGACAATCACTGTGTGTATTATCTGGACTGGACATCACTGTGTGTATGATCCTGTACTGTGACATCAATGCTGTATTAAAGATCGGGCCGATGCATCCTGACATGATGTCACTTCCCCGCTAAGGTCCGCGAGTTCACCTTCTCTTCCTGTGCATGTACGTGCATTGTCTGTGTATAATGCGCTGTGAGGGGAGTTCACCTAAGACTCGTGCGCCGATATCCGGGCATTGTGTCATTAACGCTCAGGTCCCCGGAGTTCCCTTCTTTCTGGTGCATGTAAGGCATTGTCGTTTATAATGCGCCTGTGCGGGGAGGTCCACTAAGATCGTGCGCCCGATCTCCGATGTGGCGTTCCCCGTCAGGTCCCCGGAGTTCACATTCTTCTTCCTGAGTGAATGTTAAGTGCATTGTCTTGCGACACAATTTGAATCCTTAAACTCCGTGCCGTCCGAATCAGTTGTGGAACCGGCTGGCAGCCGCACCTGCACCAAAAACCGATAGTGTGCGACACAACCCCCAGGGCAGACCCCCGTATATACCTGTCAAAGCCTGCACCAAATCCCGAAACCGGCAAACAGTCAGACGAAAGTACAATCCGCCACCCTTAGTTGAAATACGCCAGTTAGCAGCTGGTCTCCCACCAACCAGCGTAATAGAAAACAGAGAACAAAGCAGAATTAAAAATGAATAGATAGGTGTACGCGCACTCATGGCACCCGCTTGTTTTGTACCGGTGATAAATGCGCGTTTGTTCAAAACGTATTGACAATTCAGATAAGTTTTTCTCTGGAAATTTTATGCTACGAATTACTGTCTTGCCCATATTCATTTCAATTACCACCTGTGCTTCTGTGTTTTAATAACAACATGACAGCCCTTCCCCCAATTCCCAGCTTGTTCACTCTAACCAGTCTCCGTGGACCGTGGTGAGCACTCAGCACTTTCAGGGGGGCCCTTATGTATACAGGATTACAGTGTATCTAAACCCTGCTTATTCCTGATCATCAACATAACAGAATGAAAGGAATGAAAGGTAACATCGCCCCTTAACCAGAGCCGAGCATAGATCACAGCCACTCGTTATTTAAAATGGAAATAGTTTCGCAACTCAGGATAAGGCTTAAGTGTAAGGAGGGACGTTCACTGCTTCAGCCAAGTTATGTTAATATTCGGGGAATAAAAGAGCACGGTCATTGGCAGGAAATGCAATAAAGAGAAGAAAAACTGTGACAAAGTTTTTTGCCCTCCTATTTACTGAGAAACGAGACGATAATGTTGCTCTAAATTCTCGGGAACAATAATTGTGGGCACTTCTAGAACAAGCAATGAAGGTGGTGGTCTTCGTGGTCTTCCAGTTCTGTGCATTGTAAAATATCTACCAATTATTAAAGGGGGATTAATAGTTATGACGTTATCCTAGAATACAAGATAGATTGGGGGGACACGCTCGTGTCAGACTGGTAAATTTTAGAAGTTGTTAAAAGAGGAGTATCACCTTGGTGCCACCTTTTAAAAATAGGGCGTGCGACAGACTTTACACGATAAAATCCGGCGCTCAGGCCGGATGAGCACCGGAAAGCCCCCCTAATTTGTGTTGCATGGTGGCCAACGCTGTGCACCGCAAAAGCGGGGGTGCAACACAATAGACACTTTATCTTAAATATCTGTGCAGCAGTTTACACCTAAAAGAACGTGCAAAGTCTGTCGAAAACTGAGCCAAAGCCCTTAGTATATCTGCCCCATTATGGGTACTGGGCATATTAGCACGGAGTAGCCTGGGAAGATTCACTTTACAAACCATGCAGCCTGCCATATCATAGTAAAAGGATTATCGCTTGTTAGCCTTGTATCGCTTGTCAGATTGGAAACAGTAGGTGGCAGTGTTCACAATGGGTGAAGCTAATGGAACTATTGTTTATTATGTCTCATTTTCATTAAGTCTTAAAATTTAGCTGAAACGGACTTTAATTCTGACAGCTGATCCTGTATGGGGGTAGGAGAATAATGAGGATACCTAGTGTGCCTGAAAACAATGATGGATCAGGTTTCGTCAGTCTTATACACAGGACAAACTCATACTTAGGTGCAGTCTGCAGCCATTCTTAGTAAAATGTTCCCACATTTTCTTGCAATGATTCAATGCCATAAAAGTCCGAATCGCATGAACTTGCAACCAATAAAAGCATGTGCTGTGAAAAAAATGCATCTAGTGACATGACTTCATAGCAAAAAAATGACCAAAAACGCATGCAAAAAACTCCCACATTACACTCTGAAGTGATCTGCAAGGTTGAAAGAAGCCTCAAGCAGTTACATGTGTACTGAATTGTCCCTGTGCTAAGGAAAAAGGGAAACAAAGAGGTTTCCAAATTAATTGTGTATTACTGCCTCTAAGAACATCTCTATTACACTGCATGCCCCTCTAATACAATAACAATACTAGACTGGTATTCCACAATGTATGGATAGATCAGGATCCAACCTCTGGGCTTTACAATCCCAAAAATGAAGGGGCAACCAAATGCACTAGTAAAATTTGAATCGTCTGTAAGCAGCCAATCGGCTGTGCACTAAGGAAACTGAAAATTGTAACCTAACTCACTGCTATGTAACTTGAAGGGGGGTATTTACTAAGAGTCGCGGAGTGCACTTTGCCCCTGTATTTAACAGGGATTGTGGCGCACACGATGGGATTTGGTGCAGCTGTGCTGCTTTCATGCAACAGAAATCGGGGGGGCGGCCATCGGGCGATCAGACTAAGCAGGGATTTAACTTTCAAATTGTGTCAAAAGACAATGCACTTACATGCACCAGAAGAAGGTGAATCCGGGGACCCTGAGCGGGGAAGGGAACACATGCAGGATATATCGGGCGCAGGATCTAGTGGACTCCCCGCACAGCACATTATACACGGACAATGCACTTACATGCACCACAGGAAGAAGAAGGTGAACTCCGGGGACCTGAGCGGGGAAAGTGACTACATGGCAGGATATCGGGTCGCAGGATCTTAGTGACTCCCGCACAGCGCATTATACACGGACAATGCACTACATGCACAGGAAGAAGAAGGTTGAACTCCGGGACTGCGAGGGGAAGCGACACATGCAGGATATCGGGCGACGTCTTGTGACTCCACCGCACAGCGCATTATACAGGACAATGCACTTACATGCACCAGGAAGAAGAAGGTGAACTCCCAGGGACCTGACGGGAAGCGACACATGCGGATATCGGGGCACGATCTTAGTGACCTCCGCCCACAGGCATTTACACGGACAATGCATTACATGCACCAGGAAGAAGAAGGTGAACTCCGGGACCTGAGCGGGGAAGGACAATGGCAGGATACGGGGCCACGATCTTAGTGACTCCGGGCACAGCGCATTATACACGGACAATGCACTACATGTGCACCAGGAAGAAGAAGGTGAACTCCGGGGACCTGAGCGGGGGAAGCGACGACATCAGGGATATCGGGCGCACGATCTTAGTGAATCGTGGCACAGGCATATATACGGACAATGAACTTCTGTGACTCCTCCATAGGTAAGTAAATGTGCCCACTATGTATTACAGGTTTTAAACACTTCCCTGACTACTTTTCTACCTATTTAGTAAACTTAAAAGGAAACCTACCACACGGATCTACCTATTAAGTTACGGATTTAGCCCCCAAATCTTTTATAAAACTATGAGATTTCTAAAGAGGCTAATGGAGCTTGGGTACCAATTACATCTGCAGCACTTGTCCACGAAGCTGTGTCTCTGCACATGCAGAAAAACCGGCTTTGGGGATGAGAGCTGATTCTCGTGGCTGTGGTGCTGAGATGTAATTGGTAGGCTGGTTCGCACGAGACTACTGGGCGTGGAGGTTAGCCGTGTCCAGTGTGGGCCCTCAGCTCCAGCTATTCACGCCCCAGTAGCCTCTTTATAAATTGCACAAAAGGGCCAGGAAAAATTCTAAAAAAATCCTAAAAAGGGTCTTATCGTGCTACAGAATCATGGGAAACTGCCATCAGATTCTACCCGAATAGGTAGATCCATGGTGGGTGGAGGTTTCCTTTAAAGGAGTTGTTTCCAAAATACAATTTAAATTTTATGAATGTCTTGATCTTGGGAGTTCGCTCCTTGGAATCAACCATATAACGCTTCTGCGAATTCATAGTAACATTTTAGCTTCATTCAATTTTTGGGGACTGATATATGGGTGAGACATAACATTATGACAAAGGAGTCCTCATCATTTTCAATGGTTGGAACACCGCAATTAAAGATAATAATCGCCTCCATGTTTCTGCTGGGTGTTCTATTGACAAATAGCGCGTTAACTGTCTGCAGGTACATGAATATCTGTACATCTTGCCTAACCTGAGCCTGGATATTGATAGTATGTCAACCTCTGACTGCCCTAACCTTGGATAGTAGACTACACTATATGACTGTTTGTTACCTCAGTGGAACACACCAGTGACCTTCTCTCAAACCCCACCTGGGTTATAAATAGCAGCAAAAAAAGCGTAAAAAAAAACAAGCGCAAATAATCAAACTACTTGCGATCACACAGTTAATGTCAATTATTTTCCCCCCAGGATAGGCATTGGAAGGTGGGCAACGCTGTTTTTGAGTGCGCGGCACAGGGCGTTTCCTGCTCTGGGGTCGCGCACCGGTTATAGCTGAATGCTCAGGGCTGTACATTATGTAGGTATATATAATGCAATTCTACGCGGGGTAGTGGGGCCTTTATCATACTCAACATTGTCAAAATTTGCAGTGTCAGAGCAGGTTGTGTGTAAGATTAATGACCCCCAAATTAGTTCATTATTGAGGTAGCAGCACTGGTAGTCCACAAACGTTGAAGTCATAGCCCTGGATGTGAATTAAAGGTAAGAGAAAGTGTTATGTTCTGAGGACAGACAGAATGAATCACGTATTAAAGGTTTGAAAAAGCAAGCACTTTGGGGAGTGCCGTAGCTATAGGCACACAGTGATGGTGAACCTTTTAGAGACAGAGTGCAACAAGCTAACAAACCAAACCCCACGTAATATTCGCAAAGGCCAAACATGACAATTTAGCGGTAACTTATTGCTTCTTTTGTAGTGCAGGTTTTAATCTTATTGGTCTCACGAATTCACCAATACAATAGAAAATGGAGAAATTGTGGATGTAGCTCCTCCAGGGTACTACGAAGAGGAAGAATCAGGGGACAGAGCAGGAACGCCAAGACATCCATCTCTATCCACACTTCGTGCGCACTACTGTATCCCAGGAGGAAGCCTTGAGTCCTTTCTGGGCAAACTCTGTTGACTGGGGTGAATGGCGGGGTGCCCACAGAAAGGTGCCACCTTGGCACCCGTTGCCGATGGGTTTGCCACCAATGATTAGGGGTGAAAATATAGTAATTGCCACTGGGATGGGGAGGAGGGCTTAAGACGTGGTGCTCGGAAATTCACCTCAGTTCCATAGAGAGAATGGGGCAAAAGGAAGTGCATCTGTCTGTCTGCTATCTGGGGGCGATGAGGGGTCCGACGGAGGGTACCTTGATCCATTGAAACCCCCGTTCCTTCGCGGATCTGGTGGGGGTCTCATCACCTGTGGAGGGGGTGATACTTGTCCCGGGGAAACCCTTTTTGTAAGGAGTAAAACTTGGGGAGAGGACCACTTCAATGACCAAGGTGAAAGTATAAACATTGCACATGACCATCATCTACATGGGGTCATCTATATATTCTTTGACTTCCTGTGTGACACGGGGGTCTATGCCCCCCCCCCCCCCCCAGTCTCAAGTGCAATTACTACATTTTCACCACAGCTAAGTGCATCCCAAAGTGCAGGCCTCTCTTTACAAGCCTTGTATACAGAATATCTGTCTCCCAGAGAACTAACATCTACCAGAATTGTATATTCAGACAATCATCCATCATGGCAGCAATATAGAACTACATGCGGAAGTAAATTAGTGAACATGTTGTTGGTTTGTGCCTTGTTTTTTTTTCTTCTATCATTCAAACCAATCTTGGATTCCCGGTCGTGGAAAACTTGGAATCATCTTACTGTGAAGCTCATTAGATAAATTCAGTCTCCTAATTGTTTTCTACCCTCCAGCGGAATTCTTTTATTTCCATTTCAAACAGCCACAACGGCGACTTCCTAAACACAGAAATTACAAATGACAGAGGATTGCATACAGTTATGTCACAGTCCCACATCCTAGTGGACCTACAGCAGCCGCTCCGCATGGTGAAAAATTGTCTCACATCTGGTCAAGAATTCATTATTGTATCCGAGCCTTGTGTTTAAACCCCCCTGCGCTCCATTAAAGGTTCACCTAAAATTTCAAGTCGCACAAGGGACAGAGGCTCTGAAGATCTGGGAATTTTCACATTACTGGACATCTATTTTTCATGCCAGCTATATTGCCTGAAGTGGCTATGAGCGGGTCCTTGGCTTTTGAGTAATATAGATGTGGCACGTGATAATACATCCCCCAGTAAGTGGCGGTGCACAAAGAAATGTGAAGTATACATTGCTGATCTCTCATCGTCAAGTATTGCTTTTATACACTTAAATTTATCTTAATTTTATGTTATTGGACTGGTACAACTATTAAGTTTTGTCCCTCCCTTGCTGTGAAACTTCTAAGGGGTTTTCTCCCACCAAAGAAAGTTTCCTGAATATACTACTCAGGCTACAAAATAACACATTTGGCGCCCGGTCGGATTCGCGTTTTCCCGACGTGGTACCCGAAATTTCCGATTTGCGCGATTTCCCTGAGTTGCCCCGGGATGTGGTGCCGTGATCGGATGTGTGCAGCGCTGCCGGCATGCAGCGACAGAAAAGAATAGGGGGGGAGTGGCCGACGAACCCCCCACGGTTCCGGCACAACGCGGCCTTCCCCAACCACGATTATCACAGTACAGTATAATAACATCATTGCCATTGTTATTCATAAACCTCCAGCCCCATTTACTTACTTTCTGTATGATAACAATGTAGGTGATGCGAGAGTCATTGTATGTGATATATGAGATCTGCGCGGGTTCAGGCTCTTGTGTGCGTTATTACAATGCGTATTGTTAGTCGTCGCACTCGTTACTTCTCACCTTGCTCACATTCCTATAACATTGTAACAACTTCCAATCCGGGGTATTTAGGAAATAGTCATTGTTCCTCGCTGTAAGTTTATCATGATAGGGGAAAGAAATGAGAAGCTTTAATAATATTTCCGGCATAGCGAGCCGATGCCAGTCTACCCGAGGAGGGAATGTTGGCATAACAATTGCACTTTTAAACTCGTCGGATTTCTATTGGGAAACAAACCTTTGTTCAGATGTTGATGTAGCTAATTGGAATAAAAATGTTAAGTGTGTCCTCCGAGACCCATAGGCTCATTAGACAGCAGGAATGCTGGTTGCGGTAATTATACTCACACAATTTCTCTTGTACGGGCTGAAACGGTTACTCGGAATACGCAATCGCAGAGTCCTAAAAAAAGTGAGACTGCAAAAATAAAAAAAAACCCATGATTTTTAAAACTTCCACCAACATCACTCAAAACGAAGCGGCGCATCAAATAAGAGAACAAATCTCCGGATACGAATTTTAAGGTGTATGTTGTTTATCAAAGGAGACGATTTCAAGGACCGTGGACGCGTAAAATACAAAGCGCAGACGTTCGGTGTGTGGAGGGGCCCACTGTGACAGCGCTGCGGGATACAGGCAAATACAGGCAAAAAGTTTTATTATTCTGTGGAAAGTTTTAGAAAGTTTGGGTTCATTACTGAAGGAGACAATCGGGGGTACACTGCTGGGGGTCCGCCTTTTCAGCTCTTTACAACATGAGAGTCACAGTGTTTTATGTTATTTTATTTGTGTTTTTTTGTTGCAGTATATAATAGGGTAAGGCCCCTTCCACACTAGCGTTGCATTTCACGTCAGGGTGCAATGCGTGAAAAACTGACGTTTTTGGCTGCGTTTTTGTTCCATTGTTCCTTGGAGTCATTAGCGTTTTTGCGTTTTTCAAGCGCGTGTTGTTCGCCTTTTTTTTTGCGTTTTCGGTGCGTTTTTCATGCGCGTTTTTTAAGTCAGTGGGACTTTTTCAAAGGGACCATGGTTCGGGAATAAAATGTTTTATTTAATTGAAATAGAATGTCTTCTGATAAGTTAGCAGATGTATGCAAACATCTACAATCTTTTCTTCACTGTTCCGCGCGTATATTATCTCCCGACAAGTTAGCAGATGTGAAGAACAGTGAAGAATAGAATAAAAACAGTGAACACAGTGAACACAGGATCATTTAAGTGAAAAATAACAGTGCAGAACACAGTGCAGAATAGATTACAGAGTTCGGCACATCTGCTTACTTGTCGGGAGATACGCGCGGAACGGTGCGACAAAATAGCATGTGAAGAACAATATATGTGGTGAAGAAGACATTTGCAGATGTTATGGAAACCTCTGCAATGTGTTCTTACACACATATATATTGTTCTTCACATGTATTTTGTTCGCACCGTTCGCGCGTATCTCCGACAAGTAAGTAGAATGTGCCGAACATCTGTACTATTCTGCACTGTGTTCTGCACTGTGTTTATCTTAAATGATCTGTGTTCACTGTGTCACTGTTTTTATTCTTCATTTCATGTTCTTCACTGTGTTTTTTTAATTATGCTCGATCTCGAGCAGGGAATTATGTACCTAGCAAACCATCCATTTAAAAAAAGCATTGCACTGCAATGCTGCGAGGTGCAATGCATTTTGATGCGTCTCCATAGACTTGAATGGGGCGGAAAAAAAAGCGCGTGAAACGAAAAGTAGAGATGCTGCGATTTTGACGCGCGTCAAAGCAAAACAAGCCATGCGCGTGAAAAACAACGCAAATGAGGAAAGACCCATTGAAACAATGGGACAGAGTGCAATGCAAGTTCTACGCATCAAAAGCACACGCAGAACTCGCGCGTGAAAAACGCTAGTGTGGAAGGAGCCTAAGTTGTACCCCATGAACAGCACTGGGTGGGGCCCTTATGTTATGATATGGAGCCTGTCAATCAATCTTACACATATGCCCTTAAAAGATGGTTTTGTAGGTAAAGTGTTGGGCATTATTAGCATGTCTTACTCCCTGTGTCCTGAATTTAGGGAAAATCGATATTTTATAGATGCAAATTAGAACTTTGGTGTATCCTGGGTCTGGTCATGAAGGCCTCTTGCACCGTTCAGTTCACGCTCAGCTCCTCAAACTGAGGGCCCTGCTCTGCCTGTGAAAGAAGTAACACAAGAGGGTGCACTATACCCTGTAGCCACGCCCATGGAGCACCATAAGGGGCGGCTTCTATCTCCTATCTATCTCATATCTATCTATCTCCTATCTATCTATCTATCTATCTATCCAATACCTATCTATGATTTTATTGTTAATTGTTTTTTTTAATGCCCAGAGAGCATGCTGCCACACCTGTCCACAGGTCAAGCGCGGTATTGCAGATCACCCGCATTCACTTCAGTGGAACGTAACTGCAGTCCTACATACAACCATGTGAAATACAAAAAGGAAAAATAGATTGTTCTCCCATGGGGCAGTAGATCTGGTGAAACAGTGTTCAAACGTGTCCCCGGTCCCAAAGGGTGGGAGGTTACCTGATGTAGACTAATATAAAGCTTATAAATAGGAGGGGCAGCGCACGGTCCTGTACCTGGATGAGGATAAGAAAATCCAGAAGTAAATGGCGAAAATAGACTCACTGGCGCCACATGTAGCTAAAATAACAGTTTTATTTTGGAAGGGGGGTCATAGGAAGGATGACGCGTTTCGATGGAGAATCTTCCTTCTTCATCAGATCTGAAAAAGCCATCAGCAGGGAGGAATCCTAGCGTGCAGCGCGCAAGGTTTCCTAGGATCTGATCCTAGTACTCTAGAATTCCTCCCTGTCGCCGCATTCTTCAGATCTGATGAAGAGGAAGGTCCTCCCTCGAAACGCGTCATTCTTCCTATGACCCCACTCCCACTCATGCATAAGGTGGACAGCTTGAATATGCTAATGCTTCATTGGACATTTCACAGGTCATTTGCATACAGCTTAAGGACCTCATTGCTTAGGGTTACAGGCATGTAGAGGGACAGTGAAGGGATAGAGGCAATGCTCTCTAATGGCAGTTTCTGGAAATATATTTAGTTTAGGGGGGTTATTTTGCATGACGGGTTCTCTTTAAATTAAAACTACAAGTTGCGCCTATGAGTCCATTTTTGCCACTTACTTCTAGATACAATCCATGAACAGGTGAAACAATGTTTTCCTAATATTACACATCTTCTTTAACCTTTTACGCTCCATCAACATTAGAACCAATCAAATGCAATAGCAAATATGAATGAATTGCTCATGACACCTCCCACAAGTGTCGGTGCATCATATAACTGATGAGACACGACCACCATTGTGCATTAAAGAATGACAAAAATATAATCAAATGCTTTTCCCTTTTTTTCACTGCGCAGATCGGACACAGATTTCTCTATATAGAAGAATAATGTCCAGAGCTGGAAAACTGCAGAAAGGTCAACATTTCCATGGGAAGCCCAGCAAACGATTTTCTGCTTTTGTATTAATGTAGATGTGAAGACGGGGCCAAAGCGGTGAAAACTTGGCAGGATTTCTTCATCTAGAGCTCCGTAATCTCCTGGAACCTTTCCATATTGACTTCCAGGCACAGATCATGCCCCATGTCCAATGTCTTGGTCAGTATTGATCAGGTCAGTATGATAACTAATGTTTTTCCCTGTGGTTGTTAAATCAGAAGGGCAAGAAGTCTGAAAGCCGGGACCCTACAAGGAGAGACTGTCACTTCACTGACCTCTTAAAACTATTGTCTATTTTTAACCCTTCATCTTATTGTTGCCCCATAAGAAAAGAAAATTTGCAAAGACTTTTGCAACTCCTTCAAATCTTTTACACTAATCTAAGCAGGTGACTCATGTAAATAAAATTGCAAAATTGCAAAACTATCCCATCATGTTCTCTTTTCATCTGAAACAGAACGTTATCCAGATATTGGGGCACATTTATTTACCCGGTCCTGTCGCGATCCAGCGGCGCGTTCTCCAATGAGGATTCGGGTCTTCCGGCGATTCACTAAGGTCGTGCGCCCGATGTCCACCAGGTGTCGCTGCTGCGCCGAGGTCCGCCGGAGTTCACCGACCTATTCCTGGTGCATGTGAGGGACTGATTTTGCAACACAATTGGTTTTTTAAATTCCACGTTTTTCCGGAATCCGTCAGGTTTTCCGACTGCCACGCCCCCCGATTTCTGACGCGTGAAAGCCAGCGCCAGTGTATCATTTCTCAAATACTTTTTAAGAGAATTTCTAGGGTCAAAAAGTAGTTCTCCTTACAAAGTAATGATGGGTCATTCATGAACGACTGGGTGAACGAAAGGAGTCGTCTCACTTAACTACGCCCAGAATTGTATAACCCGCCCCTTGTGTTGTAACCACACACCCCTTTGACCTACCCCCAAAAATGGGTTTAAAGGGCTGCCTGCCTGAGAATGATGTCCTATGTAATTACACTGTTCAGGAGCCAGTAGAGTCGGTTCTTTTTTGTGAGGGAAGCCTAATGACCAACATTGATGCTCCACTGGTGCAAATCCAGGCATGACTTTCATGAAGCCTAATGACATGATGTGGTATTAAAGCCAAACCAGTATATCTATCCCAACAGATTCCCAACTTTACAGCAGTGTTTCGATGTGTTTGCATCTCTTCAGTACACTATAGGAAACTGGTTTAGCTGAATGAGAGGCTATTAACTAGGTTTAGGAACTGGTTTGGCTTTAATCCCACATCATGTCTGGAGAAAACAAGGTTTAATCCCAAGAGGCGACAGGGCTTTTTTACTATGAGAACTGTCAATCTGTGGAATAGCCTGCCTCAGGCGCTGGTCACAGCAGGGACAGCAGAGAGCTCAGGCGCTGGTCACAGCAGGGACAGCAGAGAGCTTCAAGAAGCGTCTAGATGCCTTGTTATACCTAAATAACATTGATGGTTATCTCATATAGAATTGTTTCCCCTAAATCCCTTCCTCATCCAATCTCTTCCCTTCCTTGGTTGAACTTGATGGACAAGTGTCTTTTTTCATCCACATAAACTATGAAACTATGTCATAAAGCTTCCTGAAGTCATGCTTGATTGTAAGAGGTCTGCCTTACAAGGTAGCTAAGAGGCAATGCATTCCTTATTCTGTCCTGGAAAAAAAATTTGCATATTTGCCAGAATCCCTCTGTGTAGCATCAATGGCTATAAGTCTCCACACGCCTACATGCAACTATTGGAACTACAATGGAACTATTACTTCCTGACCCTAGTCACAAGCCTCTCACTCACACCAAACCAGTTCCCTGCACTGTGCTGATGAGATGGAAACACATTGAAACAGTGCTGTCTATCATTGGGAATCTTTTTGGTATACCGATTTGGCTTAAATCCTAGAACAAAAATCGATGTGAGCAGTTTTTTATTTTTTAACGCATCCATGAAGAGAATTAGTATATGACTATGACCTGTGGATAGTTTGGTGCTCCAAAGGTCAATGAGTTTCCCTTTAAAGGAAATCTACCACCAGGATGACATCCTGGTGTGTGCCCCCTCTGGCAGAAGATGCTATTCTTGTAGATTCGTATGTCTTTGTTTTTAAGAAAAAGAGGTTTCGGTTTGGAGCCTTCGGGGCTCCAAGCTCCATTGACATCTATGGAGTTTGGAGCCCCTGAGGCTCATTTGCATAATCTGTGAAACCTTTTTATTGTAAAAACAAGGTCCCAAGAAGCTAAAAGAAAGGCGGAACCTGCCAGAGGGGGCCACACCAGTATGTCAGTGTGCTTGGTTTACAATCTTTCATCCTGGTGGTAGATTTCCTTTAAGAAGAGTTTACGTAGGTACACATGTACTCCAAGGAAAATCCAGACATAACAGCCCAGCTACATGATACATCATTATACATCAGGGGTTAAGAACCGTTATGGCAGCAATGTTTAGAGCATTAGCATTTAGAAGAATAATATACAACTTTATAGCCAGTGGCTCTATGTATACGAGGTAATGAATCAATGAGCCATATGGCGATTTTACTGCAGAGATTGCTCAAAGCTGCAGCTGCTTACAGCCAGGCATGAAGTGTCATTGTAGATATCATGGCTTCCTATTTGTTTGCAATAATGTTTATTATGGTGAACATGGAGGCAATATAAGGGTGTATCATAGCCTGGGCTACTACCGGTAGTTTCCCCAAATTGCCAGACTCTAGCTCCATCACTTGGACCATGGTGTAAGTTCTGCGGAGTAGTTGCTACCACCAGTGATAACAGCGGACCATGAGGGTCCTAGCTGGGGACAAGCACATGACAGATGAGGGTACAGTAAGACCTACAGGGGACAGGATGGGGCCAGAAGATTCTCACTAAGCAAAAGCAGAATCATCTGTTCTTGTTACCCAATGCAGTTTGGGCAGATTCCAAGACATATGGAGAATTCTGTCCAATTTGCAAAGAAAATGTCACTATTCACTCACTCTGTTAGCTTTGTGGAGTGAATGCGGCTGAGATGCAAGATCAGGGCTATACTGCATATGGAAATAGACTGCAGGAGAAGGGACAACTGCTAGACTGTGATTCCAGGTGGGTAGGTGGGTGAAGAACTACTTATAGCTGCTGTTACTCAGTTCCTGCTCATTGTTACCCCTCCCTTCTCTGTAGATCCTTGTGTAATCTGATCTGTCTGTCCGACTTACTAGCAAGATGGAATTCAGTAAAAATTTTGTTAGGAAGAGACAGAAAAGGAAAAGTTTCAAATTGCAGAAGGAAGCACTTACGATATACATTATTACAAAGTTTCTTGTAGTCACTTGTACTAGTGGCGTTTGCAAAGTTTGTTTAAAAGAGAGTGTCCATTTAAAGGGCATCTACCATCAGATTGACTCATGTGCTCCTAATGACGACATCTGTAGGACCTTACGAAAATTAGTCTGAGGCGCCCCGGCTTATAATTAATTTACTCCTCCTATGTTGTCCATTCCCGCCTTTTCCCCGCCGTCACCGGCTCTTCTGGAATATGAATGGATGGGACCAGGTGGGACTGGAGGAGTGAGGGGGAGTGCATAAATTATAAGTTGGGGTGCTCCAGTAATGTAAACCGGAGCGCCTCAAACTAATCTGCATAATTAAAAATAAATAAAAAAATTAGTGAAAAAGACTCCACACTTGATCTGCAAGGAAATCTGTCCAAAATTATTTGAGAATGTGCCCCAATATATGCAGATTTACAGTAAGGGCTCCTCCTTTCTATACTAAAATAGTGGCATAAATTGCCAAGCACAGCCCCCAGTTATCTCTGGCATTCACTGTCTATAAAAGTGGCAGTAATATAAGAGCGGTGTGCTTGGCAATTTCTGACAGGTCTATCTGCTGCTCCATCCGTTAGGGAGAACGGGATCCCCTTTTTTTGTGATCAGCAGACCGATCTCTAACCAATCAGATTGTTATGCCCAACAATCAGACAATCAGACTTGGTACAACTCCTTTAAGGTCAGTTTTTCTGACTGTATTTAGCCTGTGAGATATAGGTAGTATCTCTGCAATACTTCCCGGACACAGTGCAGGGACCTGGACTCACAGTCATCTATATTCATATATGATGCTGGGAGTCCCCTGCAGGATTACTGCCTATTACTATAATAATGATTTCTTTACACATGGGGAAGCAATGACTCTGAGCATCATAGGAAACTATACATGACCATGAAGATGGGGATCTTGGCCGATATATGGTCCACATCTTATGGAATCAACATAACCACCCAAAACTGGCCAAAGATTAAAGGACACATTATAACTACTAAAAAGAGGCTGCGAGCGTTCCGATAGTCCACACTTATAGCAGACTGCTGCATTTCACCGGATAAGTGACACTGATACAGAGGCGGAATATAGATCTGAGCAATATATAGCATGCTCCCGGAACATTCTAGAAGCCTTGCTTCCAATTTGCTTTATGAACTGGCCTGTGTGGCATGTTCCCCGTCAGCTGGATTAATAGTGGCGCGTGTTTTATGGGCTGCAGGGCACGGCGGCGGGATATTTATTGCGCTCGTGCAGCATCACAATACTACTGTATATGATTAGTACACAAGGTTGGGTGATCTATCTGAGGCTCTCGCTGGAGGTTATCTGGGAAGAAATGTTGTATGGAAAGACTATTACGGTAACTAGAATCCTGTCCCATATTACACTATGACGGTGTAAATCCTGCAGCACTGCAGGTTCCCCTCCCCCATATACAAGGTATATAACCATCCGCACAAGTTTAGGTATTTTGCTGTAAGCGTCAGTGGTTTACATATTTATCAGTATATATAAACTGCTTGGAGCCGGGTAGTGACATTGTTAACAGCGTCTTATAATATTATGATAATCTATAGGATCTGAGCCTTTACAAACAGAAGCTTTTAAGATTTATACAATGACTGCAATTCTGTGTTAATGGATTCTCTACAGCAACACCGCAGCCCAAAGCGAGTCTTAATGCAGTGTATTTGCACAATTGTTTGTGGGGGTCACACAGGGCATAAGGCATTAATACAGATATACAAAAAGTGTCCCAAACAATCAGACATATATGTTTAAAAAAATCTTCATCTTTAATACATATTAAAAAAAAAGTGCAAAAACGAGGCACACTAAAAATCGGTAAGATCTACGCATTTCAGTCTCTATATCATCAGGAGTCCTTGTCATGGTCTATATGATATTGCAGTGTTCTGTATTATCATAGGCACTTAGACCATGACTAAGGGCTCCTAATGATATCGAGTCTGAAACGCGTAGGTCTCACCTACCTACATTGTGCCTATTTTTTGGTTATATTTCTCTTTGTTTTTTCATAAGGCATAAATCTGTGGAAATTTACAGTTGTAGCTTAGTAGATGGGATTTAAATCAGATCTCCCAGTCCTGAAATCAATCCTCAAATAAGACTTATTGTCCATTCTGAGTAAATATATTTTTGTATTCAAGCACATGAGCTTCCCAGTGCAGTAGAGACAGGGCCAATTATGCTGGTGCACCAAGTATTCTTTCTAAATAAGCCAGCAAGAGCCCTTAACATAATGATTGACAGTGCCCAGAGAAAACGGGTGCACAAGCTGGTATGGCCCCATACCTAATGCACAGCTGATTTGCATAAAGATAAGATCATTAGTAGTCATCAGTAGGCTACTTACTGGGGGAATCACTATGATTACTGGGAACATCACTGTGACTACTGGCTACTGGAAGCCTCAATGTAATTACTGGCTACTGGGGGCATCACTATGTCTATTGGGTGCCTCACTGTGACTACTAAGCGGATCACTGTGACTACTGGCTACTGGTGGCATAAATGTGACTACTTGCTACTGGGAACATCACTGTGACTACTGGCTACTGGCGGCGTCACTGTGACTACTGGCTACTGGGGGCATCACTGTGACTACTGGCTACTTGAAGCCTCACTGTAATTACTGGCTACTGGGGGCATCACTCTGGCTACTGGGGGCATCACTCTGACTACTGGCTACTGGGGCATCGCTCTGACTACTGGCTACTGGGGGCATCGCTCTGACTACTGGCTACTGGAGACATCACAATGACTACTGTCTACTGGGAGCCTCACTGTGACTACTGAGGGGATCACTGTGACTACTGGCTACTGAAAGCATCCCTGTGACTACTGGGTACTGGGGGAATCACTGTGACTACTATCTACTGAGAACATCACTGTACCTGCTGGCTACTAGGGGCATCACTGTGACTGCTGGATACTGGGAGCATCACTGTGACTATTGGTTTCTGGGGGTCTCACTGTGATTACTGGCTACTGGGGGAATCACTATAACTACTGGGATCATCACTGTGACTACTGGCTACTGGGGGCATCTATGATTACTGGGGGCCTCACTGTGACTACTGACATGAGCTCATGCAGCCTCCATAAACACAAACTGTAAGGGCTGGAATATGGATCTCTATATTACAAAAATGCTCCCCTCTTCCCCCACACACAATACTAAAAATGATCTCAAATGATGTTTATGCTTTAAGATCCAAAAACACATTGAAAGGTGGAGGCTAGAGTGAAAAATCTATGCTGGAAGAAGGATACGAAGAGTTGGAGCTGATAGAGGGGGTGAAATGTCCCCTTTAAGAAAAATGCATTTTGCATTGTAATTGTGAAACCTGGACAGTGATACAAGCTGCTCGCAGATAAGAGAAATCATTCCCACAATATTAAATATAATAACCTATCCTGGAAACTCTCCCCACATTACATGGCCGCACTCCTCATAGCTCCACACTCATCTCCTCACTGAAAGATCCAAAAACATCCTCATCCAAAGTAATAAAACTGAAAAATTGTTTTACTTGATTATATTTTGCCAAGGATTCCCTGGATCCAGATGTCACATTATATTAAATATGTGAGTAAAATGTATCAAACTGATGAATATTTGTAATATATTAAAGATTTGCTTAAAGGGGAAGTCTAGTTAAAGAAACATCATTTACCAGGCAAGGAATCATTAATAACATATGTATCATTTACATTATTTAGTTACTTGCTTATTTTTATATGTATTTTTTTGTATTTCAAATATGTCAGTTTCCAGGCTGTATACTGGAGATCACACAATAGGGCGACATTTCCTACTTTTTGAAGGGTTTGACTCCAACAAGCATTAAATAAACTCCACATAAAATCTTAATATATACTTAAAGGTTTCCCTTATGTTGTTAAGTGTATTCCTATAGAGCCACCCAGGGACAGGCTCAGCAGAGACATCTCATTATGGCCAGAGGACAGATGAAAACTTTATTGCACCAATATTCAGCAATGTAACCCTCTGAGCATCTCTGTATCAGTCTATAGAATCTTCTTTGTGACGATGATGGGGACCAAATGTTGCATCTCCTACCGATCACACAGTGGCTCAAGGATATCACTATGTCACTTGTAATCCCGATGGCTCCACTTTTTCCCCCCACAAGCTACTTATGGCTCTAATCTGCCAGTTCAACCCCGTATTTACTGCTGCCATCTACTGAACAAAGCATCTAAGAGGCTTGACAGAAGGAGAATGTTCTTTATGGGATTTAAAAGGGTTTTCAAAGCAGCTGGAAGCCTTATATATACTCGAAGTCTACTGTCTGGGTTCACCAGATGTAGGGCTTAAAGAGACAATGTCACCAGATTTTATCCCTTTAAACTACTAAACCCCTCAGGTAGGGTATGAAATGTCCGTTCTAGAATCTCATCCTTTTACCTGTAAAAAAACCAAAAAACTTTAAAGTCATAAGAAAACGAGCAGAGAAGAGTCAAGCATAGAGGCTGCAGGAGGAGCGTCGCTTCGGAAGCCGCTATCTTTGGTTCTATAGTAACTAGAAACATGTTTATGGTGTCATATTAAAGATAAGAACTTTCAAATAACATAAGGATTGTGATTCTGTGAACTACAGAATTCGGGATGCAGGGAGTTAAATAAACTGGAAATCCCTGTAACCGTATACTACATGTGCCCCCAAATTGTTCTTATAATAATTACAGCTCACAACAAGGCTGCACATGGCTACATCTAAAGAATAAAGGTATGGCTTTTCGAATATCGAAAAAACTAAATGAAGATGTGATCTTAAAGGCTTAATCAGGGATTTTGCTCTTTTACATGGTGATATTGGTTACTGCAGGGCACTACAAGCAATGAGAGAGCAGCAGTGTGATGTGGATGTAATGAGCATGTCATGGTGTTATATAGAGCAGGCAGTATTCAGGACCCCTCTTTTGTCCGCTCAGCGCTCTGCAGCCTCAGCTTGTGTATTAACATGTACAAAGGTCTCTTTGTTTTGCTGTTTTTTTTTATCGTTTGTGTGGCTGAAGCGGATAAGCAAAGGCTGAAAAGTGTGCCACCATTTATGTCACACGACTCGCTGCAAAGCCCCTTCATTCAGCATGTAAATTCACATTACACCCAGTTTACTTCTGACACTTTCATTAAAGGATGTGTCATCTTCTAGTGCTAAATGATACAGTTATGTAACAGTTACATTCTGTTACATTATAGAAGTATCTTGTCTAGTAAATGTTCATAGATATGATATTGATAATAGGATAGGTTGATAGATGATAAATACAGGGGTACAACTAGGAGAGACTGGGGCCCCATTCCCTTAAAAGAAATCTATCATCAAAATCCATCCTGATAAACCAGGGACATTACTCATAGATCCAGGCACCGGGACTGTGGGATCTTCTTATATGTGTTATCCATGGCCTCCTTCATTCTATCAACTTTTAAAATTATGCTAGTGAGCTTGAGGGGCTTCATCTTTCCTTCCATTACACCCAGTGGTCCTGCCCCCCCCCCCCCCCCCCCCCCCCCCCCCCCCCCCATATGTCATTGCTGGGATTGTATTTGGCAGGTGATGAGCGGCGCCTGGTTTTCTGCACCACTTAGAATTAACACAAAAAAGTTCAATCTTCAGAGAATCTTATTCCACATGGTCCAGATCATTCATGTGTTTTGCACACTCTATGCGGTTTTCATATGTCTTGCACTGAGGAGAAGCTTCCAGACTGCTGGAGGCTGCACTGATAGGTGACTCCTATATCCCTACTGCATCTCTGTGGATCAGTCATAGGGATCTTGGGAATCTTCTTTACTTCTTTCACCAAGGCTCTTATCCCACGATTGCTAAGTTTGGATGTACAGCTAAGAGTTGTGATTGTCCCAAATTTCTCGGACAGTTCCTTAGACCTCATGATTCTCATGTGCTCTGACATGCGCTGTGAGGGTGTCATATATACAGGTATCCGCCTTTCCTAATCAAGTCCAATGAATTTAATTTAACACAGCTGGACACCGATGAAGGAGTAGAAGCATCTCAAGGAGGATCAGAAGGAAATGGGCAACATGTGAGTAACAGCAAGAGGTCTGTATACTTATGACCATGTGATATTTCAGTTTTCACGTTTAATAAATTAGCAAAAACAACTACATTTCAGGATTTTTTTTCTGTCAAGATGGGATGCAGAGTGCACATTAATGAGCAAAAAAATGAACTTTTTTGATCTTAACAATTGGTTGCAATGAAACAAAGAGTGAAATTTTTTTTAAGGGCTTTATATACTTCCCGTTCCCGCTGTATTTTTATTTAAATGCATTGATCACAAACTATTAATAACTTTTCAAGAAACTGTGTACAAACCATTTGTTAGAATTCGCTGAATGGAAACAGATTAGAGGCTGTCACTTCCAGGGCTGCTCTATTGGAGCTTTTATTCAGTTACCTTTTTATAGTCATTTCCTTTGGGAAAGTTGGGTGTTTCATTTAGAGCTCTGGTTGTGTCCCACCTGTGGCTTTAGTGATGGTCAGTTGAACCAGTTAGCTGCTGGGGCCGTGTCCAGGAACTCCTTTATATATCTGCCCATTTTTCATTAGAGGTAGCTGGTTTTACTGGTCTCCTGGCACTTGCTATCCTTCTGCTTTTCTATTTCCGCTGCCAGGTATCTGACTTTTGCTACGTTTGGCTCTATTGTGACATAAGTCCAAGAAACTTTGCAATATATCCTATTAGAGCGCCATGCTTCCTACTCCATTAAACGCCTCTTAATTTGCTATGTGACCCAGAAATCTTTCTTCAGTTCTATCTTGCTAGCAACATGGACAGAAGTTCCATTAGGTGTCAGATTACATAGAAGCCTATGGAGTTAAAGCAGTGAGTCACAGCAGCTAGGTCTTTATCTACCAGCTCAAAGTAAACAGCAAATTATAAATGCAGCCTGCAAAGACGCAAGCTGCTAGAAGATAAATGGTACAAGCCACATAATTACCAGAAATGTACTGTTTGATAAAATGTCAAATATGCTTTAAGGAAAAAGTATTAAGTGACTTTGTACTTCTTCCACTGCAAAATATCAATAGTCATTGGGGCACATTTACTTACTTGGTTCCCAAAAGTGCATTGTCCGTGTATAATGATCTGTGCCGCGATTTATTAAGATCGTGTGCCTGATATCCTTCATGTGTCGCTTCCCCGCTCAGGTCCCCGGAGTTCACCTTCTTCTTCCTGGTGCATGTAAGTGCATTGTCTGTGTATAATGCGCTGTGAGGGGAGTCACTAACAACCTGCGGCCGATATCCTGCATGTGTCACCATCTTCTTCCTGCATTGCATTTGATGCAACACAATTTGAATCTTAAATCCTGCGCTCAGTCCGAATCACTCGGATCGTCTGACGTCACGCCCCCCATTTCTGTTGCATGAAAGCAGCACAGCTGCGTCACAATACGATCACGTGCAGCACAATCCCCAGTTAAATACCTGTCACGGTGGCGCAAATCCCGAAAACTGCGAAAATCCGACAAAAATGCGATCCGCGAACTCTTTGTAAATAAGCCCCATAGTATCCGGCACATGGTAAGTGGGGGCTTGTTGTAGATTTTTCTTGGTCGTGGTGGTGGGGGGGAGTGGTCATACCTTTGCGTTTTTTGGTAAACAGTGATCAGTCATTAAAGGGTGCCACCCAATCTCTCATCGCACCTCATGGAGGAATCTTTATGGTAGTAACATTCACAGATGTAGCAATGAACGGAATCATTGCTGATATTCTTTCATTGATATTCCGGATTGTAAACTTCCCCAAGAAAATCCATCACTGCTTTTATGTTATCTTCCTCTCATTGACATTCTCTACTCACTCCACCAAATTGCAAAGCTGATATTCATGACCGACTCCTAAAAATGCAAAGTAAGCAATAAAAAGCTAACATTATTACCTCTGAGAATACGAGATCTCGGTTATTTCAATTTTGTCTGGATAGTCAAATATAAATAATAATACGGAAATAGTGATTCATAGGAAGCTGCAAAAAAGGATGTTGGATACTATTTCATATAGATAAATGTTTGCCTTCTCTTTATTTCCAAAGAGTAAGCCTCGGGCATAATCAGATGCAGATACAGGAGGATATAGATAGTATATATGTTTGTAAAAGGCCAACTGTTTTACCTTAGGCTAGTTCCACATGTCTGTAATAAGTACATGCAAACTGTTTGTCCTGGACTAAACATTGTGCAGGGACCTGGACTTGTAGAATAATAGGCACCAAAAACATTGGGTTTTGAATACCATTCCCCCTGCTGGCTGTCTGCCGCCCATATCTACTAAGAGGCTCTGGCCTTCCAACAATTCTGTCTCTGAGCTCTTTGGGCAGTTCCTTAGACCTCATGATTCTCATGTGCTCTGACATCCACTGTAAGTTGTGAGGTCTTATATAGACAGGTGTGCACCTTTCCTAATCAAGGAGTCTGAATACTTTCTGTACCCATTGTAAATAGATATCATCTTCATGAGAAATGATTACCTGAAGGTAGAAGCTTACTACTCACCTCCCCATCCTAAGTTTATCGGATGTAATCTTCCCTTAGTATGATCATAGCATTCTATCTGTTCAATTCTCCACTGGGCAGGTCAGGGATGCTATGATCGTGCATTGCGGGAGAATTGCATAGGGAGAGGCTCTCTGAACACAGTGTAGGTATGCCAGTCACACATGGGGGCATGGGTTAGCAGCAGTGCCAATATGTGCTGTATGGAGCACCTCTGGCTCATTTGTATCTTTTGAAAAGCTTTTTTCTACTAAATCCAGCCGTTCAAAAACATACTAAAAGAAGATAACAGAAGATGGGCACGGGACTGGGAGGTGAGTAGGAAACATCTACCATCAGGTAATCTGATTGTAGATGTCCTTTGAAGATGTTTTCTTCATGTGTTCCTTGTGGTAAAATCTTGTGTTGCTCATTAAAGGTTTTTTCTTTGCTTATATATTGATAACTTCTTCCTCTGATAATCACACCCAACATTGATTATCTGCTTCTGGATGCCTGAAATCAACAAAGTCAGAAAACAACAAATCTAACCCGGCCTGGCCTGTATACAGCGCATAGAGCTGTCCTTTGGTTCTGCAACACCCTCGCCGATGCAATGGCGAGGGAGTGTTTGCGAATACGTCCCACCTGCATGTAACCACATTACACTACATGGTCCTTATAGGACATAGGGGTATTGCAGTGGTGAATCCTGCCTGGCAAGGCAGAAGTTAATCTGTGCATGATGTAAGATTCTATCATCCAATGTCTTGTGTTACATCCTGTCCTTTGTAAGCTGAGATGTGATTGGAGGAGCAGCCACCACCTGACCAAAGGGAGGTAATAAAACCCCTGGTCAGGAATGTCTTTCTAGGTCTCAGATCTCAGAACATTCAGAGAGATTCCAGTGTAGGAGAATCCTAGAGATCAGTGAGTGAGTGAGTAATCTCTGTCTAGCCCATACCAGAGCAGGAAGAGCCTAGCCCCTGCCTCTGAAGAGTGGAGCAAGAAGACTAGAGTTAGTGTAGTGAGGAAAAGGGGTATCATCTTACCTTTAAAGGTGATACCTGAAGCCCTACAGGACAAGCTGAAGCTTCTTACCAGGACACAGCTGCCTCCCAGCCTGCCCTCTACATCCAGGCTGGTGAACTATCTCCTGAGGCTCCCTCCAAAAGCATCTCAGCCCTCCATCTACCTGTTAAAGGCACGTTGCTGCGGTTCCTGCTGGTTCAAATAAAGAACTGTAAGTTGTTTTCTTCAACTTCTGTCTCCGTCTGGTCCCTGCTAATACGGCTGCCTTCACCACCGGCACCCTGCCCATCACCCAGAGACTCACACTCGGGACATTAAGGGGTTGCCCCAGGGAGATCGGCTATAGCCGCCTCTCCCTCATCATTTCTTGCCAACACCACCCTGCTGGAGACCTGCCAGGCTGTAGGACAGCCCTCCGGTTTCCCCGTACCGAGCACCGTGACAATAGCGTGCTTAGGCCGCAACCGCCAGCCACTCCGGTACCGCGCGCCCCTGCTGTCTCCAGGCCTCACCTCAAGGGCTAGGCCCCGGTGGGGGATGTTGCAGTTCTGTTAACTGTATTGATTTTGATGCCAAAATCATCCGATAAGGAAAGGTCCTCAATATCACTAAAATAACCTGAAGGATCTTTTTGTAGAGTTCTGTGTAGTGCCAATCCTGTTATTCATCCTTGAAATGTGTGAACAAACTGATAACTGGATTCCATCTCCGTATTCTGACACTGTCGGCTCTAATCTCACATAGTACCTTACCACGAAAAATAATTACCGTATTTTCCGGGCCATTAGGCGCACCGGACTATAAGGCGCATCAGTACTAAACGACTTATATATGGAATAATTCCATATATAAGGCGCACCGGACTATAAGGCGCAAGGTCGGGGGCGTGGCCGAGATCCGGGGGCGTGGCAGAGCGGAGACCGACCCGACCGGAGTGGAGACCGGCCGGAGCGGAGACCGGAGAGGTGAGCGGGATCCCTTCAGGTGGAGGATGGCAGCGGACCCTACTTACATAGGTCCCCGCTATCGAAGACAGCAGATCTCCAGCGGGAACTGCAGACCACGCGGCAGAAGTTGGTTCGCGCTATGGCGCCTGTTGTTCGTGCCGCATGGTCTGCAGTTCTCGCTGGAGATCTGCTGTCTCCGGTAGCGGGGACCTATGTAAGTAGGGTCCGCTACCCTCCTCCATACATAGGGCGCACCGGACTATAAGGCGCACTTTGGATTTCTAAGGAACATACAAGACAGCGCTAACAAGATGAAGATGTGCCACATCTATCAAAGAGGTGAATATTCAGTGCATCTTTGGTGCTTTTTTGACTATTTTTCTTACATCATACCAATGCCATTTTGAAACATGTTTAATAAGGAGTCAAAATCTTTTATTTTTGCTTAAAAATTTTTTTTTTTTATCAATTTAATAAAATGATTTAATCTCCATCAAAATCCGGCTAATGCTGGAATATAGGCTTGATAACAATAGTAAGTCTACCTGCACATAAACATTGAAAAACTTGGTCATGAAAATAAGTTGTTAATGTTGGCTTCCTTTTTGGATCCATCTGTCTGTTTTTAACAGAGGAGTGGCCACTGTCTGTTAATGGATCTGCAACATCCCCCACCGGGGCCTAGCCCTTGAGGTGCGGCCTGGAGACAGCCGGGGCCCGCTGTACCGGAGTGGCTGGCGGTTGCGGCCTAAGCACGCTATTGTCACGGTGCTTGGTACGGGGGGAACCGGAGGGCTGTCCTACAGCCTGGCAGGTCTCCAGCAGGGTGGTGTTGGCAAGAAAATGATATGGGAGCGGCTGCTATAGCGGATCTCCCTGGGGCAACCCCTTAATGTCCCGAGTGTGAGTCTCTGTGGAATGGACAGGGTGCCGGTGATGAAGGCAGCCGTATTAGCAGGGACCAGACGGAGGCAGAAGTTGAAGCAAACAACTTACAGTTTATTGCAACCGGCAGGAACTGCAGAAAACGTGCCTTTAACAGGTAGATGGAGTGCCGAGATGTGAGTTGGAGGGAGCCTCAGGAGATAGTTCACCAGCCTGGATGTAGAGAGCAGGCTGGGTGGCAGCTGTGTCCTTATAGGAAGCTTCAGCTTTGTCCTGTCAGGTGGCTTCAGGTTCCTTCAGGTAAATGTATACCCCTTTCCTCACTACACTACTCTAGTCTAATAGCTCCACTCTTCAGAGGCGGGGGCTAGGCTCTTCGTGCTTGGTATGTGGGCCAGACTGAGATAACGCACCACTCACTCACTAAGGTCTACAAGATCTCTCTCACTAGAATCCTCTGCTGAAGAACTCTGGAAAGACCCAGAACATTCCTGGGCCAGAGGTTTTATTACCTCCCTTTGGTCAGGTGGTGGCTACTCCTCCAATCACATCTCAGCTACAGAGCACAGGATGTAACACAGACATTGGTTGACATAATTACATCATACATTAACATCTGCCTTGCCAGGCAGGATTAACCACTGCAATTTCCCCTTTGATCCTATAAGGACCATGTTGTGTAATATGGTGTTACCTACAGGTGGGACGTATTCGCAAGCACTACCTCGCCATTGCATCGGCGAGGGTGTTGCAGATCCATTAAAAGAATTGAATTTAGTGCACTCATATGCCATCAGACAGTACACAGCAGATCACAGTAGACATGATCTAGAAGGTGATGACATACTGGTAGTGGTTTATTAGGTCAATTTCTGCTGACGGGTTCCCTTTAATGACATCACAATGGAATGGAATCCTATGACACACAATGGAACTTTATGATATCACAATAAAACCCTATTAAATCACAATCGAACATCATAACATCAAGATGGAAAACTGTTACATCACAATGGAACGTCATGACATCACAACGGATGTGACTATGGACTTTAGCTTCCTATGATCTTAAATAATTTCCGGGGAAAAAATCTGCATTAATACAGTTTGTTTACAGATTTGGATGTGGATTTTCACTTGTCCACAGACTTTCCTGACAAAATAAAGAATGCACACATAAGTCTCCAAAGGTTGCAGCAGAAAAGTGACATGAGCATTATTTTGTTTATGCATCGCACAAAATAAAAAAAGCATAGGAACTTTGTTACCAGCTGCTACACCACTAAACTATCAGCCCCTTCAGGTATGAAATGTCCTTTCTAGCAGTCCCACCCTGCTGTCCGTCAACCACTTACATTTATGGCATAATGGGGAAATAACCTCAATTATTGGCAGTTCACTAGGAACTACGAAGCTGACAGAGCACAGGAGTAAACACAGAACATTGGTTGACATCCATTACATATACCCCCTACATAAACTCTGCTTGCCGGCAGGATTAACCACTGCAATTTCCCTTTGATCTCTATAAGGACCCTGTTGTTGGAATCTGGGTTACCTACAGGTGGTGGACGTATTGCAAGCAACTACCCGCCATATCAGGCACGGCGAGGTGTTGCAGTCCATTAAAAGAATGTGAATTTAGTGCTCACTCTATATTGCCCATCAGACAGTACACGCAGATCACAGTAGACCTATGACTAGGAAGGTGATGACTACTGGATGGTTTATAGGTCAATTTCTGCTGACGGGTTCCTTTAATGACATCACAATGGAAGGAATCCTATGACACACAAATGGAACTTTATGATATCAATTCACAAACCCTATCCTCCCATCAGCCTCCCATCCATCCCAACTCAGCTGTGAACAACGTTCACATCCCATGGAACGTCATGCCTACACACGGATGTGACTTGGACTTTAGCTTCCATGATCTTCAACTATTCCGGGGAATGCGCATTCTTCATCCCAGTGTTGTTTCAGCTTGCTGTGGTGTCCGTTTGTTCCACCAGGGACTTCTGCGGCTGCAAATAAGAGAATGCAACCCAAGTCTCCAAAGGTTGCAGCAGAAAAGGAACTATGAGCAGTTATTTGTTTATGCATCGCACAAAATAAAAAAAGCATAGGACACTTTGTTACCAGCTGCTACACCACTAAAAATCAGCCCCTTCAGGTATGAACTGCCTTTCTACAGCCCACCCTGCGTCCGTCAACCCACTTAACGAGTTTATGGGCATAATGGGGAAATAACCTCAATTATTGGCAGTTCACTAGGAACTACGATTATTTCAGGGCTTAAATTCCAAAAAACTGATAAATGTCCCCCAAAGTTAATGAGCTACCGTGAAAAACGGAAGCCAGACTGAGGGCGTGCAGGCTAGTGATGGGTCGTTCGCGAACGAGCCGGCACAAAGAGCCGGCTCATTTGTGTGAACAACATGAGCCAGCCGAAGGCTCACTAAACCCTGCACTAAACAGCTCACCACTCCCCCTTAACCTGATAAAATCGGCTTAAAAATGGTGTGGTGCCGGGGTAACTGACTAGCCTAGGGCTTCCTATTATATATCTAATAGGGAGCTGTTCAGGAGCCAAAAGAGTCGGCTCTTCTTACTGAGCCTAATGAGCCGGATCACTAAGAAGAGCCGGACTTCCCATCACTAGTACAGGCAGCTGAATTGTAATAGACAATGGATAAAACCAATGAAACCATGAAACTTGTTTCCCACAGCGGAGAAAGGCAGCACAGCTTTATTATTATTTCATAGTTGTTTGGAATTTTTTTTTTTGGTTATTTTTCACAAATCTCCTCACATCCCTTGAGAACCAATCATCTTCCAGCTTACTTTCTCCTCCTAGAGATTCAGCTATGAGAGCTGTCTTGTGATTGGCCCGCTTTATTGCCCGCTCTAGTTTTGTATGCATAAAGTTTTTCCCTCCTTCATCTTCCAGCTGCGGCGGTGACGTCAGGGCGCGTCACGTGACCCCTCCCTTCTTAAACAAAGTTGTGTGAGTCTTCCTTCCCTCAGTTCCTGAGGGGGCCGGGAAATGGCGGCCTGAGCGCCGTCTCCTCCAGTCCTTCCCAGTCCCCGCCGCGGCCATTCTTCCCACAGAGCGGGGAGGAGCTAGCTCCAGGAAATCCCTGACACGCCGGCCAGGGCTGGGCTACCACCTCCTCCTCCTCCTCCTCACAAAGTTACTGTGTTCTCCCAGTTCTTCCCTTGTTATTATTAGTTCCCTTCCATTATTATTGAGCGGCCCGTGTCCCGATGCCGGCGGCCCGAGCCTGAGCTGAGGAGCCGGGGCAGCACGCAGCGCCATGACTCGCTGGGTCCCCACCAAGAGAGAGGAGAAGTATGGAGTGGGTAAGTGCAGGAAGTGTGTGAGGACAGGGCTCATTGTGTGCTGCAGGGCTGGACTACAACTCCCAGCATGTCCTGGTCACAGTCGTAGTCTCACACTATAACTGTGTAACTTATACTGAAGATCATCCCCTCACACCAGGACCCTGTTCACACCTTAGATTGCGTCAAAGATACTCACAGAGGCATCTGGTGTCTGTGACAACAAAAGAAAGTCTGCACTACTTGTTCCCAAATGATGAGACTCCTTGAACGAGAGTTATAAGCTGCTGCAGAACCTCTCTAGCCAAAGAGTCGCCAAAAGATTCATGGAAATGAGCACAAAGGGCGCGATCACCAATAGCGACTGCGACTACAGAGACGGGATCTGGTTGCGCCTGTTTTGTGTTATTTTTGGTATAATAATCTATATTATTGGAGTATTAATGGTTCTGTATTGACATTCCAGGTTTGCTGTAGGGCCCAGGAGCTAGTGATGGGTAATGCTGTATTGGTATATTGCTGTATGCAGTCCATAGCGTCATATTGTGACTCAAATTTCGCCACAACGCAACGATTGGAATAATTCTGCACTAGATGTATTTTTCCTCTACTTGTAGGATGCAAAGCAGCTGCACGTTTTGTCGTATGATGTGTGTTAAAGGGAAATTAGCTGTCACCACGGCCTTAGGTCTGTTTCAGAGTGTAGAATATTTCGCCATATTCAGACCAGGAAAGGTGGTGTGCCTGCTAGACACTGGACTCGGGTTTATTGGTGCTCTTTCAGACAACCGTCCGCTGACTGGATATCATGGACCAATCACATTGTGGAGAATGTGACTCTGAGCAACATTATGATATATAATGCAAGGAGTCCCTTCTTCCCTCCCAAACTCCAATCATCATAATGATATGGTGCTGCTGTTGCTCCAAGTTCCATATTAGTCCTTTATATCTTCCCCAATGCAGGTGTGTGATTCAAAGGCAGACCACAGCAATTTGTTTTAGCCCTAGTTATACATGATGTTGAGAGGTCCAGAGGGAGCAGGGCTCTGCATTCGTATACTGACGGGGTGCTGAGAGGTGCAGAATGAGCAGGGCTCTGCTGTCCTGTACTGACGGGATGCTGTGAGGTCCAGAATGAGCAGGGCTCTGCAGTCCTATACTGACGGGATGCTGTGAGGTCCAGAATGAGCAGGGCTCTGCTGTCCTATACTGACGGGATGCTGAGAGGTCCAGAATGAGCAGGGCTCTGCAGTCCTATACTGACGGGATGCTGTGAGGTGCAGAATGAGCAGGGCTCTGCAGTCCTATACTGACGGGATGCTGTGAGGTCCAGAATGAGCAGGGCTCTGCAGTCCTATACTGACGGGATGCTGAGAGGTCCAGAATGAGCAGGGCTCTGCTGTCTTATACTGACGGGATGCTGTGAGGTCCAGAATGAGCAGGGCTCTGCAGTCCTATACTGACGGGATGACAGGGAATTGCATTTGCAGCAATATTCTTAGATTTTTCAGTTTTTGAGAGCGGGACGTTAGTTTCCAGCAGCTGTACTGTGCATGTGCCGGGCCCCGTATACTGCTGCCTGCGCGTGCAGGCCGGGCCCTGTATATTACTGCACTGTATACTGGACTGTAATGCTATTGCACGTTTACTGTATCACATTAGTGATGAGTTTATACATGTTTTAGGTGCTTCTATATAGGAAGTTCATGTGAGTAATTTGCCAGCCTGCACTGAGTCACTGCTTCTAGCTCACTGCCAGCTTTTTCCCCTCTGTATAAGACATTTGTAGAGGATTTATCTCATGGGCACAGCTCCATTTATTAGTGAATATTTTGGCTCCTTTTCCTGCATTTGGTCTGGAGAAAGGAACCTTTGTGCATTTTAGGGTGCATTCACACACATGCGTTCTGGTGCATTCATTTCTATGTTATTATGCGTTTTCCTTTTCTTCATTGCTTGATGTGTAATCAGTTGTGTTAACATTGGGACAAAACTGCTTACGCTTCAGCAATGAATGAAAACTTAAATAACATTAAATAAAAGAACTGGAAAATGCACAGTAACAAAAAAATGCACGCATCAGGACGCCACAAATAAATGCACAACTTCAGGCTTGGGCACGCAATGCAAATGGCCAACATCTTAGAGGGCAATACACAAATGTGTGTGTGCTGTTTATTTGCTTTGACTACTCCAGTTCTCTGGTTGTGTAGCAGTTATGTAAAAAGTGTGTAGTCTTTTGCTCTTTGTATTCCAGGTTTTTCTCCCCTGTAATTTTTAGGCTATGTCCACACAGAACAGGCCAGGTATGAGTTTTATATCAAGGTAATCAACATCAGAAATTGACACTGGGGTAATGCTACCTGCACTCTTAAGTCTTTCTAGTTGCAGGTGAAATCCTAGATTACTGAGCACTTCCTAAACTACAGCACAGATCATGTGTACTGTATACACAGAGGATTTTGCAGCAGTATGACTTCTGGTACGTGGGAACTATCCCATGGCAAGGTAACCTGTGAGGCTGCATCTGTTTGGATCCTTGTAACCTCTTCATCTTAGAGATTCCTCTCGCTGATTTCTCTGACCCAGTTACCATACTATTGAACCATTGATTTAAAATCTGTCAGAACTCTTGTAAGTGTGGACGCTTCAATGATAGTTTTGCCATCGGCAATTACTACCGTCCGGCCTTACCCATGTATGATCTGCTTGGCTGAGCATGCAAGTTTTTACGAAAGGGAAAAGGGAATAAGTCACTTTGGGCAGAACGCTGGGCTATGTAAAATACAACATGTGAAAACCTTAAAGGGAACGTGTCATTACCTTATTCCACCATAAGCCCACCAACAGTACCTTGTTATGTATTATGCATGTCCCCTGAGGTCCTTCTGTCTTCTGAAGAATCATTGTTTATTCTCTTGTAAAGTGCAGTCAAGGAGGTGAGGCTGTTCATCCAGACAGTCAGGCAGCCCCTCCTCCTGACCACTGTATTCTCTGCCCACTCCAAGCATTGTGGGTGCCAGACCGCCTGTCATCTCCTTCAAAAGTGAGATATTGTGCATGTGTGAAGACAGCACGTACACACAATGACGCCTCTGAGATCACAGGCATTGATGGAGATGATGGGCGAGCGTTCGGAGGCAGGACTGGCACCTGCGATGCTTGGGGTGTGCAGAGTTCAAAGATGTCTGCGGGTGGCACTGCCTGGATGAGAAGTGCTGGCATGTAGAAATATGCAACAAGGACCTCCAGGGTACATGCATTATACATCACATAAGGTCCTGTTGGTGGGCTTGGGGGGGAAAAGGGGATGACCGGTTCCCTTTAGGGTAAAATTTTTTAATGAGTCCCAATTGGAGATGAAAAAGAGACTCCTTTATCATTGGAGTGGGTAACAGTAATATAATCCCAGTTAGGGTTAGGCTAGGTCTGTGCTCAGTCTGCCACATCTGCATTGTAATCCCAGGGACTTTATTTCTGTGTAACATGTCACAAGAGGAAGTGTCTTAATGTGGCGGTGTAGGTTTAGCTTAGTAATGTTGCAGCAGCTGGTTCCCTCCTGCTCCGGGCGCTGTATGAGTGACATTGCTGCTGCTGCTGTGGCTCATCCCGTTGGAATGGCCTATAAGGCGCGCCTATTCCCCCAGCACTCGGTACAGGAAGGCCCTCTTCATCCTCGCCCCTCCTGTCTCATCCCTGACACTTCTCTGCTGCCTCCACGCTGCACTTTCACAAGACTTTACTTTTTAAAATCTATCCCGTCTGCGGAGACTCAAAAAAAACCCCAAACTTGCAATCCTGGAAGTAAAACTTCTTGTAGCCGGTAGGCGCATTGTGAGAGGTTATTGACTTGTCACAGTGGCTTTCATCCAGACGGCTTGTTAAACTGAGAATATAAGAAAACCTGCCTAGAAGAACTGGTGTATCTGTCCAATCATCTCCATACATGACACCTATTTATAGGAAGAGGGGGGTGCTACAGGGGGAGGTTTATAGGAATAGTGGATATTGGGGTTTTGTATCCTTCAAGACAGACTTTAAAGGACACCTGTCATCAGGTCTCTGCCACTAGTCCTGTCACTACTACCTGTTGGAGCAGCTCACAAGGATCTCATCCCAGCCTTTATCTAGTTATTTCATACATTAATCATTGTAAAATCATCTATTCTTTATTATGTAAATGAGGCTGGTCACATGGTCAGAGGCAGTGATGTCACCCCTGTTACCCCTCCCCTCTCCTCCCCCTGCTCATGTCTGTGTGTAATGTATAGTAAAGCATTGCTAGTGTGTGTGCTGCATCTGCTGACATGCTGCATCCTCCTAATATACAGAGACACAGACATCAGCTACACATGAATCTGACATGTTCTGCTGTATCTCTCCTAAACACACACACATGTACACACAGGCTGCAGGGGGCGTGGCCACCAGCACCAGGAAGCACATCATTATACAGCCTCACATCATTGTACAGGCTGTCAGTCAAGCACTGGGGGTGTGGCTGTGCCTCCCACTCATGAATAGAGTGGACAGCTTGAATTTGCTAATGACTCATTGGACATTTCACAGGTCATTTGCATACAGCTTTAGGACCTCATTGCTTAGGGTTACAGGCATGTAGAGGGACAATGAAGGGATAGAGGCAATGCTCTCTAATGGCAGTTTATGAAAATATATTTAGTTTAGGGGGGTTATTTTGCATGACGGGTTCTCTTTAAAGGGGTTTTCTAGTTAATCAGATGCATTTCACATTTTGTGTGTGTTTTTTTTTTCTTTCAAACTGTGTGAAAACCTTAACCCTTTCCGGACACAGGCTTTTATTTTTATTTTCCTTGTACCAAGAACCTTTTATTTTTCAGTCGTCGTTCAGAGGTAGCATGTACAGGTCTTATCTGTAACCGCCCATTAGTATACTTGCATTAAGCTCCCTAAGGCCCATGTAGGAGTATTGTGATCACTAGGATATGCTACCACTGATAGGCGCAGGTCCAAGTGGTGTCCCGATGCCTACAATGAAGGGCCTGGTGCAGTAAGAATCCCCCTAAAGGCTAACTGCCCAGATGGTGTAATGGCTGCGGGATTTACCCCACCGTCAAATCTCCAGCTATAACGCAAGCATCTGAAATCGTTCGGTTTGTGATGTTTGATGCCATGATTTTACCAGGGGAGATTGGAGATTTTGCCATGGCAAATGTTGATTTCTGCACCATGACCCGCAGCATTTCAATGACCTGCAGCAGATGCTAAATCCGCAGCAGAAGCACAGGTCAGAGAGCGCAGCTCTGTAGTATTCATACAAGTCCTCTCACTCCTTGCTTGTTTGTGTTGGTATTGTGAAGGACTGGCCTTTTGTCGTACAATAGAGAAAGCCTCACAGCGTTCAGGAAAATTCTGTATGGGATCTGCACTGCTCAGCCAGAATGTCCGGCCTCTGTCCAAGTTCCTATTGTTATGATAAAATATGTCTATTCTGGAAAGTTTGGCCATTGCCCTTTGTGATGCTGCCTCGTCTTCTGTTTTTGTAATCATGTGTATGTGAGATGCACAGACATGTATGTATTTTCATATGTGCCTGCAAATTAAGGAATTTATAGATGAATGTATACTAGATGTATAGTAGTTATATTGTAATGAATAATCCAAGTTGCAAAGATAAGGCTGCGTTCACGCATTAACACATGGGATTCTTGGAGTTGCATTTGCTCTATTTTAAAAAACGAGGGGTCCTTTATCATACAACGTGCGCTGGCGTTTGATAGAAGCTCCGCCCCTCCGCCCTACCGGATACATCAGGTGGCACTGGTCTCCTTATATATGCGGCTGTGCTACTATACAATCCTACGCCAGGCCCTGCGTGGAGTAAAATTGCGCTGGAATGCCCTGCGCTGGCCCACTTCACACTTGTCCATGCCCAATCGAGAAATAATCACAATTCCTGCTGGTTTGCAAAAAAACTGGTGTATAAGTCTTTAGTAAATCTCCCCCATTGTGTCTGTACATTGCGGTAATGTAAATGCAATGTAAATGTAGCAGAGTCCGGACCAGTTATATCTGCTGCGCTTTGAAAATTAATACTGTCAACTAATTTTTTTTTCAATGTTCAGGTTCTTGACAGGTGTTTTAAAGCCAAATTGGGATAGAACAAAAAAAAAGAAAGACCTGAGCTTCAGACCTTGTTAGGAAGTTGCATGGGGCAAGGACATCTACCACCAGGATGAAGCACTGACATACTGCAGTGTGGCCCCTCTGGCAGGATCTCCTCTTTTTTTCAGATTCTTATGCCCCTTTTTTAAAGCTTTTAAAATTATGCATATGAGCCTGAGGGCTCTGGGCTCATAGGTGTTAATGGAGCCTGGAGCCCCTTGGGCTCATTTGCATAATATTTAAAGCCTTTTTTTCTTAAAAACGGGACAGCATGGGAATTTTAAAGTAGAGCAGATCCTGCCGGAGGGGGGCGTGCACCCGTATGTCAGTGCCAGCTTTACAATCCTGGTGGTAGATTTCCTTTAAATTCTAAGAGCTTGACACGCTGATGCATTTATTCTGATTTATTCCTATTTGTTTCAGGAGCCTGTTCCACTTCACATAATATTGTAGCCTGTCAGGGGTTTATCTACTTATTTACACAGATATTTGTCCTGGAAAGAAAAAAAAAGAAAGACACAGAAAAACAAATTGGTTTTGTTTATTGACCCCTTGTGGACCCAAGCTGCAGATTGACGACACAATGTGAGCGTTTTAATGGTTGGGCGGCTCGCATGGTACAGGAGCTATGAAAATTTACTACCGAAGTGTTATCTGTGGTTGTAACGGCAAATGAAATGGACTTGTCAGTGGTCATCCGAGGTGGATGGGAAGTCTTGTATCGTATGTCTATATTTACCTGCTCCGTACAATGCGGCAGCGCGACTGAACCACAGAGCTGCTTGTTTATACCTGAGGCTATTGCCAGGAGTGTAAATTGTGACTTCCCCAAATATTTCTGTACAAAAACCAGGTATAACAGTAAATGTGAGAAGTTTTAGTATTTTATTTCACAACTTTTATAGCTCGGAGGAAAGTTTTCACATTTTTTTCTGACTTATTGTTCATCTGTGTTGTCAGAATATATTTATCTTGGAGACAACTTTTTTTTTCCAGACTATTGCTGCAGGTATAGGATTCCAGGCTGCAGGATTGCTGCGGGTATAGGACTCCAGGCTGCAGGATTGTGACCAGCGCGGGTATAGGACTCCAGGCTAGCAGGACTGGTGGTGGTATAGGGACTACCAGAGCTGACAGGATTGCGCGGGGGGGTATAGGCTTCCAGACTGCAGGATGCTGCGGGGATAGGATTCCAGGCTGCAGGATGGCCTGCAGTATAGGATTCAGGCTGAGGGATGGCTGCAGGTGTATAGGATTCCAGCGCAGGTATGGATTCCAGGCGGCGGGATTGCTGCGGGTATAGGATTCCAGACTGCAGGATTGCTGCGGGTATAGGATTCCAGGCTGCAGGATGGCTGCAGGTATAGGATTCCAGGCTGCAGGATGGCTGCAGGTATAGGATTCCAGGCTGCAGGTATAGGATTCCAGGCTGCAGGATTGCTGCGGGTATAGGATTCCAGGCTGCAGGATTGCTGCAGGTATAGGATTCCAGGCTGCAGGATTGCTGCGGGTATAGGATTCCAGACTGCAGGATTGCTGCGGGTATAGGATTCCAGATATCGGGACTACATATCAGGAGCGGTAATGACTGTGCTTTAGATAAGTAAATGCACTTGGATGGGAGAGAGAAAATATAGGCTCAGGGCGTACAGTAAAAATATGCGCTCCTCTTACCGCGATATGCAAGACAGTACGCCAAAGAGACTCCCTGAAAAATTATTGACCAAAATATATGACCACGTGCCGCATATTCTGACCTGTCACAGGACGCACAAACAGCTGCGGTTGGTAGACAAAAAAACACTTTCATACATTAGAACCAAAATACCCGAGAGCTGTAGCTACACTGATGCAGGCACATAAGGGGCTCGTTTACTAAGAGATCGTGGATCGCATCTTTGGAGGTGAGCCGTTTCGGGATTTGCACGGTATTTTTGGGGATTGTCACAGGAAAGCTCGGCCATTACATACATCCCGTATGGCCGCCGGAGCGATAAGAGCCACATGCTCCATACACGGGGAAAAGATAGGACGATGTTATGGTCCCTAATTTTCCCCTCCTCCCGGGCCTTTTCAGCCGGAGATACGTCAATGTAATGCAGCATAAGTATGCACTGCTCGAGAGCATGATGTTATCACTGACAGCACAAGGAATCAATGCTGCCCAGCTGGGTGTATGGAGGATCAGCTTAGGGTTGATTAGTCCTGTTCTGGAACAGGTCAGGAAGCTTTTGATGAAGGCAATCCAGCTTCCCAAGATCTTAAATGGTTATAACGGTTTTTAAGCAAACCGCTCACGCTCAGGATTAAAAGAAAGATATGTTTCGGCAACAGTGTAGCATACAGCATTCTCAAGTATGTTGGTCCATTATTGCCATAAATCACAGGTAGATTCCTTTTAAAGGCCTCTTACTTAAAGATGTAGTACAGAACGTGCCTAGTAGTAATTCCAGCCATTCTGCAGGCCACACAAATACCATGTGTTTTATGCCGCAATTTTGTTGCAGCAAGATGATGGAGAGCTCAGACCATTGCAATCGCCAAAAAGTGTTTGAATTCTACCCCCCCCCATTGTCCACAGCAAATTCGCAAACATGCTTTGGGATTATACATCTATAGGAGAACAGCCCCTTCCCCGCAGATTTTAGCATAAATTCCCATTACACTACACTACTAATGCATTACACGCAGATTCACAGCAGGTAACGCTGCTGCTGCACATTACAAGGTATTAACTTTGTGTGGTGAGCAACCCAACTCTGCACATGATGTTTTATCAGTTAGCAAAATAGGTCTTTAAAAAATATATTGAAAGTGGTTACAAGGAAGGCGACATTACAACCACAGTTCATGTAAGGCTAGATATAGATCGATGTCCTGTGAGTATATAAACCTGGGGATGCTTGTACAAATCATAAGTCCAAAGTCCTGACTGATAGAAAATGCACAATATCCCATTATGAAGGCAAACTGGCTATAAGATAGTTTGTACATTGTTGTGTCACTTAAACAAAAAAAAAAAAAAAGAAGATATTAAGGAGAAGTCCATCAGGTCAGGGTTTGTGGGATATACCAAGCTACTGCAAGTGCAATGAGGGATGAGCCCGATAGAACCCAACAACAATCTGAAGTAGAGTTGTACAGCTGGAGAGTACAGCGGCTGGGTCCGCCCCCGATGCGACTTGCAGGGGATTTGCCATTTATCAGGTAATGATGCTCATCTTGGCATTTGAGATCTAACCAATGTTTCAATGCCATGTTTTTATCATCATATTGTAAAGTCCTTCACTGACACGGAGACTCCCCTGCATGATCATTGATTGCTGAGCATCCGAGGAGACCCCCAGATTCCATTCAGTAAAAGGCCCAGTTTTGCACTGACAGCAAGAAGAAACCTAAGTGGGGTACGTGTGTTAACCGTACCGTGCGTCCATAGGAAAAAGATAGGAAAGTGTGGAGCATGCTCTATGTTTACGGCGGGCGCCATGCCCACTATGGAGGGTGGTTAATCCCACCACCTCTCCAGCTGAACCTGTAGCACGTGGCTACAAACTGGGGAAAAACGGCTACTTTGTGCACAGAAGAAGTAGCTGTATAAAATGCTTGCTCTAAAACCTGTTTCCATAATCAATACCTGGCAGAGGAGTTTTTTGCCTTTTCAGTTCCTTCGTTCATCCTGTGGTTAGCGTTCCCGAGAGATCGAGATCTCCACTCCACCAGGTCACAGATCATATTCCGAACCACAATTAAAACATGTTCCGATTATCGTGCTAATAAAGTTTAAACCAAAAAAAAAAAAAGAATTCAATTAATTTAAATTGTGACATAGCAGAAGACAACATAATGACATCTTCGATGAAAATCACGTCTTATGCAATACTGCAGTATTTGCAGGGGACGGTCAGGATTTACCATTATGCGGTCATTATTAATAGAGTTAGTATATTATCTTATGCAGCAAGACTTACCTAAAACCATAAACTGACGCATAGAAGATCATATAGGACATTATAAGGAGACTACTGAGCAGCAAATTTTTGTGAAGCCTTTTGTTACAATTAAAGGAAATCTATCAAAACCCCATCCGATAAACCAGGACATTTTCAAGATCAAGGCCAAGCGTGGATCTTCTTCGCTATCTGATAGTCTTCTTTTTCAAAATCAGCTTTAAACTTATGCAAATGAGCCAGAAATATGAGAGGGTTACAGGAGCCCCTAAAGCTGTAACTCCACGAGCTGTTATATTGTGCAGGAGCACTTCACCACTCCCACACAGCTCTGATACATGCGTTCACTCACTCACAGATCAAGAAGAAAAGGTACCATATTTCCAATAAGAGTGCGCCAAAATTAGTCATCCAAAAAAATATTACAAATTTCCTTTGGTTAACAGTTGCCACGCATGCCTCAGCCGACATGAGCCTACCATAGATCTCGCATGCATGCCCTCACCAACACATAGCTCTGCCGCATGCATGCCCTCACCACACAACAAGCTGGCATGCATCCCTAAGTCCGCGCATTGCATGCCCCTCACCACCAGCTCTTGCGCTGGCTGCCCTCACCACACAGCTCTGCCGCATGCATCCCTCACCACCCAGCTCTTGCCGCATGCATCCCTCACCACACAGTCTCGCCGCATGCATGCCCGCACCACACACTCTGCCGCAGGCAATGCCCTCACCACACACTGCGCAGCATGCCCTCAACGCCCGCATGCAGAGCCCTTCTCGCTCATCGGCACAATTTAAAAGTTTATTAGAAGGAAGGAGTACATGGATAATCAAATTTAAGATCCCACAGGCCGGGTGCCTGCATCTAGGGAGGAATGTCCTGGTTATCAGCGATGTTTTCGGGGGTGGTCTGGGGCTATGATCTCCTTTAACATGCCAAGTCTTCCCCAAGCAGCCACCTACCGTATCTTTAGACTTTTAGAATCTGAAAGCCTGGGAGCCATGTGTCAGAAAACAACCATGGAATATAGTTCATTAAAGAAAATACTATTTTTTATCCTTTTATTAAAGTTTTTTATATGATATGAAACTAATAATCACCGCTACTCAGGATCCAAAGGAGGGATAACTACATACAAACTGATCCAACACGTTGGAATTTGATATAGTTTCTGCCACCCGAGCACGAAAGGATTTTTTGTACATAAATTCTTGCCTATATAAATCAACTTACTGACAACAGTAAAGGTGCCGCCATATGATGGACCATTCAGCGAACGTTGAGGATTCTGTACAAGAGGGATACTCACAAGGCACACAGATCATGTGCCTGCAATTGTATAAAATCCAGAAAGAAGGAAGAGAAAACATAAGAGGGGTTAAAGGACTGGAAAACCATTGTGTGCAAATTAGTACAACAGGACTTCATTTAATGGTGATTTTTAACTCAATGGTTTTGGCCTCTGCATAAGGTAAAAGTGCAGTGATGACATGTTACAAATGGACATCACCGTCATTTAAAAACAAAATTAGAATATTTAGTCATCTTAAATTAGTGTTCCTCCTTGGATATTTAGATTAAGTGGAACTATACACAACGATTCAGGCACTGGCACATAGGTTGATTATCATTTCAGACTGACGACTAGGATAATGTGAAACATTTGCCAAATATATATTGTAAAGTATTTGTATTCCTTCGAAATGACAGTCTCGGGGATCTTCTAGGTCGCTGTGTCTCATTCCACAGTTGTATCGTTCTTTGATCATTAAGACGGATGATCTAGAGACTGTTATAGCAATATGTCTCCCCTCTTGTTGGACAAATTTTAAATGTAAGCGTTCAGTGTACAGAGGCAGTAATCATAACTTTTACACTGCCTCATATGCTGATGTCAGACACATAGCAGAGAATTATTGGCACCGCTATTGATAAGGGCCATGCCCCCCCTGTAGGTAGATAAATCAAGAGGCATAGGCTTACCGCAGAATCAAACCAGTCAACGGTAGATCGAACCCGCACAAATATTCAAAGGGTTTTTTTTTCAAACTAGGCAGGACAGCGCAGGAGAAAGGACAACGCCCCATCGGTATGCCCATTCCTCCGGTGGGGACGCATTGCCGCAAGTTATTTATCCACAATTCTTGCACGTGACATAAAAAAAACTTCTCGTAGGAGGAGCAGATGCTGGGAGTGGGATTTATTGGTGCACGAGGACAAAGCAGTTGCCTTTCTCTGCCCCAGTCACACACATGCCTCTGGTGCTGGAGAGTAGTGCCTTTACAACCTGCCTGGTCACACTGTCTATCATCTCTGTCACTCACCTAAAGAATAGTCTGGGCATGGAAGAGGCCTTTTGACAATCTCTTTCTAAACAAACACCCCCGAATGGTCAAACGCATTATTGTGCCGGGGACTAGATATGTTGCTGTACGTGAAGACATCCAAACCCCGCAGCACATACCCTACCAGGAGGCACAGCGTTGCAGTCTGCTGGGACTAAGGGGGCTGCTAGAATTAGTCCCAGTCAACTTGATACAAGTGATCCAACGACTCAGTAGGGAGAGACCATGTAACTCAGAGCGTCGATTAAAGGCAGTGTTAAAGGAACTGCTTCCAGGTAATCCTCGGGCCAGACGTTAGGAGGACACCAACTCTTCAACATTTCCCTGTTAAGGGTTTTGTAACATTCAAGTCAAGCACAGATTGAATACTAAGCTGATGGAACAAGTCAGAATAAAAAGTAAGTCACATCCGATTGTACCATTGTACCAGAAACTTCCTAAAAATAGCCCGTCCAGTGAGCGGCATGGTCCTATTTAGTCCTCCACCTGCTGTACCGAGTAGTTACCGATGTTTCTATTAGAAAATGATTTTTTTATAATAATTTCCACATATGCAGAGTGAACGGACAGTGTCCGTAGGGATCGTTTCATGTGTGTTTTTAAATGTGAAGTTTCCTAATAAAGAAAATATCTGGAAGAAACATTTGGTGCCGATTTCATCATTTACCTGTGCCTGATAAGGAAGGGAACCAATGATGTGCACGCCACAGATCTCCCAACACTACCTGTGGAAGAAAACATTTGGCAAAAAGAGGAAATGCACTAACTGAGGAGCTGGCTCTTGAGGACGGTGTGCGTTTATGCCGTCATTTTTTTTGTATTTAAATATTAACGAGCGAGTCCGCGCCACTGATCACATTGTACCATCACTCAACTTGCGTGAGAATCAGAAAGGCCGTCCAGCGCAGAGTAATTTGTCATATTTAACCACCGAGATCAAAGTTATCTGGAGGAGCGGATCAAAACTTTACAAGCATATGTGTTTGCAACTATTTATTCAACCTGTAAAAATCAACATCACTTATTCTGCGATTTTCGGGCTTAGAAATCATTGTTAATCAGAGGGAAGATGTAATTATGCCAGTAATCAGATGATAGAATACTGCCGCTGCAACCGATCTATCGGAGGGAAGACAAAGAACAAACAGATCCTGGCGTGTAACTTCTACACCACAGGCCGGAGGGGCCAATGACCCGGCCAGGATGGGCCGACCAGTGTGTTGTAATTATAGGGTGCACAGCACAGGTAACCTTATTAAAACCTACTCAGACCAGCGAGTGTTTCGTTTCAAACGACAAGGAAACTACCAATGATTTGGGCCAGAAACGTCACAGCTCCACTATATATTTGTTTCGATTGCCTGAGCTCCTAAAGAAGCTTTGTGCATTTTCTTTTTGAAACATTAAATGTTCAGAATAATACAGTCAGTCTGATGGATTACGGACAAGATTAGATTCTTAGGTTTCTTATAAAAAATGCGAATTGGTTCAATCAGAACTGTATAAATGTACATTATAGTCCAGAAAAAAAAAAAATCTGTCCCAGGAATAGTTGGATTTTCACACTAACAGTGATCACTAACAGGGAAGGTAGGTTAAAGCAGTTAGAGGAGCTTCACCATAGCTCACACGGGACAGAGAGGTCTTCTGTAACTAGGAGTCTCTGTACGTCAGGTTCCTTAAGGAGGGGACTGCGCTGAGATGTGTAATAGAGGGGGGAGGTCAAAAGGCCAAAACAATGGGCTTATCTACTACGGGTCCGCGGACCGACAATATCGTCGGGTTTCGCAAATATTTCCAGTGTGCGCCAAATTGCCCCGGATTTTTGGCACACATGATCGATTGAGGCGCATGGGCATGCATGACGACAGAAAATGCAGGGCGTGCCGTCGGACAAACCACAGAATTAAAGAATTGTGTGTAACGTCAAGCTTTACAGGCACAGGAAGAGAAGAGGATGAACTCTGACAACGCGCCGCAGGATCGCGATGGGGACAGGGTACGTAAATCTGCTAATGAGTCAATATTCTGAATTACCCCAAGCAAGTAATGGGTGGGAGGAGGGCAAAGCTTTCAAATGGCAGTCGTGTGTTCAAACATAAAAGATAGGCCCCCTTGCACCCGTTACATTATGAGGTTTCAGGTATTTTTCCCATTTATTACTGAATTACCTACTAAATAACTAAATAAAAGTAAAAAGGTTGCATGTTGATGGATTCAGAAAACAAAAAAAGTAAGTCTGATCTGCCGCTCCTGTTGCTACAATGTTGCTCCCTCGCAGTGTTTCTGCTTCCCGGTTCTCAGCATTGATGGCAGTAGAGGACTCCTCATCAGCAGTGATTGGCCAAGAGAGAAATTCTTCTCCAATACCATTTTTCAAAGGGGATCAAGAAAATGGTAACAGGAACGCAGCGGAGTTGAGGTTGAAGAAGTTCAGACTTAAAGGGGTTGGATAAACACGTTCTGGTAGGAGAAGAAGATCCTGATAGGTGGGATACCAAGGTTAGACCCCCTCATCAGAAAAATAGACACCCACAGAGCCAAGAAATCGAGTCCTGTTCACAATTACTGAATACATGCAGTTCAAGCATTGAAACTGATGAGCACAGCATCGGCTATCTTGGCACTCTCACTGAAAGTGAATAGATAGCGTGGTGTGTGCTAGGCAATTAGGAACTCATAGAGAATTACATGGAACAGCAGGAATATGATCAAGCGACTAGCTGCATTCAATATGAGAGAACAAGTGGTGGGTGTCCCAATCCACTGTTAGATTATCACCCATAATATTGAAAGATTCCTTAAAATGGTATTCGCAGCTAGAACGTCATGAGGGAATGCATTAGATATGTATAGATGCACCAATAAACAGGGTCTATTGCACCAGCCAGTTGTAGCATGCACATACCGTAGGTCTAATGACGTCTGCTAATAGCCAAAAAACGGGGGACTCTACAATATTTCAAGGGTCACAATTATTCATCATGCATCAGTATTAAGAATCCGAAGTTTAATTACCCCTTCCCCTCGACTGTGGCTTCCTTAAGTGAATCATAGCTGACAGGAAGATGCCTGGTGAGAAAACAAAAACAAAATGCTAATTAAAAAGTGTGTATCCACAAAGCGAGTATTGTTAATACATTCGGAGGGGGATCACAATGAGACAACCCCTTAAACTGTTTATCGTCACACAGAAATTTTAAAGATCCCGTTTAGTTCCAAATCCTTAAAGGGAATGTGACATGCAAAACTTCTGAAAGTGATAGGTGGGAGCTTTGAAAAGCTTTTTAAAGGGGTCATTACCCCAATCCCATACTCGACCTGCTGCTCCATCAAAACTAGTGATAACAGAACCGGTCTTGTTGTTGCCTGTGGTCCCAGCAGTTGTGATCCCTACAATCTGATAGTAGGGATCCATTTGTTGGGACCCCAGTCAATCACAAGAATGGGGTCCCATTATCACTAATGGACGGATAAGCAGGAATCTGCGCATCCGTTCACTACTATACAATCCAATGTAAAACGAATGTTTCCAAGATAAGCAGTTTCAGCATCAAAAGATCCGACCTCATGAAAAATCTTCCCGATGCATTTAGCTACAAAATGGCAGTAAATGGATTGAGGAGAGCAGTCTGAACTTGCTCGCAATCATACAAAGTGTTCGGTAGGGTGCCCCTGCTGGTTATGACAAGAATATTGAATGCATTAAGCCCATCATCAGACAAGAACATTACATAGCGAAATCAAAACTATAATATAATATCGCCAAAATAACGCGCGGAGAGGGAGGCGAGGCCGCAGTTGATTGTAATGAAAAGGAAAAAACCTATATGGATTTATCCGACGAGTGCCTCAATTTGCAGAAGAATGAAGGGAATTGGCATTATAAAGCCTGGATAATCATCAGAATGGCAATGAGAGAGAGAAGATATTATAGAGATTTCCAAGTTAGGCTATGAGTAAAGAGGCGACTACCCTTTTAGATTTCTTCCTCAAGACGTAACCTCGAACATCCTGCAGGGGCATGAACAGAAAAGACAAATTCAACCAAATAGAAGATAAAACGTTTCTTGTATTGTCGAAATAGTGTTTTTTTATCTTTTTTTTAATCCAAAATAAAAACAGATTAACTTCGCTTCTCCATGGTAAACGAGTACCCAAAAAAAACCTTGTAGTTGTTCCTCCTGTCATCCCATCTATTTAAACTTTTTACCAACTTTCCAAAATAAATAAACAGGAGTTGTTTCATGAAGGGAGCAGAAGGTGTGATGGGGGCATGTCCTGACTAAATTCGGTCATATTCGAGATTAACAGGGTTTTTTTGACCAAGTGAAAGCAAGCAGACTCCCGGCAGATAAGGTGCACCGACAAGCAGCCTAAAACATCAAGGAAATCCCATCAAAATCGTCATGACATTTTACAGGGGCACTTACTCATTGATCCAGGCACCACAATTGTGATTCATATTCTTTATTTGTTTTCTGGCTTTTCTTCTAATAAACTTTTACAATTATGCTAATAGTTAGAAGGGTTTCTGGGCGCGTTACCAGAGTCACTGTGGCTGCTGCAGCTTCACTGTGCTGGAGAACTACCCCTACCCACTGTGCAAGATTACAGAAGTAGAGGGAGGTGGGGGGGTAGTCTTGAGGAGCAGAGGGTGGAGATGAGACATGCTCCTGCACAGTGTACAGCCAGGATGCTAAGGACAGAGGGGTTCTGTCAACGCACCCTTATGTAGAATATTAGAAGTTCTATTTTTAGAAAGAAGGAAGGAGATAAATATACAAAAAAAAAATACTGCGTTTCACAGAAAGTAATTCCCAACCTGTCAGAGAAAAGGACAGACAGAGTCCTTTGACCGTCAGCAGCCTGCAGGGGAGACAGCTCTGGATCCAAGGGAGCAAGTACTGACTGTTTGTTTTATAGGTGCAGTACGCAGAGCTGGTGTGTCATTTGTCATATCCATCTCAGACTTATCTCCATCTCTCTCTTCTCTGTGTCAGATCCCAGTAGAACGTTCAGAAGCCAAACACATAATATACAACGATAATATACATACACATAATAACATAAATACACATACACTACATAACATACACATACAACAACATATACGATATACACAATAGACACATAATCACAATACAATATGTCACGATATACCATACATAAACATATATATATAAAACTGAGTACATTTTTAAGTAAGGGGTAACATCACTAAAGGATTAAAATTTGAAACTTCTTGCATGGACAAACCCCTTAAACACTTGCACAATAAAAAAAATAATCTTTAATATTATGTCACCAGAAACATACTGGATATTACTGAAAACCTCGCTTCCTACATGATATACATAGACCTATGCAGCAGAGCTTGTGCTCACTATTATCCAGATAGCAAAGAGGACCGCACTATGGGAGAGCCGGGGTTTTAACTCCATCATTACAATGCACAGGCTCTTTATCTAGTTTTTTAAAGGACATTTTACCATCAGATTACCCGATGGTAGATGACATTACAAAGCTCCCTGTCCCGCCCCCATGTGTCCCGAGCTCGTTTCTTATATCTTGCATGGCCTCATTTGTGTGTAAAAACAAGTTTATAAGATAGCAAATTAGCCTGTGGCGCTCTGCAGGCTCCACTGTAATATACACAGCCCAGTACGGAGAGTCGGATCTCACACGCGGCGGCAACCCCGGGAGCCAGCTAAATTATATACGTGAAGCCTGGAAGTGCTGTGCAGAGCACCCTTGCCTAATTTGCATTATATGATAAACTCTTTTTTTTTTTTTTACAGAAAATGCCGAGCCATGCAAAGATCTAAGAAAAGAAGCTGGGACACACGAGGACAGGAGAGGGAGGGGTAAGTAATAGTCATCTACCATCATGTAATCCAATGGTGACGTCCTTTAATGCCTTATACATGGACATTCCATTTAGTTATATTGCGCTGATAATTTAGCCCCCTCCTCCCCCCCCAGCCTGATTTAACCCTGAGGAGTCAAAAGATATATCTCTTACCTTCAGAGTCTCTAGTAAGTGCACGGTTGTCCCGATCTGTATGGACAACTCATCCGTTCCTCGGGCATTGAAGTTAAAGAACTGGAAGACAAATTTATAAAAATTTATGTTTCTCCCATACATTAGAGACATATGTGCAGGAATAAGATACGTCATGCTGTTATCAGGAGTCAAGGTACGAGAGATGTGTACTATGATGGATGTATACACGTAATAAACGCACCTACTGATGGTAGTGGGTTCCTGTTGTACTTTGCTGAACAAGAAACAAACTTTACCCTGTCAATGAGCGCAGGGGCTCCCGCTATAGGTTTTAGCCTGTAGAGTATGTAGCAACGATTTTGGGCAACCAGACACTACTGCTTACACATACCGCACAGCAGTTAATGCAATATAGATCTCACAAACAGCGGATTTAACTTGTATATCAGAAAAAGCCATGAAATGTGGCACCCAACTCACGCTATGGCCATTTTAAAGAGGAAGATTCCTGCCTTAAAAAGCCACATAATCCCTGTTTAAAATTCCTGTCACAAATGTTTTTTTGTTTTTTATATGCAGCTTTCATTCCCAGACCAAGTTCTGTGGCAATATTAAAAGGACATTTATCAAGGATTTAAGACCAAGCACTGACATCCTGGGTGTGTCCCTCTAGCAGGATCTGCTTACTTTAAGCTTCTTATGTCCTGGCTATTACAAAAAAAAAGGCTTTTAAAATTATGCAAATGAGTCTGCAGAGCTCCAGACTCCAAAGTGTGTAATTGAGCCGGAGCCCCTAATTTGAATATTTAAAGTTGTTATTTTTTTCTTAAAAACAAGGGAATGAGGAGCTAAAAGAAGAGTGGATCCGACAGAGAGGCACACACCAGTGGTCAGTAGTGTGCTTGGATACATTCCTTCATCTACAGGTAGAGGTCTTTAGGGGGTGTGAATTTTCCTCTTCAAAATTACACCAGATTGTGTTTCAGGGACAAAGTTCAGAATTATAGGTGTTTGAAATGTTCCCCCCCTCCAGCCTGTCCTGGGGCAGAAAGGAGAAGAGCAGCAGGGATAAGAGCTGACAGCTTCATTAGTACATGCACCCTCGGCATCTGTAGCTGAAACCTTTTTTTTTTTTTTTTCATGTTTTGGTAAAGTTTTATTCAATGTTACTGCTTATTAAAAAAAATTGTTAACTGTATTATTGAGCAGATTCCTCCAATGTTCTAGAAGGTCAGTAAAGCCCCAATGAATCTTCTGAGCCGTATGCACGTGTGTGTATGACGTGTCTTAATGATCAGAAACAATTGGGTCTGAGGGGTAGATCCGATGACTCAGGAGGCACACAGAGGATACCTGGCTGCCTACCAGATACTGGATTTCAGTAGAAACAAGTGCCGTGTCCTCCTCAAAGGAGTTTATCATATTGGCAACACATTTACATTAATCTCAGCAATTGTCTAATGACAGAAAAGCGAAACACAAAACCACATTATTCCTTATTGATAATTTATCAGCTAATTAACCACATACCACCAAGAGATGCATCTACGGAGACTAGAAGATGACATTGGATATAGCGCAGACGTAGTATATTACCCTACAGTCAGTCCGTGCACACATGCAGGTATTCACACATTGCGTCAAGTTCATCACCAAAAACCGGAAGCCCTGGCCCTATAGTCTGGTCTGGTCTAGTGATGGCTAAACGTGGACATGCTGAGAGTTTTTCCTGGCAGCCTCCAGTGGCGGGGTTACTTGGGTTTTTTGAATTTGGCACACCGAGCCAACCCAAAAGGTGGGCATCATTGGGGTACACCATAATACAAGGGATTGAAATCCCCTGGAAGCCAATCCAACATTTATTTGGCAATTATGCAAATAGAAGATCCAAAACAGAAGGTTGGATTCCCCTTTAACAGATTTATGAACATGAATTAAAGGAACCCTCCAGTCTGAGAAATTCATGGAAGAATACATGATGCAGAGTTGAGGGAAGAGCATGACTCATTTTTACTGTATTCCCAGACCCCACTCATGCTCCTCCCCCAGGCCGCACAACCTATAATTCGATCAATCAGCTGTGATTGGAGTCTTCCTTCAAACAGACCCTATGAACAAAGCATCAGGGACCAATGAACTACAAATGACCAATGAAGGTGAAATCTCACAAAGATAAAGGGGGAGCTAAAGAAAGGGGGCGGAATATGGGGGGGGGGGGGGGGGGGGAGTTCTGGAGAGACAGTAGCTCAAATCAAGCATGTATATGAATATATGACAGAATAATTTGGGGGGTGTTGCCAGAGCCCTGTGTTGTAGCTTTACAGACTGTTACAATCTCTGCCCTCCTCTGTTTCCACAACTACCCCCCCCCCCTTCTCCCCTCACTTACCTGATGTATTTCACGGCAGCAAGAAGTTTTAGAAAATTGGGAGGCACATACCTGCCCCTGGTTTTAAAATATTGCCATGTCCCCCCTTTCTTGACTGCGTTAGGGCATGCAGTGGGTAAAGGGTCATTTTTGCGGTTCTGTCTCTATTTACATAGATAAAAATTTGGGCACGTTTTGACTTTGAGATCTAACACCAGTTACGGCATGTGGGCCGCTACCATGTAGAAAGTTTTCTCCTAAACACCCCGGAGGAGAGAACAGTCCGTCCAGAACAGAATAGTGTAAAAGCAAAAGTAGTATTTAGGAAGTGTGCCTGCACAACACATCCTTGGATTAAGGAGACAAAGTGACTAATCCACTACCTGCTATAAATATTCGCAAAGACTTGAAAACACTGACGGTAATCCCTGATCTCATGGGCACGAGGATAAACTTGAGAGGTTTATCAGTTAATGAGCAGGAGGGTAGCGTCAGGTTAAAGATGTCGCCCAGGCCGGGGACGCCCCGTATATAAGGACTTACAGAAAATAGAAAGGATTTAAGGGATTACTGTAGGTCATGTTAACATGTAGTAATTAGATCGCGATCCACTTAACTTTACCATATTAACCGGCTCATTAAAGTCACGCCATGTTCGAGGTGGACCACCCGCAACTGCTGGTCACCCTAACAGGCAGACCCTGTAGTATACAAGATAGGTTCTAAGTTGATTTGTATGCAAGTCGGAACGTATATTTTAGAATTGTAGTTTCAGACATTTTTTGGCCCGGTGACAATTGGAGTTTCAACATTTTTGCTTTAATTAGACCAAGGATTTCACATAAAGTTCATTACAGACACCTTACAGCTGATTCCTGCAGCCTGGGACTATAGTAACATCCAGAGAGGTCACCAGAGGTCACAGGGGGCAGAGAGGTCCGTCTAATAGGGTCATCTGTAAGTCGGATGTCCTTAGTAGGGGGATCGCCTGTAATTGGGAAAACAGGGGTTCCAATGTGTGTAGCATTGACCACTTGACTCAGTGCACTGTAGACTGTGAATGGAGTATATTAGGCCATGCAATTCAGAGGGTTCTCGATCTGCTGCTGCATTCATTAGGGAGTGAGGACCCCCATTATGAGCCTGGGTCCCGTGGTTGACAGTCCCCTATCAGGAGGTTTTCACCCCCTTTCAGCAGAGAAAACATATCGGTCTAATTCTGGAAACCTGCTGGGTCGGCTGTGCTCCTTATAGCGGTGCAGATTTTACAGTGTAACACATTGCTCCAGATAGCAGCAGAGCGGGGGCCATGTAGTGGCTTCCTCCCGCAGCCCGGCCATACATTGCCATTAGGGGATACACTGGTCAGCAAAACAGGTTTAAAGACACAAGAGCGACATGTTCTACACAGACATTACACGGGGAAGGAAATGCCCTGAAGGAAGATTTGTTTTTTTTGTTTATCATTAAATTTCAAAAAGAAACTGGTGTATGGAAGGAGAAGGAAAAGGAAGAGAAAGAAAAGGCCGGACTGGATTTATAGGAGAGAATATATGCAATAGAGGGAACACCACCAGAACCTACGAAATCAGGAGCCTCAATCAATTTTGCAGGAAGAGTGTATACCCACTGTTTTTTGTCGTGCACCCCAGTGGCCTTGCTGCTGGTGGGTCCCTCCAATCTAGTGTCTAAAACCTCATATGTAAAATGGACTGTGCCAAGTCCTTTCCAGTTAGTGAGGCAGAGAGAAAACTTTCGGTGCGTACCGGAGCCACTCTGTGCTGAGATTCACTGGCTGTACAGTTGCAGGCGCACTACTCCCCTGCCTCTGCTACAGAGAGATTCTAAAGCAGAGGGAGGGGGAAGTGTGAGGGGCAGGGGGGAGACAGTCCAACAGCCTACAGCACGGGGGGCTCAGACACGCCCCACAGAGCCCTTCTGGCTAATAAGCATAATTCAAAAACAGATTTAGAAGGTCGGAGGCCATTTTAACATATAGAAGATGCCACAGTCCCGGTGCCTGGATCTAGGATGGATTCTGATGGAGATTTCCTTTGATCTCCTATGGTATACAAGAATTACACAGGGGCGCACAACATGTTGTTTAACTTCTAATATCAGACGAGTGGCAAAACCAAAAAGATGCGTTGTGCGAATTCTTTATAGTTGCAAACTAAAAAAAGGCTAAAACCTGTCTTTTCTCAGCCTTCTCTCACTTTGGACACGACATGAATTGCAGTTTGTCATCCCAAAGTCACATTTATATCTGACGTGTGAACATAAATACAAGTGGAGGTTTTTTTAATAGTAAAAAAATGTAAAATGTCCCATATGATGCTGCTGCTTTACTCTATATATCATCTCGTCTCTGCCACCAGCTCTGACACAAACCAATCATCTCGCTGCAAGGAGAAAACTACCAATAGTAAGTATACAATAATAATACAGCGCCTCCTCTACTTAAAGGGATTTTCCCACTAAAGAAAATTCTCATATTTCTATCCCCTATGCATTTTAACACAATAACATTTAACCCTTTACTTTACAATGTCACTCATTGTTATTGCTGTTTAGCTCCCATCTCTCCCTAGGCTGCTCAGTGTACATCCCGGGTGTGGGCGGGGCCTCTAGTTCTGTGGGTCGACCTTGTGGTTACATTATCAGGATACAGGGTGTATATGCACTTTCATCTGAATCTGGCATGTACTAAAACATGACACATAAAGAGAGGAGACAGATCAGAGATGCAGGAGATGATTACAGGAGGCTGAAGACCATTTCTCTGTTACAATGTGAGCTTTGCTAATCTCACAGAAAAGTGATCCGGGGGAAGGGGGAGGCAGGACATAATCCTTGTAGTTTGAGCCTCTCTCTCTGCTCCCATGTGCTGACAGGAAGTGATCAGTGACTCTGAACTCTGAGCTCTGTGCAGGGGGGGGGCTACAGACACGCAGCAGAGACAGACAAGTAATTCATCTGTACAATCTCACCAAGTTACTGGGTTCATGCTTAGACAACTGAAAGTGATACACACAGACTGATAGAGACTGGTTGGAATTATATCTGTGAAATGCTGCATTTTGTTATAACAGTGAATTAGAGAACATACAGCAAAAAATGTTGAAACTCCAATGCCACTGGGGCAAAAAAAAAAAAAAAAAAAAAATTTGTCTAGATCTACAATTATAAATATACAGTCAACTTAAGAACAAGCCTATGGAACCTATTTTGTACGTAACCGGGGACCACATGTACAATATAACAGACTCTTTATGCCCTTCATGGTCAAATTCTTTGGAAAAGCCATTAAAAGAAAAAGGTCAAAGTACCTACAAATGCTTTTAAGAAGAAACTACTAAGAAAAAAAAAAAAAAATGTAAAAATAGATCAATGACCACAAGTACGAAACGGAAAGCTACAAATTTTACTTGCTTAGGTATTTTTAAAATTATAACCCAGCTTAGACGTCAAGCAGCGCTTTCCTGCCTCAACTACAAAGATGAATAGAAAAATATAAAGTAATTTTTTTTTTGGATTTTGACTAGTACAGTTCCCTTCAAAATATAAGAAGCAGAGCCTGTCACACGCATTACAGAGAGTTACTAGACACCTGCGCCCACACAGCAAATGGGTAGAAACAGGCAGCGGGGAATGAACTCGTCACCCTACAGCCGCACAAAGTCATTAATGAAGAGAATATATATCTCCCGTCGGGAGAGAGAAATAGCATTATAGGACTACAACTACCGGGCATTGCTAAACTAGCAACGTAAAAATATCAATGTATGTTGTATGTTAAAATTAATCAAAGAAAATCTATCATCAAAATGAACCAGCGACAAAAATACATAGATTAGACAGACACTCTGATGGTGGAAATCTTCTTATATTTAAAAAATTGTACTAATGAGCAAGAGGACTCTGGGGAATGTTACCAAAGCCCTCACGCTGCAGGTTCTCAGATTGTTACAATCACACCTCCCCTCCGCCTGCTATATATCACACAATGGGGGAGGGGCTGTGGGGGAGAATCGTCCTACGCAGTGCAAGCTGAAGCGCGGCGGGCCTTTGGTAACACCCCCAGAGCCCCTCTGACTCATAGCATAATTTTAAAGATGCATTAAAAGGCACGAGGCAATGGATGACAAAAACAAGAATATTACCACAGTCCGGTGCCTGGTTCCGGTTATCATGATGGTTTCTATGGAGATTTTCTAATGGGGGGGGGGAGTCTCTTGTTCAGTCTTGTACCAGGTTAGATCACCATTTTAGATCCGCAGGGACCAACAGCTGATTTCAAAGACACTGCAGCCTTCAGGTGTATTCACTAGGCATCAGGGGATCGGTATAGCGCTCGGTGTCCTGTGATATGGTGCATTATCTGCTGAAATGAAAGTAGGACTCTGTTGGCCATTATAATTTAGAGAGCCCCACATGCCTAATGTCTAGCACAGTGTCAAAGGGTGTGCCAAAGCATCTCCAAACGGTTACAGGCAGTCCCCGGGTACATACAAGATAGGGTCTGGAGGTTTGTTTAAGTGAATTGTATGTAAGTCGAAACTGTATATTATATGGAAGTTTTAGACAATTTTTTTCTTGCCCCAGTGACAATTGGAGTTTCAAAATGTTTGGTGTAATTGGACCAAGAATTAAATAAAATCTTCATTACAGACATCTTACAGCGGTTCATGCAGTCTGGGACTATAGTAAAGCATCCCGAGAGCTTCACCAGAAGTCAATGGGCCCGAGGGGTCCGTCTGTAACTATGGGTTGTTGTAAGTGGGTGTCGCTTAAGTAGGGGACCGCCTGTACTCCACCATCCTGATTGGCTTCTGTCACAAAGGTTTTTGGATTCATCTGCTTGGAGCCAATGGAAGGTAAATACTGGGGTCACCTATAAAAAGGCGGAATTACTGTACAACCAATAACCTACTGAAAATTAAACTCTTCCCTTCGCATAGTGTGGTACCCTCTCCAAGTGGCACTGTGCCCAAAAAAGTCTCTACTCTTTGGCACTTCCTGGCCCGTGCCCATGTCATAATAGTCATGCGGGTGCCACCCCATACTACAGAAAGGAAGCGACCATGGGAGACTTTACTGCGGCAAAACGACTCCGGGGAGGGGGCTTGGTGAGTGCGGGACATATCAACTGCTGGGTCAGTGAGACAGAAGTGAAAGAACGGTGATGTCCACAGAATCGAACGGTTGGGAGATGCGAGTCTGGAGTTGATAGTGGAGCGTGGGCTCTGACCATTGGAAATATGTGTTTCCGACGTCTTGACGACCCTAAACAGGTCACGACCTACAGGTTGGAACCGCGGCTTTGAAATCAAGATGGCAGAAAGGTCTGTACAGAATACAGTAAAAAACTAGATAAGAAAATGTCCATATAATAATGCAGATATCTTAAGGATAGTCCTGGAAATCTATAGAACAGTAAGATATTGCTTGTAACAATTCCAACCTGCGTGTAGGAAATTCTTAGCATTCTCCAAAAGAGACACGGAGACATTATTATAATTCCATGTAAATAAGACTATATTAGATACATTCCCTATAAACTCTCAATCCTTCTACTGAGTCTGATCATTCTGTGACATGATAGTTACATGTAAGAAATGCACATAGACAGACCCTCTAACCCAGGAGAGGTCACAGGCGCAGGGTCTACAAGGAATAATACTACAAGTAGATCATTGCTATACACAGATATATAATTATATATATATATATTATAGATATATATATATATTATATATATATATTACTACACACACTTGCCTCTTGGGCTGCACAAACAAACACCAAGCCTTATACCAGCTGCTCATAGGGGTACCACCATATGCTTCCCCATCACCCCTCCCCGAAACTACAAAAGTATTAGCCATCGCAGACCAGTGCCTGAAGACCATTGCTGATAACAAGACATGACAGGTTTATTTCCAGGATTTACACAGGTTACGACTCTGCACAGGTAAGCCATGTGGTCAGGTATGTGGCTTATGTAACAGTCAGGATGAAGAAAATCCTGCAAAGAATGTGAGACGTGTCCCGACAGATAACACACAAAGCCTTCTCCTGCGCTGCCAACTGTCCCGGCTCGATTCATGCTCCACCCTCTCAACCTCTGAGTGATTACAAGAAAGACAAAGAAAGAATGTTTTAAGGGGCCATTCATAGGGCCGGTTGTGTCCACAAGGGGCAGACACGTTGCTCCCTTGAGGGGTACATGTACTGGTGTCAGTTATAGTGGGCCATGCATCATTTCATTTTTTTTTGCCGTTGGCGTTTTGCGCCTACTTTGCGCTTTTTGGAATGTCTCAATTCATTTGTCATTACATAGCGCCTCTTTGTGCCCGATTTATTATACGGGTGGCCTATTGCCAATAAACAAAAAAGAGTCCTGCACAACAATAAATACCTCTATTGGTCTATCGACACATGAATAAATAGGGTTATCAAGAACAAGAAGGAGTGTCATAACGACCATGAATTGTTAACAATACAAAGAACAAGAGACAAAAAAAATAGATTAAAACACTAAAAGTGTACTGGTATACACTGCAAAGCAGTGAGGTGAAAACAATACAATCACCATCACAAACCCCTCTGGCTATACAAATCAAGCGGTGTTTATGTAAAACAATTTTTGTAAACAATAATGTAAACAGATGATGAGATACATCACAAGTCAATAGAATAGATAGGTATATACTAAAAACCCTCTATACAATCTGTCAGATGAAAAGGTTCGACAAGGTGTGCCAGTCAATAAACGGACAAAGGCGACTTCATCAGGGGAAAAAACTTTTGAATTTGTTACAGCAGAGGGGTTTGTGATGGTGATTGTATGTTTTCACCTCACTGAGTCTTGCAGTGTATACCAGTACACTTGTTAAGTTTTATCTATTTTGGTTCTGTCGTTTTTGTATCTATTCTAATAAGAATTGTAACAGTTCATGGTCGTTGACACACTTCTTGTTCTTGATACACTATTGTGCCTATTGGGCGAAAATATGCACAATAACACGCCAGTCCTGACCGTGCTTAGGAAAGGCAATGGAGGGATTTGCGCAACAAATTGCGCCTTTTTAAAAATTTGTGCTTAGAAGGTGCAAAAAACTTTGAAACAGACAAGCGACAAAGACAAATGAGGCGCAAAAAATAGACTCACAACAGGCGCAAAAAGAGCGCAGAGAGAGGGAATAAGATAAACGACCCCCATAATCTTTTCTGGACCTGTCAACAACAAGACTAAATTTCCCACTTAAAGTGTCTACAAGTGTCTGCCCAATGTCTAGTTAAAAGAGGGACTTACTCCCATGGGTCACTACTATCTAGTATCATCACCAACATACTATTATTTTCACATGAGGTGGAATTTAGGATGATCCTCTTTTTGCATACTGGAGGTGCGGCTGCAAGTGCAGTGTCAAGTATGGGGGAAAATAATAGCAAAAGTAGAAGAGGTAGAATTCCAAAATAGCGCTTTTTAAAAAAAGATAAAGCACACAGGTCCGATAATTTTGCAAGAACCTATAAGGAATCAACAAACTCAGTGGAAATACAGTACTCCAAATCTCAGTCCCGGAATTTATTACAACCTAGGCCAATATCGCATGAAGCTTGTACATATTCCCCCATGGGACTCAGGTGCTGAGGGGGCTCTGGGTTAGAGGAATCCCGTATAGTGCTCAGACAATGATCAGCTCATCACACTCTTCATCATGTTGCAGAAATCTGCAGACAATCTTCATAAACCAAGTGCACAAGGACTGAACTCCACCAAGCATCATGGAGACCTATGACGCGCGATTACAATATACGTCCTGTACTATATCCTTCTGGACATCTTGGTTAGCGCTCTCAATGCTGTGATAAAACAGGATGGGGATGTGAAGAGCACAGGCCCTGACACATGTACAGAAATGCAGCACATTTTCCAGGTGTGTGGAGGTACCTTTGGTGTGTGCACACACACCACACACACACATACGGGTTCACCACATTTTGGCCAGAACTTGCAGCAGTTGTCTTTAGTGGAGTCGGCACGTGTCTGATAAACCGCAAATGAAGGGCGGTGCACTGCATTTACTTCACAGACTTGAGGTTTTTACAAGACGTCTTCACAGACATAGTTATATCTGTCTACATCTAACATTGGTTACCGTAAACCGGCAATAAATAATTGCAGCTAAAACAATTACCCAAACAGTAACAGGGTGATATACAGAACACTCTGCGGTGTAAGACAGGATAACAGACAATGTGCAAAACTAGAGGGGGAGATTTATCAGAAGAGTCTCGGTGTAACGTTCTATACAGAGTCCTGGGTTCTACCAGGAATACATAATGATGGCCTATCATCAAGATAGGTAATCAATGAGATCCTGTATGGTCCAGTCCTACCCTAACCCCCAGGGAGGTTCCAATTATACGTATACAGGCAGTCCCAGGTTACATACAAGATAGCTGCCAGAGGTTTGTTCTTAGTTGAATCTTTATATTTATCATAGTAGATAAAGACAAATTTTATTTGCCCCAGTGACAATTTGAGTATCAAATGTTTTTTACTGCATTGGACCAAGGATTATCATAAAGCTTCATACAGACACCTACAGCTGATCCCTGAGTCTGGGACTATAGTAACATCCAGAGAGGTCACCAGATGTCACAGGGGTTGTCTGTAAGTCGAGTGTCCTTAGTAGGGGACCGCCAGTATTATCTTCAGTATATTCCAGTATATTATCTTCCATTGGTGATCCAGCAAATCCTAACAATTATAACAAAAATTGTCAAATTTTTCAATGACGAAGTAACACCAAAGATCTGCTGCAAATCTGCTTTGTATGATCTCTGCCCATCAACAACTTCCCTCCAGGCGGAGGTTGCCGCAACCACAGCTTCATAAAGGGAAGTATGAAATCTATTACAATTCAAAGGGTCTGATCATAATAAGAAACCACATCCACACTTATTACGATGAGAACTGTTGGTGACAGAACGAAGCTACGGTCACTTACGGTTAACAAAGTCTTTTATAAGTGTGTTACAAAGTTTCATGTAGTGACGAACTATAAATTCATGAAAATGTTTCTGGCCAATTTTTCCAATTGGGATTTTCACTCCAGTGTTATTCCATCTTTCTACTAACAAGACAGAACTCATTGAGACGTCACATTACATAGTTTTATGGAGAGATGGAAGATTAATTATAAAACAACTGATGACATATAGCTTAGTATGTTAATGAACCATTATAATATGAATTAGCTTACTCCTGAGACCCCTTTAAAGTGCAAAATGCAGCCAAAGCAACTAAAAATGAAAACCTCTGAAAAGTAAAACAGCAAATAAAGTCACACAATGACCAGATACAGTTCGACTCTACATCGACAGAAGCGGAACTACTGATGGTATAACTAACTATCAGCCAACAATATCTAGAGCCCAATTGTCAGCAGGCAAACCACAGTGATTGACATCTGAGCCAAGTAAATGGGATTAAACATAAACTAGTCCACATATTACATAAATTATAAAAGGCCCATCCAATGTATTTCCAAAGTCGTCATCCCACAATTATTTTTGGAGATTCTAAGGTTTGGGGAGTCCATGGTATACAAATTGCTGATAGACCCAGATCACCAACAAACTTTCCTGTGCTGTATCCTGTTGGGAGAAACCTAGCTGCACATTACAATACCCACACAGGGGTTAAAGAGGACCAGTCACCCACAAACCTGCACTAGGAGCTGCTTACCAAAGTAAGCAGCAGTGTTACACTGCAAGCGCTATTGGAAACCTCCGATAACGCTAACAAATACTGCAGCGCTGTACACTAAAACGTATTCATGAGGGGGCGGGTCCGAGGTGCTGCCTCTTCCCCGGAGCGCCCTGCTCACTCCGTAGGCCAATGTGACTGCCGCGAGTCATGTGGCAGTCACCGCCCAAAACCGCCCCCTCACGAATATGAGTAGTCTGGCGTTTCTAGTGTACAGCGCAGCAGTTGTTTGTTGGTTATCGTCTGTTTTAGCACAGGAGCGGCTTACTTTAGAATTCACTCTAGTGCAGTTTTTTGAGGGTGACAGGTCTTCTTTAAAGAACAGGGGACCACGGCATGTAATAAGGAGTCACCTTGCAGTCTTGTTTGTGAAGTGAGAAGAAAATAAATGGGAGATCCGGGGCAAGTGTAGGAAGCCCAGTAACATTCACGTGTAAACTTCACTTTAATCTGCATGAGAAACCCATGAGCCCTGCAAACCAGCCTGATTCCAATGGGGTGAACAAGCAGGACTAAAAAACCACCAGACAAGGTGTATGGAGCCAAGGTGCATTCTTTGCTTCAATGTTGCTCATGAACCTAAACATGCGATGCCTAATCCAAATATCCCTGGACCCTGCTGGTCCTTCTCTAAACAAAGACTGGTTCTCGATAGACGTCTCCTTGAGAAAGCGCTCACATCACTCATCGCTTCTGTTACGTGAATTTTATTTAATGATAAGTCAACAACATTTGACAATCGCCATTGGTGTTTTAGGCAACTTCCTGACCGGAGAAGGACACAAGACCTAATTTAAGAGAAAATGCGAAAATCTTTGCTTCTGGAGAAATAACAAACGCAGCAGATAGTTACAAGGAGAGGCCATTATACTGAGCAAAACATTCCATGCCATTCTTATGCCAAAAATACATAATCACTGTGTGCTCTGACAGGCAGAAGTAATCAATGCTGCACCATTCCCAGGCTGGTATGAGTCATCCACAGGAGGTTGATTAGTCCTGCTGGACAGTTCAGGCAGCTCAAGTGTATGTGGTAGTAATGGGTTTATGTACAGCGCAGGGCACCCAGCTTTCCCAGGGTCCTGAATTTTATAAGCAGAAATACATCTTGTTATTCCTGAATCAGTGTCGCATTCAGTACCAGCATTCTCAAGGTACGTTGGTCACAATGCATAAAATAAATGGTTAGATTACCCCTTTATTGCCTTTAAGCTATATTTTATCTATCAATTGCACTCAGGTCGTCAATGTTGTTCTCTGTGTTACCCTGCCCCAAGTCACTCTAGTCACTTACTTCCAACATCTCCCACTTGCTGGGACAGTCCTGAATTTTAAGAGAAAGTGGAAGGAATTTAAGTTTAGGGAAAGTCTGACTTTTGATTTTAAAAGATCCCCTTTTTTTCAATTTTAAATGTAAGCATTACAGGGAGACCCACAAGAACAAAAGAGCTAATTTTTCCCCAGTACCACGTAGAGACCACAGGAATTAACCTCTGTATGATCTTCCCTAAAAAGGAACCGTCATCACAAAAGGCATTTTCAGAGATAAGTCCAAAAGGGCATGAAAGCTCAGTATAAATCATGTTTGGTTAGTCCTTAATTGTTACTCCTTTACAATCCTTTAGATTTTTTACCTGGCTCCCTGCAGAATCTGCTCAATCTCATCCTACCTACATCTACATCTCTTTTACTCCTCTTCAAACCAGCCCCTCCCATCTCTGCAGACAACCATTTAGATGAATCCAAACTCCCACCCACCCCTGGACTCCAAAGGGATTCTGGCAGGGAGCATGGCAAGATAAACTAAAGCATTGTAAAGAAGTAAAATGATTTAAGGAATAAACAAAACAGGATTATATAGAGCATTACGTGCCCTTTTTGAACCTGTCAACACTAAAATGTCCTTCGTGATGACAGGTTCCCTTTAAATGTCATAGGTAACAGACACAAATTTTGCCAAAAAAATTCCATCCCAAAAACGTCAACAATTAAGATTGTGATTTTCCCATCAATGTAATGCCCGAGACTTAAAAGTTATTGAAACATTATGTGCGGCTTCCTTCCGTTCCAGCTTCTTTGTTATGAAATCCGGGCTACACACATGCAAATCTATTTTCTCCACATCATACAAAGTAACTGTGTGTGGTTGGAGGACGACTCATTCATAATGCTCCGTTTATAGAGATCTTCTTGCTTCATTCCTAGCCAAAAATCAAAATATTTTCTGACAATAACTATCATTTAAGTTAAGGGGTTTGTACTAAGTTGATTGTTATTTTAGAGGGGTAACATCTGTCTGGGGGCATCAAACGAACTCAATCTAAATTAGCCTAGTTGGAAATAGGATATTAAAGGGGTTGGCCAAGAATTACTAGTGGGGCATATTCCTGATGAAAGTATGAATTAGCAGATCATGGGTGCCTTGTTCAGTTCAGGCTACAAGCAGTTTGCACTGTGACTTTCTAGTGGCGGACACTGTAATTGCAGCCGTGGCTAGATTAAAACGTGACTGTAGTTACAGCTTTGGCCACCACAGGAACAAGGAGCCCTTTGTTAACCGGGAGTCAAACAGCTTTTCAGTTCAGGGTCAAGTGTCAGCCCTCCAATCATTGATGGCCTATCCTGAGATAAGTTATTAAAAGTAATTCCGGACCAGCCCCTTTAACAAGGATGAACAGCCACAAAACGATAAAGAGTTGCCATTCGCATCACTTAAAAACTAAAACGATGTCCCTTTAGTAAAGGGAAAGACACCATCAATAGGGATGGTAAAAGTCCTTGTCGTTAGACAGCTATTCTCTTAGCCACCCAACGGGGCACGCTTCGCAGGGGGCACGCTCTGCATGGGGGCACGCTTCTGATGGGGGCACGCTTCTGCATGGGGGCACGCTTCTGCATGGGGGCACGCTTCTGCATGGGGGCACGCTTCTACACTGAACCTAATATGATTTTCTACCATGTACGCAGCATTTGATGGATTTGAACAATGGTGCCGTCTTGTACCTACTGGACTTCACAGGTCAGGACACAGAACCGCTGTTCTAAGGGAACGGCCCGGGCAATGCAGGGATTGTCCTCTGGCTATGGGTCAGAACATCCCTTTAAAAGGGATTGCAATGAGCAGGATACCATGTGTATAACGTAATAGCAGAGGTCACATAGGTCTAGGGGCATCATGCCCTTACCTATCTACACCGGACAGATAATCCAGCAATGTATATTTATACACTCAGAAATTATCAATTTTCTCGCGGTGATGACATATTCTTTCCCCGCAGTATTAGCATTTAAGAAAAAAAAAATGAGAAGACAAAATAATCAACTTTTTTTGTTCTAAACTTTTGACGGAATAAAATTATCCCATCCGAGCGATTCGCACATAATCAGATGATACGGATAGTCAGAGAAATGCAAATAGCGCCGGCAGGAATGTAATAATTAAATAGGCGCCATGTCTGATTGCAATCAGCTGGCGCGGAGACGATATGGGGGTCAGGCTCACACGAGGGGCACCTCTCACCTCCAAGATCACATAAGGCAGACTACATTCATCATAAGGACAAGCTAATCCGGGGGCCATTACCACATACTCACAGGGAGGAAGTCAAACTCCTGCGTTTAGGAAACAGTATGTTCATTACGGTTCTTCATAATCAAATCGAGTCTATGAAATATACTCCGTGAGGGGGTGTGGGGGGGGGGGTGACTGGACTGAAATTAACTGATTTCCAAAACTGAGGGCTATTAATTTAGGATTAAGGCATCTAAACACAATTCCTATTTCTGTTTCTACATTGAAGCACCCCTTGTATTTTCGGCAATGATAAGCGGTGCAGCCTTCTTCTACAGCTACCCAATGGCATTTTAGGGATCGTGACATTTTTGTGTACCGCCCCTATATAGCCAGTCCCGGTTATATACAAGATAGGGTCCATAGGTTTGTTCTTAAGTTGAATTTGTATGCAATTGTAGATCCAGAGACATTTTTTTGCCCTTTGAAAATTGTAGTTGTAATTGGACCAAGAATTATCAACAAAGCTTCATACAGACTCCTTACAGCTGATCCCTGCAGCCCGGGACATAGTAACATCCGAGAAGGTCACCAGAGGTCACAGGGGCAGAGAGGTCCGTCTTTAACTAGGGGGTCTTCTGTAAGTCGGATGTTCTAAGTAGGGGACGCTGTATAGAAAAAAAAAAAAAAAAGGGGGGGGGGGTTGTCCCTCTACTGATCCAGTCCTATTTATACAGGAAAAGTTCATTGTAACCGCAAAACCGAAGCAGAGTGAACTTATATTTACAGCCTGGGTGTAGCTGGCAACAAAGCAAAACTTGCTAGCAGAGTCACTGAGAAGATTTAAACTCACACAAGGGGAATACATGCTTCATGCTCCAAGTTCTAGGTAATTTTAACCTATCACAGATCATAAAGTACTCCACAACATTGACCCCTACAATATGGTATACAATGAAATACCTAATTTCATACATCCCAGCCTCCCAGCCCCCCCCCCCCAACACACACACACACTTTCCTCTGTATCCTCTGGGGGAATATATACATCATTAATGTCACTTATGGCAGTTCTATTAGTCAGGCGACAGGTTTGCCATAGCTGAACTAAACCTATGCCGCCGCAATCCTGCAGCCTGGAATCCTATGCCCGCCGCAATCCTGCAGCCTGGAATCCTATGCCGCCGCAATCCTGCAGCCTGGATCCTATGCCCGCCGAATCCTGCAGCCTGGACTATGCCGCCAGCAACCTGCAGTCTGGAATCCTATGCCCGCCGCAATCCTGCAGCCTGGATTCCTATGCCCGCCGCAACCTGCAGCCTGGAATCCTATGCCCCGCATCCTGCAGCCTGGAATCCTATGCCGCCGCCAATCCTGCAGCCTGGACTCTATGCCCGCAGCAATCCTGCAGTCTGGAATCCTATGCCCGCCGCAATCCTGCAGCCTGGAATCCTATGCCCGAGCAACTCTGCAGTCTGGAATCCTATGCCGCAGCAATCCTGCAGCGGAATCCTATGCCCGCAGCAATCCTGCAGCTGGAATCTATGCCGCAGCAATCCTGCAGTCTGGAATCCTATGCCCGCAGCAATCCTGCAGCCTGGAATCCATACCCGCAGCAATCCTGCAGCCTGGAATCCTATACCCGCAGCAATCCTTGCAGTACTGGAATCCTATACCGCAGCATATCCTGCAGTCTGGAATCCTAACGCCCGCAGCAATCCTGCAGCCTGGAATCACTCTATGCCGCCGCAAATCCGCAGAGCCTGGAATTCCTATGCCCAGCTTGCAGCAATCCTGCAGCTCTGGAATCCTATGCCCGCAGCAATCCGCAGTCGGAACTCCTATGCCCGCCGCAATCCTGCAGGGCTGCGGGTATAGGACTCCAGACTGCAGGATTGCTGCGGGTATAGGATTCCAGGCTGCAGGATTGCTGCGGGTATAGGATTCCAGACTGCAGGATTGCTGCGGGTATAGGATTCCAGACTGCAGGATTGCTGCGGGTATAGGATTCCAGGCTGCAGGATTGCTGCGGGTATAGGATTCCAGGCTGCAGGATTGCTGCGGGTATAGGATTCCAGGCTGCAGGATTGCTGCGGGTATAGGACTCCAGTTTTTTTGAGGCTAGGATCCAGGCTGCAGGATTGCGGCGGGCATAGGATTCCAGGCTGCAGGATTGCTGCGGGCATAGGATTCCAGGCTGCAGGATTGCTGCGGGCATAGGATTCCAGACTGCAGGATTGCTGCGGGCATAGGATTCCAGGCTGCAGGATTGCGGCGGGCATAGGATTCCAGGCTGCAGGATTGCGGCGGGCATAGGATTCCAGGCTGCAGGATTGCGGCGGGCATAGGATTCCAGGCTGCAGGATTGCGGCGGGCATAGGTTTAGTTCAGCTATGGCAAACCTGTCACCTGACTAATAGAACTGCCATAAGTGACATAATGTGCATATATTCCCCCAGAGGATAAAGAGGAAAGTGTGTGTGTGTGTTGGGGGGGGGGGGCTAAGGCACCCTATTTATGGGTTTATCCGCGACCTTCTTTGCAAAGATGTTGAATGGCCTTAGCAGCCTGGATCTCATATCTGGGCAGCGAAGATTCTATTTCAAACATTACGCAGGAAGGCGCCTAGCCTTTTTATCCTTCCCAAACTCCCCCCCTCTGAACCTCATGCAGGGAATACAGAAAAGACAATTTCAACCAAATCAATAAAAAAAACGTTTCTTGTTTGTCAAATTTGTTTTGTTTATCCTTTTTTTTTATCCAAATAAAACGTATAACTTTTCGCATGTCCCATGTAACAGACTACAAAAAACATCTGTGTCTGTTCCTCCTGTCTCCACCCCCATCTTTTATTTACTTTTACCAAATCCAAAATAAATAGGAGTTGTTTCATAAGAGGAGAAGGGTGATGGGGGCATCCCGACTAATTCGGTCATATTCGAGATTAACAGGGTTTTTTTTGCCCAAGTGAAAGCAGCAGACTCCCCAGCAATAAGGTGCACAGAACCAAGCGCCTAAACACATCAAGAGAAATCCACCTCAAACTGTCTGTACATCCAGGTTTCACACTTCCTCATATCCAGGCCCCACAATTGTGATCATATTCTTTTATTTTTGTTTTCCATGGCCTCTTCCTTCTAAATTCAACTTTTAACAATATGCTAATAGTTAGAAGGGTTCTGGGTCGCGTTACCAGAGTCACTTGGTGCTGCAGCTTCACTGTGCTGGAGAACTACCCCCTCCCACTGTGCAAGATTACAGAAGGTAAGGGAGGTGGGGGGTATCTCTTGAGGGACGAGGTGAGGTGAGACATGCTCCTGCACAGTGTACAGCCAGGAGCTAAAGACAGAGGGGTTCTTCAAACGCACCCTTATTGTAGAATATTAGAATTCTTTTTTAAAGGAGGAAGAATAAATATCAAAAAAATACACTGCGTTTCACAGAAGTATTCCAACCTGTCAGAAAAGGACAGACAGAGTCCTTCCTTTCAGCAAGCACCTGCAGGGGAGACAGCTCTGGATCCAAGGGAGCAAGTACTCTGTTTGTTTTATAGGTGCAGTAGCAAGCTGATTGTGTCATTTTGTCATATCCATCTCATGACTTATCTCCATCTCTCTCTTCTGTGTCAGATCCCGATAGAACTTCAGAAGCCAAACACATAATATCCACACATACATATACATCCACATACATATAACAGTATAATACACATCATACACATACCTACCATACATACACATACATATCCAATAATATATATACACATATATCACACATATCTCATCTATATACCTATATTAAAACTGAGTACATTTTTAAGTAAGGGGTAAACATCACTAGGATTAAAATTTGAAACTTTCTTCATGGACAACCCCTTAAACACTTGCCACATAAAAAAAATAATCTTTAAATTATAGTCACAGAAACATACTGGATATTACTACTGGAAAACCTCTGCTTCCTACATGATATACATAACCTATGCAGCAGAGCTTGTGCTCACTGATTAATCCAGATAGCAAAGAGGACCCGCACTAGGGAGGAGCCGGGTTTATACTCCATCATTACAATGCACAGGCTCATTTCTCCTAGTTTTTCTTAAAGGACTTTTACCATCAGATTACCCCGATGGTAGATGACATTACAAAGCTCCCTGTCCCCCCCCATGTGTCCCGAGCTTCGTTTCTTCTATATCTTTGCATGGCCTCATTTGTGTAAAAACAAGTTTATAAGATATGCAAATTAGCCTGTGGCGCTCTGCAGGCTCCACTGTAATATACAGCCAGCCAGTTACGGAGAGTCGGCATCTCACACTGCGGCTGGCAACACCCTGGGGACCAGCAATAAATTATATTACTGTGAGCCTGGAAGTGCTTGTGCAGAGCACCCCACTGGCTAATTTGCATATATTATAACTCTTTTTTTTTTTTTTACAGAAATGCGAGCCATGCAAAGATCTAAGAAAAGAAGCTTGGGAACACACGGGACAGGACGGGGGTAAGTAATAGTCATCTACCATCATGTAATCCATGGTAGACGTCCTTTAATGCCTTATACCTGGACAGTTCCATTTAGTTTATTTGCCGATAATTTAGCCCCCCTCCTCCCCCCCAGCCTGATTTAACCCTGCAGGAGTCAAAATGATAATCATCTTACCTTCATGAGTCTCTAGTAAGTGCACGGTGTCCCCGATCTGTATGGACAACTCATCCGTTCCTCGGGCATTGAAGTTATAAGAACTGGAAGACAAATTTATAACATTTATGTTTCTCCCAATACATTAGAGACACTATGTGCAGGAATAAGATACGTCACTGCTTGTTATCAGGAGTCAGGTACGAGAGATGTGTACTATGATGGATGTTATACACGTAATAAACGCACCTACTGATGGTAGTGGGTTCCCTGTTGTACTTTGAACATGGAAACAAACTTTACCCTGTCAATGACGAGGGGCTCCCGCTATAGGTTTTTTAGCCTTGTAGAGTATGTAGCAACGATTTTGGGCAACCACGACACTACTGCTACACATACCGCACAGCAGTTAATGCAGATATAGATCTCACAAACAGCGGATTTAACTTGTATATCAGAAAAGCCATGAAATGTGGCAACCCAACTCACAGCTCTAGTGCCATTTTAAAGAGGAGAATTCCTGCCTTAAAAAGCCACATAATCCCTGTTAAAATTCCTGTCACAAATGTTTTTTGTTTTTTATATGCAGCTCTCATTCCAGACCAAGTTCTGTGGCAATATTAAAAGGACATTTATCAAGGATTTAACCAAGCACTGACATCCTGGGTGTGTCCCCTTAGCAGGATACTGCTCTACTTTAAGCTTCTTATGTCCTGGCTATTACAAAAAAAAAGGCTTTTAAAATTATGCAAATGAGTCTGCAGAGCTCCAGACTCCAAGGTGTTAATTGAGCCGGAGCCCCTAATTTCATTATTTTTAAAGTTGTTTTTTTTTCTTAAAAACAAGGGAATAGGAACTAAAAGAAGAGTGGATCCCGACAGAGAGGCAACACCTAGTGTCAGTGGTGCTTGGATACATTCTTCATCTACAGGTAGAGGTCTTTAGGGGGTGTGAATTTTCCTCTCAAAATTACACCAGATTGTGTTTCTAGTGACAAAGTTCAGAAGATTATAGGTGTGTTGAAAATGTTCCCCCCCCTCCAGCCTGTCAGCTGAGGGCAGAAAGGAGAAGAAGCAGAAGGATACAGAGCTGACAGCTTCATAGTACATGCCCCCTCGGCATCTGTAGCTGAAACCTTTTTTTTTTTTTTTTTCATGTTTTGGAAAGTTTATTCATGTTACTGCTTATTAAAAAAAAATTTTTAACTGTATTATTGAGCAGATTCCATCCAATGTTCTACAAGGTCAGTACAAGCCCCAATGAATCTTCTGAGCCGTATGCACGTTTGATGTTATGACGTGTTCTTAATGATCAGAACAATTGGGTCCTGAGGGTGTAGATCCGATGACTGCGGAGGCACACAGTGATACCTGGCTGCCTACCAGATACTGATGATTTCAGTAGAACAAGTGCCGTGTCCTCCTCAAAGGAGTTTATCATATTGCAACACATTTACATTAATTTCTCAGCAATTGTCTAATGACGAAAAAGCGAAACACAAAACCACATTATTCCTTATTGATACATTTATCAGCTAATTAACCACATACCACCAAGAGATGCATCTACGGAGACTAGAAGATGACATTGGATATAGCGCAGACGTAGTATATTACCCTACAGTCAGTCCGTGCAACATCCGGTTTATCACACATTGCGTCAAGTCATCAACCAAAACGGGAAGCCCTGGCCCATAGTCGGGTCTGGTCTAGTGATGGCTAAACGTGGACATGCTGAGACGTTTTCCTGGCAGCATCCAGTGGCGGGTTACTTGGGTTTTTTATGAATTTGGCACACACCAAGCCAACCCAAAATGTGGGCATCATTGGGGTACACCATAATACAAGGGTTTAAATCCCATGGAAGCCAATCCAACATTTATTTGCAATTATGCAAATAGAAGATCCAAAACAGAAGGTTGGATTCCCCTTTAACAGATTTATGAACATGTAATTAAAGGAACACTCCAGTCTGAGAAATTCATGGAAGAATACATGATGCAGAGTCTGAGGGAGGAGCATGACTCATTTTTACTGTATTCCCAGACCCCATCATGCTCCTCCCCCCCAGGCATGCACAACCTATATTCAATCAATCAGCTGTGATTGGAGTCTTCCTTCAAACAGACCCTATGAACAAAGGCATCAGGGACCATATGAACTACAAATGACCAATGAAGGTGAATCTCCACAAAGATAAAGGGGGAGCTAAAGATAAAGGGGGCGCGGAATATGGGGGGGGGGGGGGGTAGTTCTGGAGAGACAGTAGCCAATCAAATCAAGCATGTTATAGAATAATATGACAGAATAATTCTGGGGGTGTTGCCAGAGCCCTTCCGTTTGTAGCTTTACAGACTGTTACACTCTCTGCCCTCCCTGTTTCCACAACTACCCCCCCCCCCTTCTCCCCTCCACTCTACCTGATGTATTTCACGGCAGCAAAGTTTTAGAAAATTGGGAGGCACATACTGCCCCTGGTTTTAAAATATTGCCATGTCCCCCTTTCTTGACATGCTTTAGGGCATGCAGATGGGTAAGGTGTCATGTTTTGCAGGTTCTGCTTACTATTTACATAGATAACAATTTGGGCACTGTTTGACTTTGAGAATCTAACACCAGTCACGGCATGTGGGCCGCTACCATGTAGAAAGTTTTCTCCTAAAACACCCCGGAGGAGAGAACAGTCCGTCCAGAACAGAATAGTGTAAAAGCAAAAGTAGTATTTAGGAAGTGTCGGCTGCACAACACATCCTTGGATTAAGGAGACAAAGTGACTAATCCACTACCTGCTAATAAATATTCGCAAGACTTGAAAACACTGACGGTAATCCCTGATCTCATGGCACGAGGATAAACTTGAGGTTTATCAGTTTAATGAAAGGCAGGAGGTAGCGTCAGGTTAACGATGTCGCCCAGGCCGGGGACGCCCCGTAAAGGACTTACAGAAAATAGAAAGGATTTAAGGAATTACTGTAGGTCATGTTAACATGTAGTAATTAGATCGCGATCCACTTAACTTTACCTATATAACCGGCTTACATTAAAGTCACGCCACTGATTCGGGTGGACCACCCGCAACTGCTGGTCACCCTTACAGGCAGACCCTGGGTACGTACAAGATAGGTTCTTAAGTTGAATTTGTATGCAAGTCGGAACTGTATATTTTAGAATTGTAGTTTCGACATTTTTTGGCCCGGTGACAATTGGAGTTTCAACATTTTTGGCTTTAATTAGACCAAGGATTTCACATAAGCTCATTACAGACACCTTACAGCTGATTCCTGCAGCCTGGGACTATAGTAACATCCAGAGAGGTCACCAGAGGTCACGGGGCAGAGAGGCCGTCTAATTAGGGGTCATCTGTAAGTCGGATGTCCTTAAGTAGGGGGATCGCCTGTAATTGGGAAAACAGGGGTCCCTTTGTCTGTAGCATTGACCACTTGACTCAGTGCACTTGTAGACTGTGAATGGAGTATATTAGGCCATGCAATTCAGAGGGTTCTCGATCTGCTGCTGCATTCATTAGGGAGTGCAGGACCCCATTATGAGCACTAGGGGTCCCAGTGGTTGACAGTCCCTATCAGGAGGTTTTCATCCCCCTTTCAGCAGAGAAATACATGACGGTCCTAATTCTGGAAACCTGCATGGGCGGCTGTGCTCCTTATAGCGGTGCAATTTTACAGTGTAACACATTGCTCCAGATAGCAGCAGAGCGGTGCCATGTAGTGGCTTCCTCCCGCAGCCCGGCCATATCATTGCCATTAGGGGATTACACTGGTCAAAACAGGTTTAAAGACACAAGAGCGACATGTTCTATCACAGACATTACACGGGGAAGGAAATGCCCTGAAGGAAGATTTGTTTCTTTTGTTATCATTAAATTTCACAAGAAACTGGTGTAGGAGGAGAGGAAAAGGAAGAGAAAGAAAAGGCCGGACTGGATTTATAGGAGAGAATATATTGCAATAGAGGGAACACCACAAGAACTCTACGACATCAGGAGCCTCAATCAATTTTGCAGGAAGAGTGTATACCCACTGTTTTTTTCGTGCACCCCATTGTGGGCCTTGCTGCTGGTGGTCCTCCAATCTAGTGTCTAAAACCTCATATGTAAAATGGACTGTGCCAAGTCCTTTCCAGTTAGTGAGGCAGAGAGAAAACTCTTCGGTGCGTTACCGGAGCCACTCTGTGCTGCAGATTCACTGGCTGTTACAGTATGAGCAGCGCACTACTCCCCTGCCTCTCTGCTACAGAGAGATTCTATAAAGCAGAGGGAGGGGAAAGTGCTGAGGGAGCAGGGGAGAGACAGTCCAACAGCCTACAGCACGGGGGGCTCACCCACGCCCCACAGAGCCCTTCTGGCTAATAAGCATAATTTCAAAAACAGATTTAGAAGGTCGGAGGCCATTGATAACACATTAAGAAGATGCCAGTCCGGTGCCTGGATCTAGGATGGATTCTGATGGAGATTTCCTTTGATCTTCTATGGTATACAAGAACACAGGGGCGCACAACAATGTTGTTTAACTTCTAATATCAGACGAGTGGCAAAACCAAAAAAGATGCTGTTGTGCGAATTCTTTATAGTTGCAAACTAAAAAAAGGCTAAAACCTGTCTTTTCTTCAGCCTCTCTCACTTTGGACACGGACATGAATTGCAGTTTTTCCATCCAAAGTCACATTTTATATCTGACGTGTGACCATAAATCACAAGTGGAGGTTTTTTTAATAGTTAAAAAAATTGTAAAAATGTCCCATATGATGCTGCTGCTTTACTTTCTATATATCATCTAGTCTCCTGCCACCAGCTCTGACACAACCAATCATCTCGCTGCAAGGAAGAAAACTACCAATAGTAAGTATACAATAATAATACAGCCGCTCCTCTACTAAAGGGATTTTCCCACTAAAGAAAATTCTCATATTTCTATCCCCATGCATTTTAACACAATAAACATTTTAACCCTTTACTTTACAATGTCACTCATTGTTATTGCTGTTTTAGCTCCCATCTCTCCCTAGGCTGCTCAGTGTACAATCCCAGGGTGTGGGCGGGGCCTCTAGTTCTGTGGGTCGACATTGTGGTTACATTATCAGGATACAGGGTGTATATGCACTTTCATCTGACTTCTGGCATTGTACTAACACACTGACACATATAAAGAGAGGAGACAGATCAGAGATGCAGGAGATGATTACACGGAGGCTGATAGACCATTTCTCTGTTACACTGTGAGCTTTGCTACATCTCACAGAAAAGTGATCCGGGGGAAGGGGGAGGCAGGCACATATCTCCTTGTAGTTTGCAGCCTCTCTCTCTGCTCCCCATGTGCTGACAGGAAGTGATCAGTGACTCTGAACTCTGAGCTCTGTGCAGGGGGTGGGGCTACAGACACGCAGCAGAGACAGACAGTAATCTCATCTGTACAATCTCATCCAAGTTACTGGGTCATGCTTAGGGACAACTGAAAGTGAATACACCAAGACTGATAGAGACTGGTTGGAATTATATCTGTGAAATGCTGCATTTTTGTTAATAACAGTGAATTAGAGAACATTACAGCAAAAAATGTTGAAACTCCAATTGCCACTGGGGCAAAAAAAAAAAAAAAAAAAATTTGTCTAGATCTACAATTATAAAATATACAGTCAACTTAAGAACAAGCCTATGGAACCTTTTTGTACGTAACCCGGGACCACATGTACAATATAACAGACTCTTTATGCCCTTCATGGTCAAATTCTTTGGAAAAGCCATTAAAAGAAAAAGGTCAAGTACCTACAAATGCTTTTTAAGAAGAAACTCACTAAGAAAAAAAAAAAAAAGTAAAATAGATCACTGACCACACATGTATCCGAAACGGAAAGCTACAAATTTTACTTGCTTTAGATGTATTTTTAAATATTAAACCCAGCTTAGACTCAAGCAGCGCTTTCCTGCCTTCAACTTACAAAGATGAATAGAAAAATATAAGTAATTTTTTTTTTGGATTTTGACTATTGTACAGTTCCCTTCAAAAATATAAGAAGCAGAAGCCTGTCACACGCATTACAGAGAGTTACTAAGACACCTGCGCCCACACAGCAAAATGGGTAGAAACAGGCAGCGGGGAATGAACTCGTCACCCTACAGCCGCACAAAGTCATTAATGAAGAGAATATATATTCTCCCGTCGGGAGAGCAGAAATAGCATTTATAGGACTACAACTACCGGGCAATTGCTAAACTAGCAACGTAAAATTATCAATGTATGTTGTATGTTAAAATTAATCAAAGAAAATCTATCATCAAAATGAACCAGCGACAAAAATACATAGATCTAGACAGACACTCTGATGGTGGAAATCTTCTTATATTTAAAAAATTGTACTAATGAGCAAGAAGGACTCTGGAAATGTTACAAAGCCCTCCACGCTGCAGGTTCTCAGATTGTTACAATCACACCTCCCCTCCGCCTGCTATAATATCACACAATGGGGGAGGGGCTGTGGGGGGAGAATGCTCCTACGCAGTGCAAGCTGAAGCGCGGCGGGCCTTTGGTAACACCCCCAGAGCCCCTCTGACTCATTAGCATAATTTTAAAAGATGCATTAAAAGGCACGAGGCAATGGATGACAAAAACAAGAATATTACCACAGTCCCGGTGCCTGGTTCCTGGTTTATCATGATGGTTTCTTATGGAAGATTTTCTCTAATGGTGGGGGACGTCTCTTGTTCAGTCATTGTACCAGGTTAGATCACCATTTTAGATCAGCAGGGACCAACAGCTGATTTCAAGACACTGCAGCCTTCAGGTGTATTCACTAGGCATCAGGGGATCGGTATATGCGCTCGGGGTCCCTGTGATATGGTGCATTATCTTGCTGAAATGAAAGTAGGACCTCTGTTGCCATTAATAATTTGAGAGCCCCACCTGCCCTAATGTCTATCACAGTGTCAAAGGGTGTGCCAAAGCATTCTCAAACGGTTACAGGCAGTCCCCGGTACATACAGATAGGGTCTGGAGGTTTGTTCTTAAGTTGAATTGTATGTAAGTCGAAACTGTAATTTTATAATGGAAGTTTTAGACAATTTTTTTCTTTTCCCAGTGACAATTGGAGTTTCAAATGTTTGGTGTAATTGGACCAAGATTATCAATAAATCTTCATTACAGACATCTTACAGCTGATCACTGCAGTCTGGGACTATAGTAAAGCATCCAGAGAGCTTCACCAGAAGTCACATGGGCCAGAGGGGTCCGTCTGTAACTATGGGTTGTCTGTAAGTCGGGTGTCCTTAAGTAGGGGACCGCCTGTACTCCACCATCCTGATTGGCTTCTGTCACAAAGGTTTTTGGATTCATCTGCTTGGAGCCAAATAGGAAGGTAAAATACTGGGTCACCTATAATAAAGGCGGAATTACTGTACAACCAATAACCTACTGAAATTTAAACTCTTCCCTTCGCATAGTGTGGCTACCCTCTCCAAGTGGCACTGTGCCCAAAAAAGTCTCTACTCTCTTGGCACTTCCGGCCCGTGCCCATGTCATAATAGTCATGCGGGTGCCACCCCTACTACAGAAAGAAGCGACCATGGGAGACTTTACTGCGGCAAAACGACTCCGGGGGGGGCTTGGTGAGTGCGGGACATATCAACTGCCGGTCAGTGAGACAGAAGTGAAAGAACGGTGATGTCCCAACCGAATCCGAACGGTTGGGAGGATGCGAGTCTGGAGATGATAGTGGAGCGTGGGCTCTGGACCATTGGAAATATGTGTTTCCGACAGTCTTAGACGACCCCTAAACAGGTCACGACCTACAGGTTGAGAACCGCGGCTATGAAAATCAAGATGGCAGAAAGGTCTGTACAGAATACAGTAAAAAACTAGATAAGAAAATGTCCATTAATAATGCAGATATCTCTAAGGATAGTCCTGGAAATCTATAGAACAGTAAGAATTTGCTGTAACAAATTCCAACCTGCGTGTAGGAAATTCTTAGCATTCTCCAAAAGATGAACGGAGACATTATTATAATTCCATGTAAATAAGACATTATTAGATACATTCCCTATAAACTCTCAATTCCTTCTCTACTGAGCTCTGATCATTCTGTGACAATGATTATGTTACAATGTAAGAAATGCAACATAGACAGACCCTCTAACCCAGGAGAGGTCACAGGCTGCAGGGTCTACAAGGAATAATACTACAAGTAGATCATTGCATTACACAGATATATATATATATATATATATATATATATATAATATATATATATATATATATATATATATTTACTACACACACTTTGCCTCTAGTGGGGCTGCAAAACAAACACCAAGCATTATACCAGCTGCTCCATAGGGGTACCCCATTAATGCTTCCCCATCACCCCTCCCCGAAACTACTAAAGTATTAGCCATCGCAGACCAGTGCCTGAAGACCATTGCTGATAAACAATGACATGACAGGTTTATTTACCAGGATTTACACGTTACGATCTGCACGTAAAGCCATGTGGTCAGGATGTGGCTTAGTAACAGTCAGGATGAAGAAAATCCTGCAAAGAATGTGAGACGTGTCCCGACAGATAACACACAAAGCCTTCTCCTGCGCTGCCACCTACTTGTCCCGGCTCGATTCATGCTCCACCATTCTCAACCTCTGAGTGATTACAAAAAGACACAGAATGTTTTAAGGGGCCATTCATAGGGCCTGGTTGTGTCCACAAGGGGCAGACACGTTGCTCCCTTGAGGGGTACATGTACTGTGTGTCACGTTATAGTGGGCCATGCATCATTTCATTTTTTTTCTTGCCGTTGGCGTTTTGCGCCTACTTTGCGCTTTTTTGGAATGTCTCAATTCACTATTTGTCATTACATAGCGCCTCTTTGTGCCCGATTTATTATACGGTTGTGCCTATTGCCATAAACAAAAAACAGAGTCCTGCACAACAATAAATACCTCTATTGGTCTATCGACACATGAATAAATAGGGTTATCAAGAACAAGAAGGAGTGTCATAACGACCATGAATTGTTAACAATACAAGAACAAGAGACCAAAAAAAATAGATAAAAACACTTAAAAGTGTACTGGTTATACACTGCAAAGACTCAGTGAGGTGAAAACAATACAATCACCATCACAAACCCCTCTGGCTATAACAAATCAAGCGGTGTTTATGTAAAACAATTTTTGTAAACAATAATGTAAACAATGATGAAACATCACAAGTCAATAATAGATAGGTTAACTAAAAAAACAACCCTCTATCAATCTGTCAGATGAAAAGGTTCGCAAAGGTGGCCAGTCAATAAACGGACAAAGGCGACTTCATCAGGGAAAAAACTTTTGAATTTGTTACAGCCGAGGGGTTTGTGATGGTGATTGTATGTTTTCACCTCACTGAGTCTTTGCAGTGTATACCAGTACTTGTTAAGTGTTTTTATTATTTTTGGTCTCTTGTTCTTTGTATCTATTCTAATAAAGATTGTTAACAGTTCATGGTCGTTATGACACTTCTTGTTCTTGATACACTATTGTGCCTATTGGGCGAAAATATTGCACAATACACGCCAGTCCTGACCGTGCTTAGGAAAGGCAATGGAGGGATTTGCGCAACAAATTGCGCCTTTTTAAAATTTGTCCTTAGAAGGTGCAAAAAACTTTGAAAAACAGCCAAAGCGACAAAGACAAATGAGGCGCAAAAAATAGACTCACACAGCGCAAAAAGAGCGCAGAGAGAGGGGAATAAGATAAACGACCCCCATAATCTTTTCTGGACCTGTCAACAACAAGACTAAATTTTCCCATCTTAAAGTGATCTACAAGTGTCTGCCCAATGTCTAGTTATAAAAGAGGAACTTACTCCACATGGGTCACTTACTTATCTAGTACTCACCACATACTATTATTTTCACATGAGGTTGGAATTTAGGATGATCCTCTTTTTGCATACTGGAGGTGCCGAGCTGCAGTGTCAAGTATGGGGGAAAATAATAGCAAAAGTAGAAGAGGTAGAATTCCAAAATAGCGCTTTTTAAAAACAGATAAGCACACAGGTCCGATAATTTTGGCAAGAACATATAGGAATCAACAAACTCAGTGGATATACAGTACTCCAAATCTCAGTCCCGAATTATTTCAACCTAGGCCAATATCTGCATGAAGCTTGTACATATTCCCCCATGGGACTCAGGTGCCTGAGGGGGCCTCGTGGTGAGAATCCCGTATAGTGCTCAGACAATATCAGCTCATCACCTCTTCATCATGTTGCAGAAATCTGCAGACAATCTTCATAAACCAGTGCACCAAGGACTGAACTCCCACCAGCATCATGGAGACCTATGCAGCGCTGCTTACAATATACGTCCTGTACTATATCCTTCTGTACATCTTGGTTAGCGTCTCAATCTGTGAATAACCAGGATGGGGATGTGAAGAGCACAGGCCCTGACACACTGTCGAAATGCAGCACATTTTCCATCGGATGTGTGGAGGTACCTTTGGTGTGTGCACACACACACACACGACAACTACGGGTTCACCCACATTTTGGCCAGAACTTGCAGCAGTTTGTCTTTAGTGGAGTCGGCACGTGTCTGAATAACCGCAAATGAAGCGGCGGCTGCACTGCATTTACTTCACAGACTTGAGGTTTTTACAAGACGTCTTCACAGACATAGTTATATCTGTCACATCTAACACTTGGTTACAGTAAACCGGCAATAAATATTGCAGCTAAAACAATTACCCAAACAGTAAAGGGTGATATACAGAACATCTGCGGTGTATGACGGATAACGACAAATGTGCAAAACTAGAGGGGGAGATTTATCAGAAGAGTCTCGGTGTAACTGTTCTATACAGAGTCCTGGGTTCTACCAGGAATACATAATGATGGCCTATCACAAGATAGGTAATCAATGAGTAATCCTGTTGGTCCAGTCCTACCCTAAACCCCAGGGAGGTTCCAATTATACCGTATACAGGCAGTCCCCAGGTTACATACAAGATAGCTGCCAGAGGTTTGTTCTTAAGTTGAATCTTTATATTTTATCATAGTAGATAAAGACAAATTTTATTTTGCCCCAGTGACAATTTGAGTATCAAATGTTTTTACTGCAATTGGACCAAGGATTATCAATAAAGCTTCATTACAGACACCTTACAGCTGATCCCTGCAGTCTGGGACTATAGTAACATCCAGAGAGGTCACCAGATGTCACAGGGGTTGTCTGTAAGTCGAGTGTCCTTAAGTAGGGGACCGCCAGTATTATCTTTCAGTATATTCCAGTATATTATCTTCCATTGTGATCCTAGCACATCCTAACAATTATAACAAAAATTGTCAAATTTTTCAATGACGAAGTAACACCAAAGATCTGCTGCAAATCTGCTTTGTATGATCTCTGCCCATCACAACACTTCCCTCCAGGCGGAGGTTGCCGCAACACACAGCTTCATAAAGGGAAGTATGAAATCTATTACAATTCAAAGGGTCTGATCAAATAAGAAACCACATCCACACTTATTACGATGAGAACTGTTGGTGACAGAAGCATGATACGGTCACTTACGGTTCAACAAAGTTTTCTCTTATAAGATGTGTTACAAAGTTTCATGTAGTGACGAACTATAAATTCATGAAAATGTTTCCTTGGCCAATTTCTTTCCAATTGGGATTTTCACTCCAGTGTATTCCATCTTTCTACTAACAAGACAGAACTCATTGAGACGTCACATTACATAGTTTTATGGAGAGATGGAAGATTAATTATAAAACAACTGATGACATATTAGCTTATATGTTAATGAACCATTATAATATGAATTATGCTTACTCCTGGAAGACCCCTTTAAAGTGCAAACTAGCAGCCAAAGCAACTAAAAATGAAAACCTTAAAAGTAAAACAGCAAATAAGTCACACAATGACCAGATACAGTTCGACTCTACATCGACAGAAGCGGAACTACTGATGGTATAACTAACATCAGCCAACAATAATCTAGGCAGCCAATTGTCAGCAGGCAAACCACAGTGATTGACATCTGAGCCAGTAAATGGGATTAAACATAAACTAGTCCACATATTACATAATTATAACACGCCCATCCAATGTATTTCCAAAGTCCAGTCTCCATCACAATTATTTTTGGAGATTCTAAGGTTTGGGGAGTCCATGGTATACAAAATTGCTGATAGACCCAGATCACCAACAAACTTTCCCTGTGCTGTATCCTGTTGGGAGAAACCTGCTGCACATCTACAATACCCACACACGGGTTAAAGAGGACCAGTCACCCACAAAACCTGCACTAGGAGCTGCTTACCAAGTAAGCAGCTGTTACACTGCAAGCGCTATTGGAAAACCTCCGATAACGCTAACAAATACTGCAGCGCTGTACACTACAAACGTATCATAGGGGGCGGTCCGAGGTGCTGCCTCTTCCCCGGAGCGCCCTGCTCACTCCTAGGCCAATGGTGACTGCCGCAGTCATGTGGCAGTCACCGCCCCAAAACCCCGCCCCTCACGAATATGAGTAGTCTGGCGTTTCTAGTGTACAGCGCAGCATTGTTTTTGGCTTATCGTCTGTTTTAGCACTAGGAGCTGCTTACTTTAGTAATTCACTCCTAGTGCAGTTTTTGAGGGTGACAGGTCCTTTAAAGAACAGGGGACCACGTGTAGCATGTAATAACAGGAGTCACCTTGCAGTCTTGTTTGTGAAGTGAGAAGAAAATAATGGAGAGATCCGGGGCAAGTGTAGGAAGCCCAGTAACATTCAACGTGTAAACTTCACTTTAATCTGCATGAGAAACCCATAGCCTGCAAACCAGCCTGATTCCACATGGGGTAGTAACAAGCAGCGACACTAAAACCACCAGACAAAGGTGTATGGAGCCAAGGTGACATTCTTTGCTTCAATGTTGCTCATAACCTAAACATGCGATGCCTAATCCAAATATCCCTGGACCTGTCGGTCCCTTCTCTAAACAAAGACTGGTTTCTCATAGACGTCTCCTCTGAGAAAACGCTCACATCACTCATCGCTTCTGTTACGTGAATTTTATTTAATGATAGATCAACAACATTTGACAATCGCATTGGTGTTTTACGAACTTCCTGACCGGAGAAGGACACAAGACCTAATTTGAGAAAACTGAAAAATCTTTGCTTCTGGAGAATAACAAACCAGCAATAGTTACAAGGAGAGGCCATTATACTGAGCAAAACATTCCATGCCATTCTTATGCCAAAAATACATAATCACTGGGTTGTTCTGACAGGCAGAAGTAATCAATCGCTGCACCATTCCCCAGCTGCTGGTATGAGTCATCCAACGGAGGTTGATTAGTCCTGCCTGGACAGTTCAGGCAGCTCATGTGTATGTGGTAGTAATGTTTATGTACAGCACAGGGCACCCAGCTTTCCCAGGGTCCTGATTTTATAATGCAGAAATAACAGTGTATTCTCTGAATCAGTGTCGCATTCAGTACAGCATTCTCAAGGTACGTTTGGTTCACAATGCATAAAATAAATGGTAGATTACCCCTTTATTGCCTTTAATAGCTTATATTTTATCTATCAATTGCACTCAGGTCGTCAATGTTGTGCTCTGTGTTACCCTGCCCCAAGTCACTCTAGTCACATACTTACTTTCCAACTATCTCCCACTTGCTGGGACAGTCCTGAATTTTAAGAGAAAGGGAAGGAATTTAAGTTTAGGGAAAGTCTGACTTTTGATTTTAAAAGATCCCCTTTTTTTCAATTTTAAATGTAAGCATATTACAGGGAGACCCACAAGAACAAAAGAGCTAATTTTTTCCCCAGTACCACGTAGAGACCACAGGAAATAACCTCTGTAATGATCTTCCCTAAAAAGGACCTGTCATCACAAGGCATTTTTCAGAGATAAGTTCCAAAAGGGCATGAAATTCTCAGTATAAAATCTGTTTGGTTAGTCCTTAAATTGTTTTACTCCTTTACAATCCTTTAGATTATTTTACCTGGCTCCCTGCCAGAATCCTGCTCAATTCTCATCCTACTACTCTACATCTCTTTTACTCCTCTTCAAACCACCCCTCCACTCCTGCAGACAACCATTTAGATTGAATTCCAAACTCCCACCCACCCTGGGACTCCACGGAGGATTCTGGCGGGAGCATGGCAAGATAAACTAAGCATTGTAAAGAAGTAAAATGATTAAGAATAAACAAAACAGATTTATATAGAGCATTACGTTGCCCTTTTTGAACCTGTCAACACTAAAAATGTCCTTCGTGATGACAGGTTCCCTTTAAATGTCATAGGTACAGACACAATTTTGCCAAAAATATTCCATCCCAAAACGTCAACAATATAAGATTGTGATTTTCCCATCAATGTAATGCCCGAGACTTAAAAGTTATTGAAACTATTATGTGCGGCTTCTATTTCCGTTCCAGCTTTCTTTGCTTATGAAATCCGGGCTAACCACATGCAAACTATTTTCTCCACATCATACAAAGTAACTTGTGGTGTTGGAGGACGACTCATTCATAATGCTCCGTTATAAAGATCTTCTTGCTTATTCCTAGCCCAAAAATCAAAATATTTTCTGACAATAACTATTCATTTAAGTTAAGGGGGGGTTGTACTCAAGTTGTTGTTATTTTAGTGGGATAACATAATAATAATAGGATATAGGGTTGGCCAAGAATTACTAGTGGGGCATATTCCTGATGAAAGGATATGAATTAGCAGATCATGGGTGCATTGTTCAGCTTCAGGCTACAAGAGTTTGCACTGTGACTTTCTAGTGGCGACACTGTATTGCAGCCGTGGCTAGATTAAAACGTGACTGTAGAACACTTTTGGCCACCACAGGAACAAGGAGCCCTTTGTTAACCGAGTCAAACAGCTTTTCAGTTCAGGGTCAAGTGTCAGCCCTCCAATCATTGATGGCCTATCCTGAGCATAAGTTATTAAAAGTAATTCCGGACCAGCCCCTTTAACAAGGATGAACAGCCCACAAACGATAAAGAGTTGCCATTGCATCACTTAAAACTAAAACGATGTCCCCTTTAGTAAAGGGAAAAGACACCATCAATAGCTGATGGTAAAAGTCCTTGTCGTTAGACAGCTATTCCTCTTACCCACCAACGGGGCACGCTTCTGCAGGGGCCGCTTCTGCATGGGGCACGCTTCTGCAATGGGGGCACGCTTCTGCATGGGGGCACCTTCTGCATGGGGGCACGCTTCTGCATGGGGGCACGCTTCTACACTGAACCTAATTATTCTGATTTTCTACCATGTACGCAGCTTTGATGGAGTTTGAAAATGTGCCGTCTTGTACCTACTGACTTCACAGGTCAGGACACAGAACCGCTGTTCTAAGGAACGGCCGCGGCAATGCAGGGATTGTCCTCCTTGGCTATGGTCAGAACTCCCTTTAAAAGGGATTGCACTGACAGGATACACCATGTGTATAACGTAATAGCAGAGGTCACATCAGGTCTAGGGCATCAATGCCCTTACCTATCTACACCGGACAGAATAATCCACAATGTATATTTATACACTCAGAAATTATCAATTTTGCTCGCCGGTGATGACATATTCTTTCCCGCAGTAATTAGCATTTAAGAAAAAAAAAAATGAGAAGACAAAATAATCAACTCTTTTTTGTTCTAAACTTTTGACGGAAAAAATTATCCCATCCGAGCGATTCGCACTAATCAGATGAATCCGGATAGTCAGAGGAAATGCCAATAGCGCCGGCAGGAATGTAATAATTAAATGGCGCCATGTCTGATTGCATCAGCTGGCGCGGAGACGATATGGGGGTCAGCTCACACGAGGGGCACCCTCTCACCTCCAAGATCACATAAGGCAGACTACATTCATCATAAGGACAACTAATCCGGGGGGCCATTACCACATACTCACAGGGAGGAGTCATACTCCTGCGTTTAGGGAACATCTGATTCATTACGGTTTCTTCATAATCAAATCGAGTCTATGAAATTATACTCCGTGGGGGGTGTGGGGGGAGGGGGTGACTGGACTGAAATTAACTGATTTCCAAAACTGAGGGCTATATTTTGGATTAAGGCATCTACAAACACAATTCCTATTTCTGTATTATCTACATGAAGCACCCCTTGTATTTTCGGCAATGATAAGCGGTGCAGCCTTCTTCTACAGCTACCCAATGCATTTTAAGGGATCGTGCACATTTTTGTGTACCGCCCCTATATAGCCATCCCCGGTTTATATCAAGATAGGGTCCATAGGTTTGTTCTTAAGTTGAATTTGTATGCAATTGTAGATCCAGAGACATTTTTTTGCCCCTTTGAAATTGTAGTTGTAATTGGACCAGAGATTATCACAAAGCTTCATTGACTCCTTACAGCTGATTCCTGCAGCCCGGGACTATAGTAACATCCAGAGGGTCACCAGAGGTCACAGGGGCAGAGAGGTCCGTCTTAACTAGGGGGTCTTCTGTAAGTCGGATGTTCTTAGTATGGGACCGCCTGTATTAGAAAAAAAAAAAAGGGGGGGGGGGTTTGTCCTCTACTGGATCCAGTCCTATTTATACAGGAAAAGTTCATTGTAACCGCAACCATAACCGAAGGCAGTGAACTTTATTTTACAGCCTGGGTGTAGCTGCAACAAAGCAAAACTTGCTAGCAAGATGTCTGAGAAGATTTATAACTCAACCACAATGGGACATACATGCTTCATGCTCCAAGTTCCTAGGTAATTTTATCCTATCACAGATCATAAAGTATCCAAACATTGACCCTACATATGGTATACAATGAAATCCTAATTTCATACATCCGCACCTCCCAGCCCCCCCCCCCCCAACACACACACACACTTTCCTCTGGTATCCTCTGGGGGAATATATGCATCATTATGTCACTTATGGCAGTCTATTAGTCAGGTGACGGTTTGCCATAGCTGAAACAAACCTATGCCCCCGCAATCCTGCAGCCTGATCCTATGCCCCCGCCGCAATCCTGCAGCCTGGATCCTATGCCCGCCGTCAATCCTGCAGCCTGGATCCTATGCCCGCCATCCGCACTATCCTTGCCAGCTCTGGGAATCCTATGCCCGCCGCAATCCTGCAGCCTGAATCCTATGCCGCCGCAATCCTGCAGCCTGAATCCTATGCCCCGCAATCCTGCAGCCTGGAATCCTATGCCCGCCCCGCCATCCCGAGCTGATCCTGCCCCAGCTCCTGCAGTCTGAATCCTATGCCCGCCGCAATCCTGCATCTGAATCCTATGCCCGCACAACTGCAGCTGGATCTATGCCCGAATCGCAGCTGAATCCCTATGCCCGCACATCCTGCATCTGAATCCAGCCCGCAGCAATCCTGCAGTCTGGACTATGCCCTCGCAATCCTGCAGCCTGGATCCTACCCGCAGCATCCTGCAGTCTGGAATCCATGCCCCAGCAATCCTGCCGCTGAATCCTATGCCCGCTCGCTGCATCCTGATCTATGCCCGCACATCCAGTTGGATCCTTGCCCGCACGCAATCCTGCAGCCTGGAATCCTATACCAGCATCCTGCGCGAATCCTACGCACAATGCATCTGGATCCTATCCGCATCTGCAGCTGGAATCCTTCGCAGCAATTGCAGTCGGAATCCTATCCCTCCATCTGCAGCCTGAATCCTATGCCCGCAGCCTCTGCGCCTGGATCCTATACCCGCAGCAATCCTGCATCTGAATCCTACCCGCAGCATCTGCAGTCTGGAATCCTATACCCGCAGCAAAGCCTGCCTGGAATCCTATACCCGCAGCAATCCTCAGCTGGAATCTATACCCGCAGCAATCTGCAGCCTGGAATCCTATACCCCCGCAGCAATCCTGCAGTCTGGAATCCTAACCCGCAGCATCCTGCAGCTGGAATCCTTAACCCGCAGCAATCCGGCAGCCTGGAATCCTATCCCGCAGCAATCCTGCAGCCTGGAATCCTATACCCGCACGGCAATCCTGCAGTCTGGAATCCTATACACCGCACAATCCTGCAGTACCTGGAATCCTATACCCCAGCAATCCTGCTCTGGAAATCCTATACCCGCAGCAATCCTGCTCTGGAATCCTATACTACCGCTGCAACACCGCAATCCTGCAGTCCTGAATCCTATACCCTCGCAACCTGCAGCTGAAATCCTATCCCGCAGCAATCCTGCAGCCTGGAATCCTATACCGCCAGCAATCCTGCAGCCTGGACCTATACCCGCAGCAATCCTGCAGCCTGGAATCCTACTGCAGCCGACCTATCCGCAGCATCCTGCGCTGATCCTACCGGCGCATCCTCGCCTGGATCCTATACCCGCAGCAATCCTGCAGTCCTGGAATCCTATCCCGCAAGACTCCTGCAGTCTGGAATCCTATACCTGCGCATCCGCGTCTGGATCCATAAACCCGCAGCATCCTGCAGCCTGGAATCCTATACCTGCAGCCATCCTGCAGCCTGGAATCCTTACCTGCAGCAATCCTGCAGTCCTGGAATCCTATACCCGCCGCAATCCTGCAGGTCTGGAATCCTATAAACCTGCAGCAATCCGGCAGTCTTGGAATCCTATACCCGCAGCATCCTGCAGTCTGGAATCCTATAACCCGCAGCAATCCTGCAGCGTGGAATCCATACCTGCAGCATCCTGCAGCCTGGAATCCTATCCCGCAGCAAATCCTGCAGCCTGAATCCTATAACCTGCGCTGGAATCCTATACCTGCAGCCATCCTGCAGCCGGAATCCTATATACGCCAGCCACCTGCAGCCTGGATCCTATAACCCGCAGCAAATCCTGCAGTCTGGAATCCTATACCCGCAGCAATCCGCAGTACTGGAGTCCTATACCGACGCAGCAATCCTGCAGTCCTGGAGTCCTATACCCGCCGCAATCCTGCATTCTGGAGTCCTTACCCGCGCAATCCTGCAGCTGGAATCCTAGCCTATACCCGCAGCAATCCTGGCAGCCTGGAGGGTATAGGATTCCAGACTGCAGGATTGCTGCGGGTATAGGACTCCAGGCTGCGGGATTGCTGCGGGTATAGGACTCCAGGCTGCGGGATTGCTGCGGGTATAGGACTCCAGGCTGCGGGATTGCTGCGGGTATAGGACTCCAGGCTGCGGGATTGCTGCGGGTATAGGACTCCAGACTGCAGGATTGCTGCAAGTATAGGATTCCAGCGCATGAGGGATGCGCGGTTAGATTCCAGCTGCAGATTGCTCGGGTATAGGATTCCAGGACTGCAGGATTGCTGCAGTGGTATAGGATTCCAGACTGCAGGATTGCTGCGGGTATAGGATTCCAGGCTGCAGGTTGCTGCGTATGGATTCCAGCTGCAGATTGCTGCGTGATAGGATTCCAGACTGCAGGATTGCTGCGGGCATAGGGGATTCCAGATGCAGATTGCTGCGGGCATAGGATTCCAGGCTGCAGGATTGCTGCGGTCATAGATTCCAGACTGGAGGATTGCTGCGGGCATAGGATTCCAGCTCTGCAGGATTGCGGTCGGGCATAGGAGTTCCGACTGCCGGATTGCTGCGGCATAGGATTCCAGCTGCAGATTGCGAGGGATAGGATTCCAGCTGCGATTTGCGGCGGCATAGAGTATTCCAGGCTGCAGGATTGCTGCGGGTTAGGATTCCAGACTGCAGGATATGCTGCGGTATAGGATTCCAGACTGCAAGGATTGCTGCGGGTATAGGATTCCAGGCTGCAGGATTGCTGCGGGTATGGATTCCAGGCTGCAGGATTGCTGCGGGCATAGGATTCCAGACTGCAGATTGCTGCGGCAATAGATTCCAGCTGCAGGATTGCTGCGGGCATAGGATTCCGCTGCAGGATTGCTGCGGCATAGGATTCCAGACTGCAGAGTTGCTGCGGGCATAGGATTCCAGGCTGCAGGATTGCGGCGGGCATAGGATTCCAGACTGCAGGATTGCTGCGGGCATAGAGTCCAGGCTGCAGGATTGGCGGCGGCATAGGATTCCGGCTGCAGGATGCGGCGGCATAGGATTCCAGGCTGCAGGTTGCGGCGGGCATAGGAATCCAGGCTGCAGGATTGCGGCGGGCATAGGATTCCAGACTGCAGGTTGCTGCGGCATAGTCAGGCTGCAGGATTCGGCGGGCATAGGATTCCAGGCTGCAGGATTGCGCGGCATAGGATTCCAGGCTGCAGGATTGCGGCGGGCATAGGATTCCAGGCTGCAGGATTGCGGGGCATAGGTTTAGTTCAGCTATGCAAACCTGTCACCTGACTAATAGAACTGCCATAAGTGACATTAATGATGCATATATTCCCCCAGAGGATACGAGGAAAGTGTGTGGTGTGTGTTGGGGGGGGGGGGCTGGGAGGCTGGGATGTATGAAATTAGGTATTTCATTGTATACCATATTGTAGGGGTCAATGTTTGTGGAGTACTTTATGATCTGTGATAGGTAAAATTACCTAGACTTGGAGCATGAAGCATGTATTCCCCTTGTGTGAGTTTAAATCTTCTCAGTGACTCTGCTAGCAAGTTTTGCTTTGTTGCCAGCTACACCCAGGCTGTAAATAAAGTTCACTGCTTCGGTTTTGCGGTTACAATGAACTTTTCCTGTATAAATAGGACTGGACAGTAGAGGGACAACCCCCCCCCCCTTTTTTTTTTTTTTTTCTATACAGCGTCCCCTACTTAGAACATCCGACTTACAGAAGACCCCCTAGTTAAAGACGGACCTCTCTGCCCCGTGACCTCTGGTGACCTTCTCGGATGTTACTATGTCCCGGGCTGCAGGGATCAGCTGTAAGGAGTCTGTATGAAGCTTTGTTGATAATTCTTGGTCCAATTACAACTACAATTTTCAAAGGGCAAAAAAATGTCTCTGGATCTACAATTGCATACAAATTCAACTTAAGAACAAACCTATGGACCCTATCTGTATATAACCGGGACTGGCTATATAGGGGCGGTACAACAAAAATGTCACGATCCCTAAAATGCCATTGGGTAGCTGTAGAAGAAGGCTGCACCGCTTATCATTGCCGAAAATACAAGGGGTGCTTCCAATGTAGAAACAGAAATAGGAATTGTGTTTAGATGCCTTATCCTAAATTAATAGCCCTCAGTTTTGGAAATCAGTTAATTTCAGTCCAGTCACCCCCCCCCCCACACCCCCTCACGAGTATATTTCATAGACTCGATTTGATTATGAAGAACCGTAATGAACTACTGTTTCCTAAACGCAGGAGTTGACTTCCTCCCTGTGAGTATGTGGTAATGGCCCCCGGATTAGCTGTCCTATGATGAATGTAGTCTGCCTTATGTGATCTTGGAGGTGAGAGGTGCCCCTCGTGTGAGCCTGACCCCCTATATCGTCTCCGCGCCAGCTGATTGCAATCAGACATGGCGCCTATTTAATTATTACATTCCTGCCGGCGCTATTTGCATTTCTCTGACTATCCGTATCATCTGATTATGTGCGAATCGCTCGGATGGGATAATTTTATTCCGTCAAAAGTTTAGAACAAAAAAATAGTTGATTATTTTGTCTTCTCATTTTTTTTTTCTTAAATGCTAATTGACTGCGGGGAAAGAATATGTCATCACCGCGAGAAAATTGATAATTTCTGAGTGTATAAATATACATTGCTGGATTATCTGTCCGGTGTAGATAGGTAAGGGCATGATGCCCCTAGACCTATGTGACCTCTGCTATTACGTTATACACATGTGTATCCTGCTCATTGCAATCCCTTTTAAAGGGATGTTCTGACCCATAGCCAGAGGACAATCCCTGCATTGCCGGGCCGTTCCCTTAGAACAGCGGTTCTGTGTCCTGACCTGTGAAGTCCAGTAGGTACAAGACGGCACCATTGTTCAAACTCCATCAAATGCTGCGTACATGGTAGAAAATCATATTAGGTTCAGTGTAGAAGCGTGCCCCCATGCAGAAGCGTGCCCCCATGCAGAAGCGTGCCCCCATGCAGAAGCGTGCCCCCATCAGAAGCGTGCCCCCATGCAGAGCGTGCCCCCTTGCAGAAGCGTGCCCCGTTGGGTGGGCTAAGAGGAATAGCTGTCTAACGACAAGGACTTTTACCATCCTATTGATGGTGTCTTTCCCTTTACTAAAGGGACATCGTTTTAGTTTTTAAGTGATGCGAATGGCAACTCTTTATCGTTTGTGGCTGTTCATCCTTGTTAAAGGGGCTGGTCCGGAATTACTTTTAATAACTTATCTCAGGATAGGCCATCAATGATTGGAGGGCTGACACTTGACCCTGAACTGAAAAGCTGTTTGACTCCCGGTTACAAAGGGCTCCTTGTTCCTGTGGTGGCCAAAGCTGTAACTACAGTCACGTTTTTAATCTAACCACGGCTGCAATTACAGTGTCCGCCACTAGAAAGTCACAGTGCAAACGCTTGTAGCCTGAACTGAACAAGGCACCCATGATCTGCTAATTCATACTTTCATCAGGAATATGCCCCACTAGTAATTCTTGGCCAACCCCTTTAATATCCTATTTCCAACTAAGGGCTAATTTAGATTTGAGTTCCGTTTGATGGCCCCAGACAGATTGTTACCTCTAAAATAACAATCAACTTAGTACAACCCCTTAACTTTAAATAATAGTTATTGTCAGAAAATATTTTGATTTTTGGCTAGGAATGAAGCAAGAAGATCTCTATAAACGGAGCATTATGAATGAGTCGTCCTCCAACCACACACAGTTACTTTGTATGATGTGGAGAAAATAGATTGCATGTGTGTAGCCCGGATTTCATAACAAAGAAGCTGGAACGGAAGGAAGCCGCACATAATGTTTCAATAACTTTTAAGTCTCGGGCATTACATTGATGGGAAAATCACAATCTTAATTGTTTGACGTTTTTGGGATGGAATTTTTTTGGCAAAATTTGTGTCTGTTACCTATGACATTTAAAGGGAACCTGTCATCACGAAGGACATTTTAGTGTTGACAGGTTCAAAAAGGGCACGTAATGCTCTATATAATCCTGTTTTGTTTATTCCTTAAATCATTTACTTCTTTACAATGCTTAGTTTATCTTGCCATGCTCCCTGCCAGAATCCGCTTGGAGTCCAGGGGTGGGTGGGAGTTTGGATTCATCTAAATGGTTGTCTGCAGAGATGGGAGGGGCTGGTTTGAAGAGGAGTAAAAGAGATGTAGATGTAGGTAGGATGAGATTGAGCAGATTCTGCAGGGAGCCAGGTAAAAAATCTAAAGGATTGTAAAGGAGTAACAATTAAGGACTAACCAAAACATGATTTATACTGAGCATTTCATGCCCTTTTGGACTTATCTCTGAAAAATGCCTTTTGTGATGACAGGTTCCTTTTTAGGGAAGATCATACAGAGGTTAATTGCCTGTGGTCTCTACGTGGTACTGGGGAAAAATTAGCTCTTTTGTTCTTGTGGGTCTCCCTGTAATGCTTACCATTTAAAATTGAAAAAAAGGGGATCTTTTAAAATCAAAAGTCAGACTTTCCCTAAACTTAAATTCCTTCCACTTTCTCTTAAAATTCAGGACTGTCCCAGCAAGTGGGAGATGTTGGAAGTAAGTGACTAGAGTGACTTGGGGCAGGGTAACACAGAGACAACATTGACGACCTGAGTGCAATTGATAGATAAACATATAGCTTAAAGGCAATAAAGGGGTAATCTCATCCATTTATTTTATGCATTGTGAACCAAACGTACCTTGAGAATGCTGGTACTGAATGCGACACTGATTCAGAATAACAAGATGTATTTCTGCATTATAAAATTCAGGACCCTGGGAAAGCTGGGTGCCCTGCGCTGTACATAAACCCCATTACTACCACATACACTGAGCTGCCTGAACTGTCCAGCAGGACTAATCAACCTCCTTGGATGACTCATACCAGCCTGGGAATGGTGCAGCGATTGATTACTTCTGCCTGTCAGAGCACACAGTGATTATGTATTTTTGGCATAAGAATGGCATGGAATGTTTTGCTCAGTATAATGGCCTCTCCTTGTAACTATCTGCTGCGTTTGTTATTTCTCCAGAAGCAAAGATTTTCCATTTTCTCTTAAATTAGGTCTTGTGTCCTTCTCCGGTCAGGAAGTTGCCTAAAACACCAATGCGATTGTCAAATGTTGTTGATCTTATCATTAATAAAATTCACGTAACAGAAGCGATGAGTGATGTGAGCGCTTTCTCAAGGAGACGTCTATCGAGAACCAGTCTTTGTTTAGAGAAGGACCGCAGGGTCCAGGGATATTTGGATTAGGCATCGCATGTTTAGGTTCATGAGCAACATTGAAGCAAAGAATGCACCTTGGCTCCATACACCTTGTCTGGTGGTTTTTTAGTCCTGCTTGTTCACCCCATTGTGAATCAGGCTGGTTGCAGGGCTCATGGGTTTCTCATGCAGATTAAAGTGAAGTTTACACGTGAATGTTACTGGGCTTCCTACACTTGCCCCGGATCTCCTCATTTATTTTCTTCTCACTTCACAAACAAGACTGCAAGGTGACTCCTTTATTACATGCTGCCGTGGTCCCCTGTTCTTTAAAGAAGACCTGTCACCCTCAAAAAACTGCACTAGAGTGAATTCTAAAGTAAGCCGCTCCTAGTGCTAAAACAGACGATAACCAACAAACAACTGCTGCGCTGTACACTAGAAACGCCAGACTACTCATATTCGTGAGGGGGCGGTTTTGGGCGGTGACTGCCACATGACTCGCGGCAGTCACATTGGCCTAGGAGTGACAGGGCGCTCCGGGGAAGAGGCAGCACCTCGGACCGCCCCCTCATGAATACGTTTTAGTGTACAGCGCTGCAGTATTTGTTAGCGTTATCGGAGGTTTCCAATAGCGCTTGCAGTGTAACACTGCTGCTTACTTTGGTAAGCAGCTCCTAGTGCAGGTTTGTGGGTGACTGTCCTCTTTAACCCTGTGTGGGTATTGTAGATGTGCAGCAGGTTTCTCCAACAGGATACAGCACAGGAAAGTTTGTTGGTGATCTGGGTCTATCAGCAATTTGTATACCATGGACTCCCCAAACCTTAGAATCTCCAAAAATAATTGTGGGATGACGACTTTGGAAATACATTGGATGGGCCTTTTATAATTTTATGTAATATGTGGACTAGTTTATGTTTAATCCCATTTACTTGGCTCAGATGTCAATCACTGTGGTTTGCCTGCTGACAATTGGGCTGCCTAGATTATTGTTGGCTGATAGTTAGGTTATACCATCAGTAGTTCCGCTTCTGTCGATGTAGAGTCGAACTGTATCTGGTCATTGTGTGACTTTATTTGCTGTTTTACTTTTCAGAGGTTTTCATTTTTAGTTGCTTTGGCTGCTTTTGCACTTTAAAGGGGTCTCAGGAGTAAGCTAATTCATATTATAATGGTTCATTAACATACTAAGCTATATGTCATCAGTTGTTTTATAATTAATCTTCCATCTCTCCATAAAACTATGTAATGTGACGTCTCAATGAGTTCTGTCTTGTTAGTAGAAAGATGGAATACACTGGAGTGAAAATCCCAATTGGAAAAATTGGCCAGAAACATTTTCATGAATTTATAGTTCGTCACTACATGAAACTTTGTAACACACTTATAAAAGACTTTGTTAACCGTAAGTGACCGTAGCTTCGTTCTGTCACCAACAGTTCTCATCGTAATAAGTGTGGATGTGGTTCTTATTATGATCAGACCCTTTGAATTGTATAGATTTCATACTTCCCTTTATGAAGCTGTGTGTTGCGCGCAACCTCCGCCTGGAGGGAAGTTGTTGATGGGCAGAGATCATACAAAGCGATTGTGCAGCAGATCTTGGTGTTACTTCGTCATTGAAAAATTTGACAATTTTTGTTATAATTGTTAGGATTTGCTGGATCACCAATGGAAGATAATATACTGGAATATACTGAAGATAATACTGGCGGTCCCCTACTAAGGACACTCGACTTACAGACAACCCCTGTGACATCTGGTGACCTTCTGGATGTTACTATAGTCCCAGACTCAGGGATCAGCTTGTAGGTGTCTGTAATAGAAGCTTTATGATAATCCTTGGTCCAATGCAGTAAAAAACATTTGATACTCAAATTGTCACTGGGGCAAAATAAAATTTGTCTTTATCTACTATGATAAATATAAAGATTCAACTAAGAACAAACCTCTGGCAGCTATCTTGTATGTAACCTGGGACTGCCTGTATACGTTATAATTGGAACCTCCCTGGGGGTTAGGGTAGGACTGGACCATACAGGATCTCATTGATTACCTATCTTGATGATAGGCCATCATTTGTATTCCTGGTAGAACCCAGGACTCTGTATAGAACATTACACCGGAGACTCTTCTGATAAATCTCCCCTCTAGTTTTGCACATTTGTCTGTTATCCTGTCTTAACCGCAGAGTGTTCTGTATATCACCCTGTTACTGTTTGGGTAATTGTTTTAGCTGCAATTATTTATTGCCGGTTTACGTAACCAAGTTAGATGTAGACAGATATAACTATGTCTGTGAAGACGTCTTGTAAAAACCTCAAGTCTGTGAAGTAAATGCAGTGCACCGCCCTTCATTTGCGGTTTATCCAGACACGTGCCGACTCCACTAAAGACAAACTGCTGCAAGTTCTGGCCAAAATGTGGTGAACCCGTATGTGTGTGTGTGGTGTGTGTGCACACACCAAAGGTACCTCCACACACCTGGAAAATGTCGCATTTCTGTACATGTGTCAGGGCCTGTGCTCTTCACATCCCCATCCTGTTTTATCACAGCATTGAGAGCGCTAACCAAGATGTACAGAAGGATATAGTACAGGACGTATATTGTAATCGCGCGTCATAGGTCTCCATGATGCTTGGTGGAGTTCAGTCCTTGTGCACTTGGTTTATGAAGATTGTCTGCAGATTTCTGCAACATGTGAAGAGTGTGATGAGCTGATCATTGTCTGAGCACTATACGGGATTCTCCAACCAGAGCCCCCTCAGCACCTGAGTCCCATGGGGGAATATGTCAAGCTTCATGCGATATTGGCCTAGGTGTAATAAATTCCGGGACTGAGATTTGGAGTACTGTATTTCCACTGAGTTTGTTGATTCCTTATAGGTTCTTGCAAAATTATCGGACCTGTGTGCTTTATCTTTTTTTAAAAAGCGCTATTTTGGAATTCTACCTCTTCTACTTTTGCTATTATTTTCCCCCATACTTGACACTGCACTTGCACCGCACCTCCAGTATGCAAAAAGAGGATCATCCTAAATTCCACCTCATGTGAAAATAATAGTATGTTGGTGATGATACTAGATAAGAGTGACCCATGGGGAGTAAGTCCCTCTTTTAACTAGACATTGGGCAGACACTTGTAGACACTTTAAGTGGGAAATTTAGTCTTGTGTGTTGACAGGTCCAGAAAAGATTATGGGGGTCGTTTATCTTATTCCCTCTCTCTGCGCTCTTTTTGCGCCTGTTGTGAGTCTATTTTTTGCGCCTCATTTGTCTTTGTCGCTTGTCTGTTTTCAAAGTTTTTTGCACCTTCTAAGCACAAATTTTTAAAAAGGCGCAATTTGTTGCGCAAATCCCTCCATTGCCTTTCCTAAGCACGGTCAGGACTGGCGTGTTATTGTGCATATTTTCGCCCAATAGGCACAATAGTGTATCAAGAACAAGAATGTGTCAACGACCATGAACTGTTACAATTCTTATTAGAATAGATACAAAAAGACAGAACCAAAATAATAAACACTTAACAAGTGTACTGGTATACACTGCAAGACTCAGTGAGGTGAAAACATACAATCACCATCACAAACCCCTCTGCTGTAACAAATTCAAAAGTTTTTTCCCCTGATGAAGTCGCCTTTGTCCGTTTATTGACTGGCACACCTTGCGAACCTTTTCATCTGACAGATTGTATAGAGGGTTTTTAGTATATACCTATCTATTCTATTGACTTGTGATGTATCTCATCATCTGTTTACATTATTGTTTACAAAAATTGTTTTACATAAACACCGCTTGAATTTGTTATAGCCAGAGGGGTTTGTGATGGTGATTGTATTGTTTTCACCTCACTGCTCTTGCAGTGTATACCAGTACACTTTTAAGTGTTTTAATCTATTTTTTTTGTCTCTTGTTCTTTGTATTGTTAACAATTCATGGTCGTTATGACACCCTTCTTGTTCTTGATAACCCTATTTATTCATGTGTCGATAGACCAATAGAGGTATTTATTGTTGTGCAGGACTCTTTTTTGTTTATTGGCAATAGGCACACCCGTATAATAAATCGGCACAAAGAGCGCTATGTAATGACAAATGAATTGAGACATTCCAAAAAGCGCAAAGTAGGCGCAAAACGCCAACGGCAAAAAAAAATGAAATGATGCATGGCCCACTATAACTGACACACAGTACATGTACCCCTCAAGGGAGCACGTGTCTGCCCCTTGTGGACACAACCGGCCCTATGAATGGCCCCTTAAAACATTCTTTCTTTGTCTTTCTTGTAATCACTCAGAGGTTGAGAAGAGGTGGAGCATGAATCGAGCCGGGACAGTTGGCAGCGCAGGAGAAGGCTTGTGTGTTATCTGTCGGGACACGTCTCACATTCTTTGCAGGATTTTCTTCATCCTGACTGTTACATAAGCCACATACCTGACCACATGGCTACCTGTGCAAGTCGTAACCTGTGTAAATCCTGGTAAATAAACCTGTCATGTCATTGTTATCAGCAATGGTCTTCAGGCACTGGTCTGCGATGGCTAATACTTTTGTAGTTTCGGGGAGGGGTGATGGGGAAGCATATGGTGGTACCCCTATGAGCAGCTGGTATAAGGCTTGGTGTTTGTTTTGCAGCCCACAGAGGCAAGTGTGTGTAGTAATATATATATATAATATATATATATATTATAATTATATATATATAATTATATATCTGTGTATAGCAATGATCTACGTAGTATTATTCCTTGTAGACCCTGCGCCTGTGACCTCTCCTGGGTTAGAGGGTCTGTCTATGTTGCATTTCTTACATGTAACTAATCATGTCACAGAATGATCAGACTCAGTAGAAGGATTGAGAGTTTATAGGGAATGTATCTAATATAGGTCTTATTTACATGGAATTATAATATGTCTCCGTGTCTCTTTTGGAGAATGCTAAGAATTTCTACACGCAGGTTGGAATTGTTACAAGCAATATCTTACTGTTCTATAGATTTCCAGACTATCCTTAAGATATCTGCATTATTATATGGACATTTTCTTATCTAGTTTTTTACTGTATTCTGTACAGACCTTTCTGCCATCTTGATTTCAAAGCCGCGGTTCTCAACCTGTAGGTCGTGACCTGTTTAGGGTCGTCTAAGAGCGTCGGAAACACATATTTCCAATGGTCAGAGCCCACGCTCCACTATCAATCTCCAGACTCGCATCTCCCAACCGTTCGGATTCTGTGGACATCACCGTTCTTTCACTTCTGTCTCACTGACCCAGCAGTTGATATGTCCCGCACTCACCAAGCCCCCTCCCGGAGTCGTTTTGCCGCAGTAAAGTCTCCCATGGTCGCTTCCTTTCTGTAGTATGGGGTGGCACCCGCATGACTATTATGACATGGGCACGGGCCAGGAAGTGCCAAAGAGTAGAGACTTTTTTGGGCACAGTGCCACTTGGAGAGGGTACCACACTATGCGAAGGGAAGAGTTTAATTTTCAGTAGGTTATTGGTTGTACAGTAATTCCGCCTTTTTATAGGTGACCCCAGTATTTACCTTCCATTTGGCTCCAAGCAGATGAATCCAAAAACCTTTGTGACAGAAGCCAATCAGGATGGTGGAGTACAGGCGGTCCCCTACTTAAGCGACACCCACTTACAACAACCCATAGTTACAGACGGACCCCTCGGGCCCATTGACTTCTGGTGAAGCTCTCGGGATGCTTTACTATAGTCCCAGACTGCATGAACCGCTGTAAGATGTCTGTAATGAAGATTTTATTTAATTCTTGGTCCAATTACACCAAACATTTTGAAACTCCAATTGTCACTGGGGCAAGAAAAAAATTGTCTAAAACTTCCATATAATATACAGTTTCGACTTACATACAATTCACTTAAACAAACCTCCAGACCCTATCTTGTATGTACCCGGGGACTGCCTGTAACCGTTTGGAGATGCTTTGGCACACCCTTTGACACTGTGCTAGACATTAGGCATGTGGGGCTCTCTAAATTATAATGGCCAACAGAGTCCTACTTTCATTTCAGCAGATAATGCACCATATCACAGGACACCGAGCGCTATACCGATCCCCTGATGCCTAGTGAATACACCTGAAGGCTGCAGTGTCTTTGAAATCAGCTGTTGGTCCCTGCGGATCTAAAATGGTGATCTAACCTGGTACAAGACTGAACAAGAGACTCCCCCCCCCCATTAGAAAATCTCCATAGAAACCATCATGATAACCGGAACCAGGCACCGGACTGTGGTAATATTCTTGTTTTTGTCATCCATTGCCTCGTGCCTTTTAATGCATCTTTAAAATTATGCTATGAGTCAGAGGGGCTCTGGGGGTGTTACCAAAGGCCCGCCGCGCTTCAGCTTGCACTGCGTAGGACGATTCTCCCCCACAGCCCCTCCCCCATTGTGTGATATATAGCAGGCGGAGGGGAGGTGTGATTGTAACAATCTGAGAACCTGCAGCGTGAGGGCTTTGGTAACATTCCCCAGAGTCCTCTTGCTCATTAGTACAATTTTTTAAATATAAGAAGATTTCCACCATCAGAGTGTCTGTCTAATCTATGTATTTTTGTCGCTGGTTCATTTTGATGATAGATTTTCTTTGATTAATTTTAACATACAACATACATTGATATTTTTACGTTGCTAGTTTAGCAATGCCCGGTAGTTGTAGTCCTATAATGCTATTTCTCTCTCCCGACGGGAGATATATATTCTCTTCATTAATGACTTTGTGCGGCTGTAGGGTGACGAGTTCATTCCCCGCTGCCTGTTTCTACCCATTTGCTGTGTGGGCGCAGGTGTCTAGTAACTCTCTGTAATGCGTGTGACAGGCTCTGCTTCTTATATTTTGAAGGGAACTGTACTAGTCAAAATCCAAAAAAAAAATTACTTTATATTTTTCTATTCATCTTTGTAGTTGAGGCAGGAAAGCGCTGCTTGACGTCTAAGCTGGGTTATAATTTTAAAAATACCTAAGCAAGTAAAATTTGTAGCTTTCCGTTTCGTACTTGTGGTCATTGATCTATTTTTACATTTTTTTTTTTTTTTCTTAGTAGTTTCTTCTTAAAAGCATTTGTAGGTACTTTGACCTTTTTCTTTTAATGGCTTTTCCAAAGAATTTGACCATGAAGGGCATAAAGAGTCTGTTATATTGTACATGTGGTCCCCGGTTACGTACAAAATAGGTTCCATAGGCTTGTTCTTAAGTTGACTGTATATTTATAATTGTAGATCTAGACAAATTTTTTTTTTTTTTTTTTTTTTGCCCCAGTGGCATTGGAGTTTCAACATTTTTTGCTGTATGTTCTCTAATTCACTGTTATAACAAAATGCAGCATTTCACAGATATAATTCCAACCAGTCTCTATCAGTCTGTGTGTATCACTTTCAGTTGTCTAAGCATGAACCCAGTAACTTGGTGAGATTGTACAGATGAATTACTTGTCTGTCTCTGCTGCGTGTCTGTAGCCCCCCCCCTGCACAGAGCTCAGAGTTCAGAGTCACTGATCACTTCCTGTCAGCACATGGGAGCAGAGAGAGAGGCTCAAACTACAAGGATTATGTCCTGCCTCCCCCTTCCCCCGGATCACTTTTCTGTGAGATTAGCAAAGCTCACATTGTAACAGAGAAATGGTCTTCAGCCTCCTGTAATCATCTCCTGCATCTCTGATCTGTCTCCTCTCTTTATGTGTCATGTTTTAGTACATGCCAGATTCAGATGAAAGTGCATATACACCCTGTATCCTGATAATGTAACCACAAGGTCGACCCACAGAACTAGAGGCCCCGCCCACACCCGGGATGTACACTGAGCAGCCTAGGGAGAGATGGGAGCTAAACAGCAATAACAATGAGTGACATTGTAAAGTAAAGGGTTAAATGTTATTGTGTTAAAATGCATAGGGGATAGAAATATGAGAATTTTCTTTAGTGGGAAAATCCCTTTAAGTAGAGGAGGCGCTGTATTATTATTGTATACTTACTATTGGTAGTTTTCTCCTTGCAGCGAGATGATTGGTTTGTGTCAGAGCTGGTGGCAGAGACGAATGATATATAGAGTAAAGCAGCAGCATCATATGGGACATTTTTACATTTTTTTACTATTAAAAAAACCTCCACTTGTATTTATGTTCACACGTCAGATATAAATGTGACTTTGGGATGACAAACTGCAATTCATGTCGTGTCCAAAGTGAGAGAAGGCTGAGAAAAGACAGGTTTTAGCCTTTTTTTAGTTTGCAACTATAAAGAATTCGCACAACGCATCTTTTTGGTTTTGCCACTCGTCTGATATTAGAAGTTAAACAACATGTTGTGCGCCCCTGTGTAATTCTTGTATACCATAGGAGATCAAAGGAAATCTCCATCAGAATCCATCCTAGATCCAGGCACCGGACTGTGGCATCTTCTATATGTTAAAATGGCCTCCGACCTTCTAAATCTGTTTTTGAATTATGCTTATTAGCCAGAAGGGCTCTGTGGGGCGTGTCTGAGCCCCCCGTGCTGTAGGCTGTTGGACTGTCTCCCCCCTGCCCCTCAGCACTTCCCCCTCCCTCTGCTTTAGAATCTCTCTGTAGCAGAGGCAGGGGAGTAGTGCGCCTGCAACTGTACAGCCAGTGAATCTCAGCACAGAGTGGCTCCGGTACGCACCGAAAGTTTTCTCTCTGCCTCACTAACTGGAAAGGACTTGGCACAGTCCATTTTACATATGAGGTTTTAGACACTAGATTGGAGGGACCCACCAGCAGCAAGGCCACTGGGGTGCACGACAAAAAACAGTGGGTATACACTCTTCCTGCAAAATTGATTGAGGCTCCTGATTGTCGTAGGTTCTGGTGGTGTTCCCTCTATTGCATATATTCTCTCCTATAAATCCAGTCCGGCCTTTTCTTTCTCTTCCTTTTCCTTCTCCTTCCAACACCAGTTTCTTTTTGAAATTTAATGATAAACAAAAAAAACAATCTTCCTTCAGGGCATTTCCTTCCCCGTGTAATGTCTGTGTAGACATGTCGCCTCTTGTGTCTTTAAACCTGTTTTGCACCAGTGTATCCCCTAATGGCAATGTATGGCCGGGCTTGCGGGAGGAAGCCACTACATGGCCCCCGCTCTGCTGCTATCTGGAGCAATGTGTTAATGTAAAATCTGCACCGCTATAAGGAGCACAGCCGACCCAGCAGGTTTCCAGAATTAGGACCGAATGTTTTCTCTGCTGAAAGGGGGTGAAAACCTCCTGATAGGGGACTGTCAACCACGGGGACCCAGTGCTCATAATGGGGGTCCTCACTCCCTAATGAATCAGCAGCAGATCGAGAACCCTCTGAATTGCATGGCCTAATATACTCCATTCACAGTCTACAGTGCACTGAGTCAAGTGGTCAATGCTACACACTATATGGACCCCTGTTTTCCCAATTACAGGCGATCCCCCTACTAAGGACATCCGACTTACAGATGACCCCTATTAGACGGACTCTCTGCCCCCTGTGACCTCTGGTGACCTCTCTGGATGTTACTATAGTCCCAGGCTGCAGGAATCAGCTGTAAGGTGTCTGTAATGAAGCTTTATGTGAAATCCTTGGTCTAATTAAAGCAAAAATGTTGAAACTCCAATTGTCACCGGGCCAAAAAAATGTCTGAACTACAATTCTAAAATATACGTTCCGACTTGCATACAAATTCAACTTAGAACCTATCTTGTATACGTACAGGGTCTGCCTGTATAGGGTGACCAGCAGTTGCGGGTGGTCCACCTCGAACATGGCGTGACTTTAATGTAGCCGGTTAATATGGTAAAGTTAAGTGGATCGCGATCTAATTACTACATGTTAACATGACCTACAGTAATCCCTTAAATCCTTTCTATTTTCTGTAAGTCCTTATATACGGGGCGTCCCCGGCCTGGGCGACATCTTTAACCTGACGCTACCCTCCTGCTCATTAACTGATAAACCTCTCAAGTTTATCCTCGTGCCCATGAGATCAGGGATTACCGTCAGTGTTTTCAAGTCTTTGCGAATATTTATAGCAGGTAGTGGATTAGTCACTTTGTCTCCTTAATCCAAGGATGTGTTGTGCAGGCACACTTCCTAAATACTACTTTTGCTTTTACACTATTCTGTTCTGGACGGACTGTTCTCTCCTCCGGGGTGTTTAGGAGAAAACTTTCTACATGGTAGCGGCCCACATGCCGTAACTGGTGTTAGATCTCAAAGTCAAAACGTGCCCAAATTTTTATCTATGTAAATAGAGACAGAACCGCAAAAATGACCCTTTACCCACTGCATGCCCTAACGCAGTCAAGAAAGGGGGGACATGGCAATATTTTAAAACCAGGGGCAGGTATGTGCCTCCCAATTTTCTAAAACTTCTTGCTGCCGTGAAATACATCAGGTAGAGTGAGGGGAGAAGGGGGGGGGGGTAGTTGTGGAAACAGAGGAGGGCAGAGATTGTAACAGTCTGTAAAGCTACAACACAGGGCTCTGGCAACACCCCCCAAATTATTCTGTCATATATTCATATACATGCTTGATTTGAGCTACTGTCTCTCCAGAACTCCCCCCCCCCCCCCCCCCCCATATTCCGCCCCCTTTCTTTAGCTCCCCCTTTATCTTTGTGAGATTTCACCTTCATTGGTCATTTGTAGTTCATTGGTCCCTGATGCTTTGTTCATAGGGTCTGTTTGAAGGAAGACTCCAATCACAGCTGATTGATCGAATTATAGGTTGTGCGGCCTGGGGGAGGAGCATGAGTGGGGTCTGGGAATACAGTAAAAATGAGTCATGCTCTTCCCTCAACTCTGCATCATGTATTCTTCCATGAATTTCTCAGACTGGAGGGTTCCTTTAATTCATGTTCATAAATCTGTTAAAGGGGAATCCAACCTTCTGTTTTGGATCTTCTATTTGCATAATTGCCAAATAAATGTTGGATTGGCTTCCAGGGGATTTCAATCCTTGTATTATGGTGTACCCCAATGATGCCCACCTTTTGGGTTGGCTCGGTGTGCCAAATTCAAAAAACCCAAGTAACCCCGCCACTGGAGGCTGCCAGGAAAAACTCTCAGCATGTCCACGTTTAGCCATCACTAGACCAGACCAGACTTATAGGGCCAGGGCTTCCGTTTTTGGTTGGATGAACTTGACGCAATGTGTGAATACCGCATGTGCATCACGGACTGACTGTAGGGTAATATACTACGTCTGCGCTATATCCAATGTCATCTCTAGGTCTCCGTAGATGCATCTCTTGGTGTATGTGGTTAATTAGCTGATAAATGTATCAATAAGGATAATGTGGTTTTGTGTTTCGCTTTTCTGTCATTAGACAATTGCTGAGAAATTAATGTAAATGTGTTGCAATATGATAAACTTCCTTGAGGAGGACACGGCACTTGTTTCTACTGAAATCAGTATCTGGTAGGCAGCCAGGTATCCTCTGTGTGCCTCCTGAGTCATCGGATCTACCCCTCAGACCCAATTGTTTCTGATCATTAAGAACACGTCATACAACATACGTGCATACGGCTCAGAAGATTCATTGGGGCTTTACTGACCTTGTAGAACATTGGAGGGAATCTGCTCAATATACAGTTAAAACAATTTTTTTTAATAAGCAGTAACATTGAATAAAACTTTAACCAAAACATGAAAAAAAAAAAAAAAAGGTTCAGCTACAGATGCCGAGGGTGCATGTACTGATGAAGCTGTCAGCTCTGTTAATCCCTGCTGCTCTTCTCCTTTCTGCCCCAGTGACAGGCTGGAGGGGGGGAACATTTTCAAACACCTATAATTCTGAACTTTGTCACCTAGAAACACAATCTTGGTGTAATTTTGAAGAGGAAAATTCACACCCCCTAAAGACCTCTACCTGTAGATGAAGGAATGTATCCAGCCACTGAACTGACACTGGTGTTGCCTCTCTGTCGGGATCCACTCTTCTTTTAGCTCCTCATTCCCTTTTTTTAAGAAAAAAATAACAACGTTTAAATATCAATTAGGGGCTCCGGCTCAATTACACACTTGGAGTCTGGAGCTCTGCAGACTCATTTGCATAATTTTAAAAGCCTTTTTTTGTAATACCAGGACATAAGAAGCTTAAAGTAAGCAGTATCCTGCTAGAGGGGACACACCCAGGATGTCAGTGCTTGGTCTTAAATCCTTGATAAATGTCCTTTTAAATATTGCCACAGAACTTGGTCTGGGAATGAAAGCTGCATATAAAAAACAAAAAAAAACATTTGTGACAGGAATTTTAAACAGGGATTATGTGGCTTTTTAAGGCAGGAATCTTCCTCTTTAAAATGGCAAGCGTGAGTTGGGTGCCACATTTCATGGCTTTTTCTGATATACAAGTTAAATCCGCTGTTTTGTGAGATCTATATTGCATTAACTGCTGTGCGGTATGTGTAGCAGTAGTGTCTGGTTGCCCAAAATGTTGCTACATACTCTACAAGGCTAAAACCTATAGCGGGAGCCCCTGCGCTCATTGACAGGGTAAAAGTTTGTTTCTCTGTTCATCAAAGTACAACAGGAACCCACTACCATCAGTAGGTGCCGTTATTACGTGTATACATCCATCATAGACACATCTCTCGTACCTTGACTCCTGATAACAGCATGACGTATCTTATTCCTGCACATATGTCTCTAATGTATGGGAGAAACATAAATTTTATAAATTTGTCTTCCAGTTCTTTAACTTCAATGCCCGAGGAACGGATGAGTTGTCCATACAGATCGGGGACAACCGTGCACTTACTAAGACTCATGAAGGTAAGAGATATATCTTTTGACTCCTCAGGGTTAAATCAGGCTGGGGGGGGGAGGGGGCTAAATTATAGCGCAATATAACTAAATGGAATGTCCATGTATAAGGCATTAAAGGACGTCACCATCGGATTACATGATGGTAGATGACTATTACTTACCCCTCCCTCCGTCCTGTCCTCGTGTGTCCCAAGCTTCTTTTCTTAGATCTTTGCATGGCTCGCTTTTCTGTAAAAAAAAAAAAAAGAGTTTATCATATAATGCAAAATAGGCAGGGTGCTCTGCACAAGCACTTCCAGGCTTCACGGTAATATAATTTGCTGGCCCCGGGTGTTGCCAGCCGCGTGTGAGACCGACTCTCCGTACTGGGCTGGCTGTATATTACAGTGGAGCCTGCAGAGCGCCACAGGCTAATTTGCTATCTTATAAACTTGTTTTTACCACAATGAGGCCATGCAAAGATATAAGAAAACGAGCTCGGGGACACTGGGGGGGGACAGGGAGCTTTGTAATGGTCATCTACCATCGGGTAATCTGATGTAAAATGTCCTTTAAAAAAACTAGATAAATGAGCCTGTGCATTGTAATGATGGAGTTAAAACCCCGGCTCTCCCTAGTGCGGGTCCTCTTTGCTATCTGGATTAATAGTGAGCACAACTCTGCTGCATAGGTCTATGTATATCATGTAGGAAGCAGAGGTTTTCTCAGTAATATCCAGTATGTTTTCTGGTGACATAATATTAAAGATTATTTTTTTTATGTGCAAGTGTTTAAGGGGTTTGTCCATGCAAGAAAGTTTCAAATTTTAATCCTTTAGTGATGTTACCCCTTACTTTAAAAATGTACTCAGTTTTATATATAATGTTTATGTATGTTATATGTGTACTATATTTGTCTGTGATATTGTGTTATTTGTGTATATCGGTATATGTGTTGTATGTGTATGTTATGTAGTGTATGTGTATTTATGTATATTTATGTGTATGTATATTTCGTTGTATATATATGTGTTTGGCTTCTGAACGTTCTACTGGGATCTGACACGAGAAGAGAGAGATGGAGATAAGTCATGAGATGGATATGACAAATGACACACCCAGCTCTGCTACTGCACCTATAAAACAAACAGTCAGTACTTGCTCCCCTTGGATCCAGAGCTGTCTCCCCTGCAGGCTGCTGCGGTCAAAGTGACTCTGTCTGTCCTTTTCTCTGACAGGTTGGGAATTACTTTCTGTGAAACGCAGTATTTTTTTTTGTATATTTATCTCCTTCCTTCTTTCTAAAAATAGAATTCTAATATTCTACATAAGGGTGCGTTGACAGAACCCCTCTGTCCTTTAGCATCCTGGCTGTACACTGTGCAGGAGCATGTCTCATCTCCACCCTCTGCTCCTCAAGACTACCCCCCACCTCCCTCTACTTCTGTAATCTTGCACAGTGGTAGGGGTAGTTCTCCAGCACAGTGAAGCTGCAGCACCACCAAGTGACTCTGGTAACGCGCCCAGAAACCCTTCTAACTATTAGCATAATTGTAAAAGTTTATTAGAAGAAAAGCCAGGAAAACAAATAAAAGAATATGAATCACAATTGTGGTGCCTGGATCATGAGTAAGTGCCCCTGGTAAAATGTCATGACCGATTTTGATGGTGATTTCCTTGATGTTTAGGCGCTTGTCGGTGCACCTTATCTGCCGGGAGTCTGCTTGCTTTCACTTGGTCAAAAAAACCCTGTTAATCTCGAATATGACCGAATTTAGTCAGGACATGCCCCCATCACACCTTGCTCTCCCTTCATGAAACAACTCCTTTTATTTATTTTGGAAAGTTGGTAAAAAGTTAAATAGTATTGGGATGACAGGAGGAACAACTACAAGGTTTTTTTTGGGTACTCGTTTACCATGGAGAAGCGAAGTTAATCTGTTTTTATTTTGGATTAAAAAAAAGATAAAAAAACACTATTTCGACAATACAAGAAACGTTTTATCTTCTATTTGGTTGAATTTGTCTTTTCTGTTCATCCCCTGCAGTATGTTCGAGGTTACGTCTTGAGGAAGAAATCTAAAAGGGTAGTCGCCTCTTTACTCATAGCCTAACTTGGAAATCTCTATAATATCTTCTCTCTCTCATTGCCATTCTGATGATTATCCAGGCTTTATAATGCCAATTCCCTTCATTCTTCTGCAAATTGAGGCACTCGTCGGATAAATCCATATAGGTTTTTTCCTTTTCATTACAATCAACTGCGGCCTCGCCTCCCTCTCCGCGCGTTATTAAGGCGATATTATATTATAGTTTTGATTTCGCTATGTAATGTTCTTGTCTGATGATGGGCTTAATGCATTCAATATTCTTGTCATAACCAGCAGGGGCACCCTACCGAACACTTTGTATGATTGCGAGCAAGTTCAGACTGCTCTCCTCAATCCATTTACTGCCATTTTGTAGCTAAATGCATCGGGAAGATTTTTCATGAGGTCGGATCTTTTGATGCTGAAACTGCTTATCTTGGAAACATTCGTTTTACATTGGATTGTATAGTAGTGAACGGATGCGCAGATTCCTGCTTATCCGTCCATTAGTGATAATGGGACCCCATTCTTGTGATTGACTGGGGTCCCAACAAATGGATCCCTACTATCAGATTGTAGGGATCACAACTGCTGGGACCACAGGCAACAACAAGACCGGTTCTGTTTATCACTAGTTTTGATGGAGCAGCAGGTCGAGTATGGGATTGGGGTAATGACCCCTTTAAAAAGCTTTTCAAAGCTCCCACCTATCACTTTCAGAAGTTTTGCATGTCACATTCCCTTTAAGGATTTGGAACTAAACGGGATCTTTAAAATTTCTGTGTGACGATAAACAGTTTAAGGGGTTGTCTCATTGTGATCCCCCTCCGACTGTATTAACAATACTCGCTTTGTGGATACACACTTTTTAATTAGCATTTTGTTTTTGTTTTCTCACCAGGCATCTTCCTGCAGCTATATTCACTTAAGGAAGCCACAGTCGAGGGGAAGGGGTAATTAAACTTCGGATTCTTAATACTGATGCATGATGAATAATTGTGACCCTTGAAATATTGTAGAGTCCCCCGTTTTTTGGCTATTAGCAGACGTCATTAGACCTACGGTATGTGCATGCTACAACTGGCTGGTGCAATAGACCCTGTTTATTGGTGCATCTATACATATCTAATGCATTCCCTCATGACGTTCTAGCTGCGAATACCATTTTAAGGAATCTTTCAATATTATGGGTGATAATCTAACAGTGGATTGGGACACCCACCACTTGTTCTCTCATATTGAATGCAGCTAGTCGCTTGATCATATTCCTGCTGTTCCATGTAATTCTCTATGAGTTCCTAATTGCCTAGCACACACCACGCTATCTATTCACTGTTCAGTGAGAGTGCCAAGATAGCCGATGCTGTGCTCATCAGTTTCAATGCTTGAACTGCATGTATTCAGTAATTGTGAACAGGACTCGATTTCTTGGCTCTGTGGGTGTCTATTTTTCTGATGAGGGGGTCTAACCTTGGTATCCCACCTATCAGGATCTTCTTCTCCTACCAGACACGTGTTTATCCAACCCCTTTAAGTCTGAACTTCTTCAACCTCAACTCCGCTGCTTTCCTGTTTACCATTTCTTGATCCCCTTTGAAAAATAGGTGATTCGGGAAGATTTCTCTTGGCCAATCACTCTGCGAGGAGTCCTCTACTGCCTCAATGTGCTGAAACGGGAAGCGAAACACTGCGAGGGAGGCAACATTGTAGCAACAGGAGCGGCAGATCAACTTACTTTTTTTGTTTTCTGAATCCATCAACAATGGCGAACCATTTTTACTTTTATTTAGTTATTTAGTGGTATTTCAAGTAATCAAATGGGAAAAATACCTGAAACCCTCAATAATGTATACGGGTGCAAGGGGGCCTATCTTTATGTTTTGAAACACGACTGGCCATTTTGAAAAGCTTTGCCCTCCTCACCACCCATTACTTGCTTGGGTATTCAGATATTGTACCATTAGCAGATTTACGTACCCTGGTCCCAATCGCATCCTGCGGCGCGTTGTCAGAGTTCACCTCTTCTCTTCCTGGTGCCTGTAAATGCTTGATCTTACACACAATGCTTTTTAACATTCGGTGGTTTGTCCGACGGCACGCCCCTGCATTTTCTGTCGCATGCATGCCCATGCCGCCTCAATCGATCATGTGTGCCAAAAATCCGGGGCAATTTGGCGCACACTGGAAATATTTGCGAAACCCGACGATATTGCGGTCCGCTGGACCCGTAGTAGATAAGCCCATTGTTTTGGCTTTGACCTCCCCCTCTATTACACTCTCATGACGCAGTCCCCTCCTTAAGGACACCTGACGTACAGATGACTCCTAGTTACAGAAGACCTCTCTGTCCCGTGTGAGCTATGGTGAAGTCCTCCTAACTGCTTTAACCTACCAGCCGGCTGTTAGTGATCATCTTTAATGTGAAATCCCACTATTCCCTGGGACAGAATTTTTTTTTTCTGGGCATAAAATGATACATTTATACAGTTCTGATTATCCAATTCCTTTTTAAGTAAGAAACGACCAAGAATCTAATCCTTGTCACGTATCCACAGACTGACTGTATTATCTGAACATATTAATGTTTCAAAAAGAACAAATGCACAAGCTTCTTAGGAGCTCAAGGCATCGAAACAAATATATAGTGAGCTGTGACGTTCTGGCCCAAATCATTGGTAGTTTCTTTCGTTTGAAACGAAACACTCTGGTCCTGAGTAGGTTTTAAATAAGTGTTACCTGTTGGCTGTGCCACCCTATAATTACAACACACACCTGGTCGCCATCCTGGCCGGTCATGCCCCCCGGCCTGTGGTGTAGAAGTTACAACGCAGGATCTGTTTTGTTCTTTGTCTCCCTCCGGAGTAGATCGGTTGCAGCGCATATTCTATCATCGATTACTGCATAATACATCTTCCCTCTGATTAAAATTGATTTCTAGAGCCCGAAAATCGCAGCAAATGATTTATTTTTACAGTTGAATAAATTAGTTGCAAACACATAATGCTTGTAAAGTTTTGATCCGCTCCAATAACTTTGATCTCGGTGGTTAAATACTGACAAATTACTCTGCGCTGGACGCATTTCTGATTCTCCGCAATGAGGGATGGACATGTGATCAGTGGCGCGTGACTCGCTCGTAATATTAAATACAAAACGAAAATGAAGCATAAGCACACGCGCTCCTGCTCAGAGCAGCTCCATCATTAGTGCCAATTTCCTCTTTTTTGCCAAATGTTTTCTCCACAGGTAGTTAGGGAGAATCTAGTGGCATGCACTCTTGGTTCCTCCTTATCAGGACAGGTAAAGTGATGAAATCTGGCACAAAGTTTTCTTCCAGATATTTTCTTTATTAGAACTGTCACAATTTAAAACACATGCATGAAACTATCCCTACGGACCTGTACCGGTTACTCTGGGCATATGTGAAATTATTAATAAAAAAATCATTTTCTAATAGAAACATCGTAACTACTCTACAGCAGGTGAAGGACTAAAATAGGACATGTCCGCTCACTGGACGGTGCGTATTTTTAGCAATTTCTTGTACAACATGGTTACAATTCGATGTGACTTACTTTTTAATTCTGACTTGTGTCCATCGCTTAGTATTCAATCTGTGCTTGACTTGAATATTACAAACCCCTGTAACAAGGGAAATGTTGAAGATGTTGGTGTCCTGCTAAGTCTGGCCCGAGGATTACCTGGAAGCAGTTCCTTTACACTGCTTTATATCGACGCTCTGAGTTACATGGTCCTCTCCCTACTGAAGTCGTGGTCATTGTATCAGTACTGGGACTGAATTCTAGCAGCCCCCTATATCCCACAGACTGCCACGCTTGGTGGCCTCCTGGTAGGGTATGTGCCTGAGGGGTTTGGATGTCTTCATACAGCAACATTAATCTAGTCCCCGTGCACAATATGCTTTGACATTCGGGGGGTGTTTGTTTAGAAAGAGATTGTCAAAAGGCGCTACTTCCATGCCCAGAACTATTCTTAGGTTGACGTGAACAGAGATGAAGACAGTGTGCACCAAGGCATTGTAAAGGCACTACTCCCAGCACCAGAGGAGATGTGTGTGACTGGGGCAGAGTAAAGGCAACTGCTTCTGTCGGTCCGTGCACCAAATAAATCCCCTCCAGCATCCTCCTCCTACGAAAGAAGTTTTTTTTTATGCCACGTGCAGAATTGGGATAAATAACTTGCGGCAATGCGTCCACCGGGAGGAATGGGCATACCTGGGCGTTTTCCTTTCTCGCCTGTCCTGCCTAGTTTAAAAAAACCCTTTGAATATTTTTGCGGTCGATCTAACTTGACTGTTGACTCTGCGGTAAAGCCTATGCCTCTTGATTTATCTACCTCAGGGGGGCATGGCCCTTATCAATATGCGGTGCACCAATTATTCTCTGCTATTTCTGACATCACATATGAGGCAGTGTAAAAGTTATGATTACTGGCCTCTGTACCCTGAACGCTTACATTTCAAAATTTCCACAAGAGGGAGACTAGTGCTAAATACATCTCTAGATCATCCTCTTTAATGATCAAAGACGATACACTGTGGAATGAGACACAGCGACCTAGAAATGATCCCCGAGAACTGTCATTTTCGAAGGAACAAATACTACAATATATATTTGTGGCAAATGTTTCCATTATCCATATGTCGTCAGTCTGAATGATAATCACCTATGTGCCAGTGCCTGAAATGTTGTCGTATTTCCACTTATATCTAAATATCCAGAGGAGTGAACACTAATTTAAGATGACTAAGATATTCTAAATTTCTGTTTTAATGACTGGTGAGTCCATTTGTAACATGTCATCACTGCACTTTTACCATGCAGAGGCCAAACCATTGAGTAGAAATATCCATTACATGAATCCTGTTGTTACTATTTGCACACAATGGTTTCCAGTCTTTACCCCTCTTAATGTTTTCTCCTTCTTTCTGGATTTTATAAATTGCAGGCACATAATCTGTGTGCCTTGTGAATCCCTCTTGTACGAATTCACTACAAACGTTACGGAAGTGGTCCATCATATGGCGGCAACCTTTATGTGTCAGTAGTTGTTATTTATATAGGCCAAGAATTTATGTACAAAAATATCCTTTCGCTCGGGGCAGAAACTATATCAAAAGTTCACAACAGTGTGGATCCAGTTTTGTATGTAGGTTATCCCTCCTTTTGGATCCTGAGTAGCGGTGATATTCGTTTCATACAATATAAAAAACTTTAATAAAAGGATAAAAAATATTTTTCTTTAATGAACTATATTCAATGGTGTTTCTGACCATGGCTCCCAGGCTTTCAGATTCTAAAAGTCTAAATCAGGTTAGGGTGGCTGCTTGGGGAAGGACTTGCATGTAAAGGAGACCATAGGCCCCAGACCAGCCCCGAAAATCCATCCTGATAACCAGGGACATCCTCCCTAGATGCAGGCACCGGACCTGTGGTATCTTAATTTGATTTCCATGTACCTCCCTTCCTTCTAAATAAACTTTTAAATTGTGCCGATGAGCGAGAAGGGCTCTCATGCGGCTTTAGGAGCATGCGGCAGGCTGTGTGTGAGGGCATATGCTGCGGCAGAGCTGTGTGGTGCAGGGCATGCCATGCGCGAGCTGTGTGGTGAGGGCATGCATGCGGCAAGAGCTGTGGTGGTGAGGGCATGCATGCGGCAACTTGTGTGTGAGGGCAGCCAGTGCGCAGAGCTGTGTGGTGAGGAGCATGCAATGCGGGCGTGTAGGCATGCATGGACTCGTTTGGTGAGGGCATGCATGCGGCAGAGCTATGTGTGGTGAGGGCATCATGCTGCGTCATTGTGGGAGCTCATGGGTGTAGAGGCTATGTCGTGAAGGTTAACACAAAGGAAATTTGTAATATTTTTTTGGATGACTAACTTTGGGCGCATCTTATTGGAAAATATGTACCTTTTCTTTCTTGAGCTGTGAGTGAGTGAACGCATGTATGCAGAGCTGTGTGGGAGTGGGGAAGTGCTCCTGCCAATATAACAGCTCGTGGATTACAGGCTGAGGGTGCTCTGTAACCCCTCATATTTCTGGCTCATTTGCATAAGTTTAAAGCGATTTTAGAAGAAAGAAGACTATCAAGATAGCGAAGAAGATCCCACCTTGGCCTTGATCTTGAAAAATGTCCGGTTTATCGGGATGGGGTTGTTTGATAGATTTCCTTTACATTGTAACAAAAGGCTTCACAAAAATATGCTGCTCAGTAGCTCACTTATAATGTCCTATATGATCTTGCTATGCGTCAGTTTATGGTTTTAGGTAATCTCTGCATCAAGATAATATCTAACTCTATAATAAATCGACCATGATAATGGTAAATCCTGACCGTCCCTGCAAATACTGCAGTAATTCCAAAGATCGTGATTTTCATCTGAATGATGTCATTATTGTCCTTCTGCTATGTCACATTTTAAATTAATTGAATCTTTTTTTTTTTTGGTTTAAACTTTATTAGCACGATAATCGGGAACATGTTTAAATTGTGTTCGAATATGATCCTGTGACCTGGTGGAGTGGAGATCTCGATCTCTCGGGAACGCTTAATCCAATGATGAACGAAGGAACTGAAAAGAAAAAAACTCCTCTGCCAGTATTGATTATGGAAACAGGTTTTGTAGAGCAACATTTTATACACTTACTTCTTCTGTTGCACAAAGTAGCACGTTTTTCCACCAGTTTGTAGCACCGTGCACAGGTTCAGCTGGAGAGGTGGGTGGGATGTAACACCCTCCATAGTGGCATGGGCGCCCGGCCGTAAACTAGAGCATGCTCCATCACTTTTCCTACTTTTTCCTATGGACGCACGGTACGGTACACACTCCCCATAGGTTTTCTTTGCTGTCAGTGCAAAAGGACCTTGTACTGTAATGGAATCTGGGGGTTCTCGGATGCCTCAGCAATCAATGATCATGCAGGGAGTCTCCGTGTCAGGAAGGACTTTAAAATATGAGAAAAACATTGATTGAAACATTGTTGATCTCAAATGCCAAGATGAGCATCATTTTACTGATAAATGGCAAATCCGCCTGCAAGTGCATCGGGGGCGGACCCAGCACGCTGAGTCTCTCGCTGTACAACTCTACTTCAGATTTGTGTTGGTTCTATCGGGCTCATCCCTCATTGCACTTGCAGTAGCTTGGTATATCCCACAAACCCTGACCTGATGGACTTTCCATTATATCTTCTTTTTTTTTTTTTTTTTTTAATGACACAACAATGTACCAAACTATCTATAAAGCCAGTTTGCCTTCATAATGGGATATTGTGCATTTTCTATCACAGACTTTGGACTATCGTTTGTACAAGCATCCCCAGGTTGATATTACTGCACAGGACAGGATCTATATATCTAGCCTTACATGAACTGTGGTTGTCAATGTCCGCCTTCCTTGTAACCACTTTCAATATATTTTTTTAAGACCTATTTTGCTAACTGATAAAACATCATGTGCAGAGTTGGTTTTCTCACACACAAAGTTAATACCTGTGTAATGTGCAGCAGCAAGCGTTTACCTGCTGTGAATCTGCAGTGTATGCATTAGTAGTGTAGTGTAATGGATTTATGCAAAATCTGCAGGGGAAGGGCTGTTCTCCTATAATGTATAATCACCAAGCAGTTTGCGAATCTTGCTGTGGACATGTGGGGGTAGAATTCAAACATTTTTGGCGATTCAATGCTGAGCTCTCTCAGCATCTTGCTGCAACAAAGTTGCGGCATAAAACACATGGTGATTTGTGTGCCTGCAGAATGGCTGTGAATTACTACTAGGGCACGTTCTGTTACATTCTTGTTAAGGAAAAGCCTGTTAAAGGAATCTACCATGTGATTTATGGGCAATAATGGACCAAACATACTTTGAGAAGGCTGTATGCTACACTGTTGCGAAACATATCTTTCTTCTTTAATCCTGAGCGTGAGCGGTTTGCTTGAAAAAACCGTTATAACATTTTAAGATCTTGGGAAGCTGGATTGCCTTCATCAAAAGCTTCCTGACCTTTCCCAGAACAGGACTAATCAACCCTGAGCGTGATCCCCATACACCCAGCTGGGCAGCATTGTTACTTGTGGCTGTCAGTGATAACATCATGCTCTTCGAGCAGTGCATACTTAGGCTGCATTACAAATGACGTATCTCCGGCAAAGGCCCGGAGAGGAGGAGGAGAAAAGTTAGGACCATAACATACGTCCTATCTTTTCCCCGTTATGGAGCATGTGGCTCTGTATCGCTCCGGCGGCCATACGGATGTTGTATGGCCGTAGCTTTCCGTGCAATTCCCAAAAATACCTGTTGCAAATCCCGAAAACGGCGTCACCGTCCAAATGCGATCCACGATCGTCTTAGTAAACGACCCCTTATGTGCCTGCAATCAGTGTAGCTACAGCATTCTCGGGTTATTTTGGTTCTAATGTATGAAAGTGTTTTTTTGTCTACCAACCCCATGCTGTTTTGCGTCTGTGACAGGTCAGAATATGCGCACTGGTCATATATTTTGGGTCAATAATTTTTCAGGGAAGCTCTTTGCGTATTCTTGCATATCGGGTAAGAGGAGCGCATTATTTTTACTGTACGCCCTGAAGCCTATATTTTCTCTCTCCTCCATCCAAGTGCTTTACTTATCTAAAGCTACAGTCATTACCGCTCCATGACATATGTAGTCCCGATATGGGAGGCTGGGATGTATGAAATTAGGTATTTCATTGTATACCATATTGTAGGCGGTCAATGTTGTGGAGTACTTTATGATCTGTGATGGGATAAAAATTACCTAGAACTTGGAGCATGAAGCATGTATGTCCCATTGTGGTGAGTTATAAATCTTCTCAGTGACATCTGCTAGCAAGTTTTGCTTTGTTGCCAGCTACACCCAGGCTGTAAATATAAAGTTCACTGCCTTCGGTTATGGTGCGGTTACAATGAACTTTTCCTGTATAAATAGGACTGGATCCAGTAGAGGGACAAACCCCCCCCCCCCTTTTTTTTTTTTTTTCTAATACAGGCGGTCCCCTACTTAAGAACATCCGACTTACAGAAGACCCCCTAGTTAAAGACGGACCTCTCTGCCCCCTGTGACCTCTGGTGACCTCTCTGGATGTTACTATAGTCCCGGGCTGCAGGGATCAGCTGTAAGGAGTCTGTAATGAAGCTTTGTTGATAATCCTTGGTCCAATTACAACTACAATTTTCAAAGGGGCAAAAAAATGTCTCTGGATCTACAATTGCATACAAATTCAACTTAAGAACAAACCTATGGACCCTATCTTGTATATAAACCGGGGACTGGCTATATAGGGGCGGTACACAAAAATGTGCACGATCCCTAAAATGCCATTGGGTAGCTGTAGAAGAAGGCTGCACCGCTTATCATTGCCGAAAATACAAGGGGTGCTTCCAATGTAGATAATACAGAAATAGGAATTGTGTTGTAGATGCCTTAATCCTAAATTAATAGCCCTCAGTTTTGGAAATCAGTTAATTTCAGTCCAGTCACCCCCTCCCCACACCCCCTCACGGAGTATAATTTCATAGACTCGATTTGATTATGAAGAACCGTAATGAATCCAGACTGTTCCCTAAACGCAGGAGTATGACTTCCTCCCTGTGAGTATGTGGTAATGGCCCCCGGATTAGCTTGTCCTTATGATGAATGTAGTCTGCCTTATGTGATCTTGGAGGTGAGAGGGTGCCCCTCGTGTGAGCCTGACCCCCTATATCGTCTCCGCGCCAGCTGATTGCAATCAGACATGGCGCCTATTTAATTATTACATTCCTGCCGGCGCTATTTGCATTTCCTCTGACTATCCGTATTCATCTGATTATGTGCGAATCGCTCGGATGGGATAATTTTATTCCGTCAAAAGTTTAGAACAAAAAAGAAGTTGATTATTTTGTTCTTCTCATTTTTTTTTTCTTAAATGCTAATGTACTGCGGGGGAAAGAATATGTCATCACCGGCGAGAAACATTGATAATTTCTGAGTGTATAAATATACATTTGCTGGATTATTCTGTCCATTTTGCATTCACTTTCCATGTGCGGTGTAGATAGGTAAGGGCATTGATGCCCCCTAGACCTGATGTGACCTCTGCTATTACGTTATACACATGGCTGTATCCTGCTCATGTGCAATCCCTTTTAAAGGGATGTTCTGACCATAGCCAAGGAGGACAATCCCTGCATTGCCGGGCCGTTCCCTTAGAACAGCGGTTCTGTGTCCTGACCTGTGAAGTCCAGTAGGTACAAGACGGCACCATTGTTCAAACTCCATCAAATGCTGCGTAACATGGTAGAAAATCAGAATAATTAGGTTCAGTGTAGAAGCGTGCCCCCATGCAGAAGCGTGCCCCCATGCAGAAGCGTGCCCCCATGCAGAAGCGTGCCCCCATGCAGAAGCGTGCCCCCGTTTGGGTGGGCTAAGAGGAATAGCTGTCTAACGACAAGGACTTTTACCATCAGCTATTGATGGTGTCTTTTCCCTTTACTAAAGGGGACATCGTTTTAGTTTTTTAGTGATGCGAATGGCAACTCTTTATCGTTTTGTGGCTGTTCACTCCTTGTTAAAGGGGCTGGTCCGGAATTACTTTTAATAACTTATGCTCAGGATAGGCCATCAATGATTGGAGGGCTGACACTTGACCCCTGAACTGAAAAGCTGTTTGACTCCCGGTTAACAAAGGGCTCCTTGTTCCTGTGGTGGCCAAAAGCTGTAACTACAGTCACGTTTTAATCTAAGCCACGGCTGCAATTACAGTGTCCGGCCACTAGAAAGTCACAGTGCAAACTACTTGTAGCTTGTAGCCTGAAGCTGAACAATGCACCCATGATCTGCTAATTCATATCCTTTCATCAGGAATATGCCCCACTAGTTATTCTTGGCCAACCCCTTTAATATCCTATTTCCAACCTAAAGGGCTTGATTCTTATTATTGTTCCTTTGGATAGGGGATAACAATTGTTAGATTTGAGTGTCCGTTTGATGTGGGCCCCCACAGATCAGATTGTTATCCCCCTAAAATAACAATCAAACTTGGTACAACCCCTTAACTTTAAATGAATAGTTATTGTCAGAAAATATTTTGATTTTTGGGCTAGGAATAAAGCAAGAAGATCTCTATAAATGGAGCATTATGAATGAGTCGTCCTCCAACCACCACAAGTTACTTTGTATGATGTGGAGAAAATTAAATTTGCAGGTGGTTAGCCTGGATTTCATAAGCAAAGAAAGCTGTGAGTGGAACGGAAATAGAAGCCGCTCATAACAGTTTCAATAACTTTTAAGTCTCGGGCATTACATTGATGGGAAAATCACAATCTTATATTGTTTGACGTTTTTGGGATGGAATATTTTTGGCAAAATTGTGTCTGTTACCCTATGACATTTAAAGGGAACCTGTCATCACGAAGGACATTTTTAGTGTTGACAGGTTCAAAAAGGGCACGTAATGCTCTATATAAATCCTGTTTTGTTTATTCCTTAAATCATTTTACTTCTTTACAATGCTTTAGTTTATCTTGCCATGCTCCCTGCCAGAATCCTCTGCGGAGTCCCAGGGGTGGGTGGGAGTTTGGAATTCGAATCTAAATGGTTGTCTGCAGGAGGTGGGAGGGGCTGGTTTGAAGAGGAGTAAAAAGAGATGTAGAAGGTAAGTAGGATGAGATTGAGCAGGATTCTGGCAGGGAGCCAGGTAAAATAATCTAAAGGATTGTTAAGGAGTAAAACAATTTAAGGACTAACCAAAACATGATTTATACTGAGCATTTCATGCCCTTTTGGAACTTGTTATCTCTGAAAAATGCCCGTTGTGATGACAGGTTCCTTTTTAGGGAAGATCATTACAGAGGTTAATTTCCTGTGGTCTCTACGTGGTACTGGGGAAAAAATTAGCTCTTTTGTTCTTGTGGGTCTCGCATGTAATATGCTTACATTTAAAATTGAAAAAAAGGGGATCTTTTCAAATCAAAAGCCAGACTTTCCCCTAAACTTAAATTCCTTCCAATTTTCTCTTAAAATTCAGGACTGTCCCAGCAAGTGGGAGATAGTTGGAAAGTAAGTATGTGACTAGAGTGACTTGGGGCAGGGTAAAATATATAAGCTGTTAAAGGCAATAAAGGGGTAATCTACCATTTATTTTATGCATTGTGAACCAAATGTACCTTGAGAATGCTCTACTGAATGCAACACTGATGCAGAAATACATCTTGTTTATTCCCTGAATTATAAAATTCAGGACCCTGGGAAAGCTGGGTGCCCTGGCTGCTGTACATAAACCCATTACTACCACATACACATGAGCTGCCTGAACTGTCCAGGCAGGACTAATCAACCTCCGTTGGATGACTCATACCAGCAGCTGGGGAATGGTGCAGCGATTGATTACTTCTGCCTGTCAGAGACAACACAGTGGCTATGTATTTTTGGCATAAGAATGGCATGGAATGTTTTGCTCAGTATAATGGCCTCTCCTTGTAACTATCTGCTGCGTTTGTTATTGCTCCAGAAGCAAAGATTTTCTCGGTTTTCTAGGTCTTGTGTCCTTCTCCGGTCAGGAAGTTACCTTAAAACACCAATGGGATTGTCAAATGTTGTTGATCTTATCATTAAAATAAAATTCACGTAACAGAAGCGATGAGTGATGTGAGCGTTTTCTCAGAGGAGACGTCTATTGAGAACCAGTCTGTTGTTTAGAGAAGGGACCAGCAGGGTCCAGGGATATTTGGATTAGGCATCGCATGTTTAGGTTCATGAGCAACATTGAAGCAAAAGAATGTCACCTTGGCTCCATACACCTTGTCTGGTGGTTTTAGTTGCTGCTTGTTACTACCCCATGTGGAATCGGGCTGGTTTGCAAGGCTCATGGGTTTCTCATGCAGATTAAAGTGAAGTTCTACACGTTGAATGTTACTGGGCTTCCTACACTTGCCCCGGATCTCTCCATTTATTTTCTTCTCACTTCACAAACAAGACTGCAAGGTGACTCCTGTATTACATGCTACACGTGGTCCCCTTGTTCTTTAAAGAGGACCTGTCACCCTCAAAAACTGCACTAGGAGTGAATTACTAAAGTAAGCAGCTCCTAGTGCTAAAACAGACGATAACGCTAACAAACACTGCTGCGCTGTACACTAGAAACGCCAGACTACTCATATTCGTGAGGGGGCGGGTTTTGGGGCGGTGACTGCCACATGACTCGCGGCAGTCACCATTGGCCTACGGAGTGAGCAGGGCGCTCCGGGGAAGAGGCAGCACCTCGGACCGCCCCCTTATGAATACGTTTGTAGTGTACAGCGCTGCAGTATTTGTTAGCGTTATCGGAGGTTTCCAATAGCGCTTGCAGTGTAACACTGCTGCTTACTTTAGTAAGCAGCTCCTAGTGCAGGTTTTGTGGGTGACTGGTCCTCTTTAACCCATGTGTGGGTATCATAGATGTGCAGCAGGTTTCTCCCAACAGGATACAGCACAGGGAAAGTTTGTTGGTGATCTGGGTCGATCAATTTTGTATACCATGGACTCCCCAAACCTTAGAATCCCCAAAAATATTTGTGATGGAGACTGACTTTGGGAAATACATTGGATGGGCATGTTATAATTTTATGTAATATGTGGACTAGTTTATGTTTAATCCCATTTACTTGGCAGCAGATGTCAATCACTGTGGTTTACCTGCTGACAATTGGGCTGCCTAGATTATTGTTGGCTGATAGTTAGGTTATACTATCAGTAGTTCCGTTTCTGTCTGTAGAGTCGAACTGTATCTGGTCATTGTGTGACTTTATTTGCTGTTTTTACTTTTCAGAGTTTTTCATTTTTAGTTGCTTTGGTTGTTAGTTTGCACTTTAAAGGGGTCTTCCAGGAATAAGCATAATTCATATTATAATGGTTCATTAACATATAAGCTAATATGTAATCAGTTGTTTTATAATTAAACTTCCATCTCTCCATAAAACTATGTAATGTGACATCTCAATGAGTTCTGTCTTGTTAATAGCAAGATGGAATACACTGGAGTGAAAATCCCATTTGGAAAGAAATTGGCCAAGGAAACATTTTTCATGAATTTATAGTTCATCACTACATAAAACTTTGTAACACATCTTATGAGAGAATACTTTGTTGAACAGTAAGTGACCGTATAAGGCTTCTGTCACCAACAGTTCTCATCGTAATAAGTGTGGATGTGGTTTCTTATTATGATCAGACCCTTTGAATTGTAATAGATTTCATACTTCCCTTTATGAAGCTGTGTGTTGCGGCAACCTCCGCCTGGAGGGAAGTGTTGTGATGGGCAGAGATCATACAAAGCAGATTTGCAGCAGATCTTTGGTGTTGCTTCATCATTGAAAAATTTTGTAGGATGTGCTGGGATCGCCAATGGAAGATAATATACTGGAATTTACTGAAAGATAATACTGGCGGTCCCCTACTTAAGGACACTCGACTTAGACGTCCCCTCTGACCCCTGTGACCTCTGGTGACCTCTCTGGATGTTACTATAGTCCCAGACTGCAATGATCAGCTGTAAGGTGTCTGTAATGAAGCTTTATTGATAATCCTTGGCCCCATTGCAGCAAAAACATTTGATACTCCAATTGTCACTGGGGCAAAATAAAATTTGTCTTTATCTACTATGATAAAATATAAAGATTCAACTTGAGAACAAACCTCTGGCGCCTATCTTGTATGTGACCCGGGGACTGCCTGTATACGGTATAATTGGAACCTCCCTGGGGGTTAGGGTAGGACTGGACCATACAGGATTACTCATTGATTACCTATCTTGATGATAGGCCATCATTATGTATTCCTGGTAGAACCCAGGACTCTGTATAGAACAGTTACACCTGAGACTCTTCTGATAAATCTCCCCCTCTAGTTTTGCACATTTGTCTGTGTATCCTGTCTATACACCACAGATGTGCTGTATATCACCCTGTTACTGTTTGGGTAATTGTTTTAGCTGCAATTATTTATTGCCGGTTTACTGTAACCAAGTGTTAGATGTAGACAGATATAACTATGTCTGTGAAGACGTCTTGCAAAAACCTCAAGTCTGTGAAGTAAATGCAGTGCAGCCGCCGCTTCATGTGCGGTTTATTCCGACACGTGCCGACTCCACTAAAGACAAACTGCTGCAAGTTCTGGCCAAAATGTGGTGAACCCGTGTGTGTGTGTATGTGGTGTGTGTGCGCACACCAAAGGTACCTCCACACACATCCGATGGAAAATGTGCTGCATTTCTGTACAGTGTGTCAGGGCCTGTGCTCTTCACATCCCCATCCTGTGTTATCACAGCATTGAGAGCGCTAACCAAGATGTACAGAAGGATATAGTACAGGACGTATATTGTAATGCAGCGCTGCATAGGTCTCCATGATGCTTGGTGGAGTTCAGTCCTTGTGCACTTGGTTTATGAAGATTGTCTGCAGATTTCTGCAACATGATGAAGAGTGTGAATGAGCTGATCATTGAAAAGTCTGAGCACTATACGGGATCTCTACCAGAGCCCTCCAGCTGTGTATAGTCTGCGTCCCCTCAGGCACCTGAGTCCCATGGGGGGAATATGTACAAGCTTCATGCAGATATTGGCCTAGGTTGAAATAAATTCCGGGACTGAGATTTGGAGTACTGTATTATCCACTGAGTTTGTTGATTCCTTATAGGTTCTTGCCAAATTATCGGACCTGTGTGCTTCATCTGTTTTTAAAAAGCGCTATTTTGGAATTCTACCTCTTCTACTTTTGCTATTATTTTCCCCCATACTTGACACTGCAGCTTGGCACCTCCAGTATGCAAAAAGAGGATCATCCTAAATTCCAACCTCATGTGAAAATAATATTATGTGGTGAGATGACTAGATAAGTAATGACCCATGTGGAGTAAAGTTCCTCTTTTATACTAGACATTGGGCAGACACTTGTAGATCACTTTAAGATGGGAAAATTTAGTCTTGTGTGTTGACAGGTCCAGAAAAGATTATGGGGGTCGTTTATCTTATTCCCCTCTCTCTGCGCTCTTTTTGCGCCTGTTGTGAGTCTATTTTTTGCGCCTCATTTGTCTTTGTCGCTTTGGCTGTTTTTCAAAGTTTTTTGCACCTTCTAAGGCACAAATTTTTAAAAAGGCGCAATTTGTTGCGCAAATCCCTCCATTGCCTTTCCTAAGCACGGTCAGGACTGGCGTGTTATTGTGCAATTATTTTCGCCCAATAGGCACAATAGTGTATCAAGAACAAGAAGTGTCATAACGACCATGAACTGTTAACAATCTTTATTAGAATAGATACAAAGAACAAGAGACCAAAAATATATAAAAACACTTAACAAGTGTACTGGTATACACTGCAAAGACTCAGTGAGGTGAAAACAATACAATCACCATCACAAACCCCTCTGGCTGTAACAAATTCAAAAGTTTTTTCCCCTGATGAAGTCGCCTTTGTCCGTTTATTGACTGGCACACCTTTGCGAACCTTTTCATCTGACAGATTGTATAGAGGGTTTTTTAGTATATACCTATCTATTCTATTGACTTGTGATGTATCTCATCATCTGTTTACATTATTGTTTACAAAAATTGTTTACATAAACACCGCTTGAATTTGTTATAGCCAGAGGGGTTTGTGATGGTGATTGTATTGTTTTCACCTCACTGAGTCTTTGCAGTGTATACCAGTACACTTTTTAAGTGTTTTTATCTATTTTTTTTGGTCTCTTGTTCTTTGTATTGTTAACAATTCATGGTCGTTATGACACTCCTTCTTGTTCTTGATACCCTATTTATTCATGTGTCGATAGACCAATAGAGGTATTTATTGTTGTGCAGGACTCTGTTTGTTGTTTATGGCAATAGGCACAACAGTATAATAAATAGGGCACAAAGAGGCGCTATGTAATGACAAACAGTGAATTGAGACATTCAAAAAAATGTAGGTGCAAAACGCCAACGGAAAGGAAAAAAATGAAATGATGCATGACCCACTATAACGTGACTGACACACAGTACATGTACCCCTCTAGGGAGCAACGTGTCTGCCCCTTGTGGACACAACCAGGCCCTATGAATGGCCCCTTAAAACATTTCTTTGTCTTTCTTGTAATCACTCAGAGGTTGAGAATGGTGGAGCATGAATCGAGCCGGGACAAGGTGGCAGCGCAGGAGAAGGCTTTGTGTGTTATCTGTCGGGACACGTCTCACATTCTTTGCAGGATTTTCTTCATCCTGACTGTTACATAAGCCACATACCTGACCACATGGCTTTACCTGTGCAGAGTCGTAACCTGTGTAAATCCTGGTAAATAAACCTGTCATGTCATTGTTTATCAGCAATGGTCTTCAGGCACTGGTCTGCGATGGCTAATACTTTAGTAGTTTCGGGGAGGGGTGATGGGGAAGCATTAATGGGGTACCCCTATGGAGCAGCTGGTATAATGCTTGGTGTTTATTTTGCAGTGTGTGTAGTAATGAATGTGGATATATATCTGTGTAATGCAATGATCTACTTGTAGTATTATTCCTTGTGACCTCTCCTGGGTTAGAGGGTCTGTCTATGTTGCATTTCTTACATTATAACATAATCATTGTCACAGAATGATAGTCTCACAGATCAGAGCTCAGTAGAGAAGGAATTGAGAGTTTATAGGGAATGTATCTAATAATGTCTTATTTACATGGAATTATAATGATGTCTCCGTGTCATCTTTTGGAGAATGCTAAGAATTTCCTACACGCAGGTTGGAATTTGTTACAGCAAATATCTTACCTGTTCTATAGATTTCCAGGACTATCCTTAGAGATATCTGCATTATTATATGGACATTTTCTTATCTAGTTTTTTACTGTATTCTGTACAGACCTTTCTGCCATCTTGATTTTCAATAGCCGCGGTTCTCAACCTGTAGGTCGTGACCTGTTTAGGGGTCGTCTAAGACTGTTGGAAACACATATTTCCAATGGTCAGAGCCCACGCTCCACTATCCATCTCCAGACTCGTGTCTCCCAACCGTTCGGATTCGGTGGGACATTCACCGTTCTTTCACTTCTGTCTCACTGACCCAGGCAGTTGATATGTCCCGCACTCACCAAGCCCCCTCCCCGGGAGTCGTTTTGCCGCAGTAAAGTCTCCCATGGTCCGCTTCCTATCTGTAGTATGGGGTGGCACCCGCATGATGACTCCCTTACAGGAGAGGAGACTATTATGACATGGGCACGGGCCAGGAAGTGCCAAGAGAGTAGAGACTTTTTTGGGCACAGTGCCACTTGGAGAGGGTAGCCACACTATGCAAAGGGAAGAGTTTAAATTTCAGTAGGTTATTGGTTGTACAGTAATTCCGCCTTTTATTATAGATGACCCAGTATTTTACCTTCCTAATTGGCTCCAAGCAGATGAATCCAAAAACCTTTGTGACAGAAGCCAATCGGGATGGTGGAGTAACCGTTTGGAGAATGCTTTTGGCACACCCTTTGACACTGTGCATAGACATTAGGGCAGTGTGGGGTCTACTAAATTATAATGGCCAACAGAGGTCATACCATATCACAGGGACAGGGACCCCGAGCGCATATACCGATCCCCTGATGCCTAGTGAATACACCTGAAGGCTGCAGTGTCTTGAAATCAGCTGTTGGTCCCTGCTGATCTAAAATGGTGATCTAACCTGGTACAATGACTAAACAAGAGATGTCCCCCACCATTAGAGAAAATCTTCCATAAGAAACCATCATGATAAACCAGGAACATTACTCGTAGATCCAGGCACCGGGACTGTGGTAATATTCTTATTTTTGTCATCCATTGCCTCCTGCCTTCTAAAATGAATCTTTTAAAATTATTCTAATGAGTCAGAGGGGCTCTGGGGGTGTTACCAAAGCCCCTCCGCGCTTCAGCTTGCACTGCCTTGAAGCATTCTCCCCCCACAGCCCCTCCCCCATTGTGTGATATTATAGCAGGCGGAGGGCAGGTGTGATTGTAACAATCTGAGAACCTGCACCCTGGAGGGGCTTTGGTAACATTTCCCAGAGTCCTTCTTGCTCATTAGTACAATTTTTTTAAGACAAATATAAGAAGATTTCCACCATCAGAGTGTCTAGATCTATGTATTTTTGTCGCTGGTTCATTTTGAAGATAGATTTTCTTTGATTAATTTTAACATACATTGATAATTTTACGTTGCTAGTTTAGCAATTGCCCGGTAGTTGTAGTCCTATAAATGCTATTTCTGCTCTCCCGACGGGTTACTGTCTGTGTGGCTGGAATATATATTCTCTTCATTAATGACTTTGTGCGGCTGTAGGGTGACGAGTTCATTCCCCGCTGCCTGTTTCTACCCATTTTGCTGTGTGGGCGCAGGTGTCTTGGTAACTCTCTGTAATACGTGTGACAGGCTTCTGCTTCTTATATTTTTGAAGGGAACTGTACAATAGTCAAAATCCAAAAAAAAAAAAAGTACTTTATATTTTTCTATTCATCTTTGTAAGTTGAAGGCAGGAAAGCGCTGCTTGATCGTCTAAGCTGGGTTATAATATTTAAAAATACATCTAAAGCAAGTAAAATTTGTAGCTTTCCGTTTCGGATACATGTGTGGTCAGTGATCTATTTTTACATTTTTTTTTTTTCTTAGTGAGTTTCTTCTTAAAAAGCATTTGTAGGTACTTTGACCTTTTTTTATGGCTTTTCCAAAGAATTTGACCATGAAGGGCATAAAGAGTCTGTTATATTGTACATGTGGTCCCCGGGTTACGTACAAAATAGGTTCCATAGGCTTGTTCTTAAGTTGAACTGTATATTTTATAATTGTAGATCCAGACAAATTTTTTTTTTTTTTTTTTTTTTGCCACAGTGGCAATTGGAGTTTCAACATTTTTTGCTGTAATGTTCTCTAATTCACTGTTATTAACAAAAATGCAGCATTTCACAGATATAATTCCAACCAGTCTCTATCAGTCTTGGTGTATTCACTTTCAGTTGTCCCTAAACATGACCCAGTAACTTGGATGAGATTGTACAGATGAGATTACTGTCTGTCTCTGCTGCGTGCCTGTAGCCCCGCCCCCTGCACGGAGCTCAGAGTCACTGATCACTTCCTGTCAGCACATGGGGAGCAGAGAGAGAGGCTGCAAACTACAAGGAGATATGTGCCTGCCTCCCCCTTCCCCTGGATCACTTTTCTGTGAGATGTAGCAGGGCTCACAGTGTAACAGCGAAATGGTCTATCAGCCTCTGTGTAATCATCTCCTGCATCTCTGATCTGTCTCATCTCTCTTCCATGTGTCAGTGTGTTAGTACAATGTCATAAGTCAGATGAAAATGCATAGACACCCTGTACCCTGATAATGTAACCACAATGTCCTCCCACAGAACTAGATTGGTCATAATATGTCTACTAAAAGAGGCCCCGCCCACACCCTGAGATTTTACACTGAGCAGCCTAGGGAGAGATGGGAGCTAAAACAGCAATAACACTAAGTGCCATTGTAAAGTAAAGGGCTAAAATGATGTTTATTGTGTTAAAATGACTAGGGGATAGAAATGTGAGAATTTTCTTTAGTGGGAAAACCCCTTTAAGTAGAGGAGCGGCTGTATTATTATTGTATTCTTACTATTGGTAGTTTTCTTCCTTGCAGGGAGATGATTGGTTGTGTCAGAGCTGGTGGCAGGAGACTAGATGATATATAGAAAGTAAAGCAGCAGCATCATATGGGACTTTGTCATTTTTACTTCTTTACAAAGTTTTTTTTATCTGCCTTTATAACTACAGGCATTTTCATTTTTACTATTTTTTTAACTATTAAAAAAACCTCCACTTGTGATTTATGGTCACACGTCAGATATAAAATGTGACTTTGGGATGACAAACTGCAATTCGTGTCGTGTCCAAAGTGAGAGAAGGCTAAAGAAAAGACAGGTTTTAGCCCTTGTGCGCCCCTGTGTAATTCTTGTATACCATAGGAAGATCAAAGGAAATCTCCCATCAGAATCCATCCTAGATCCAGGCACCGGGACTGTGGCATCTTCTTATATGTGTTATCAATGGCCTCCGACCTTCTAAAATCTGTTTTTGAAATTATGCTTATTAGCCAGAAGGGCTCTGTGGGGCGTTGGCTGAGCCCCCCCGTGCTGTAGGCTGTTGGACTGTCTCTCCCCTGCTCCCTCAGCACTTTCCCCTCCCTCTGCTTTATAGAATCTCTCTGTAGCAGAGGCAGGGGAGTAGTGCGCCTGCATACTGTAACAGCCAGTGAATCTGCAGCACAGAGTGGCTCCGGTAACGCACCGAAGAGTTTTCTCTCTGCCTCACTAACTGGAAAGGACTTGGCACAGTCCATTTTACATATGAGGTTTTAGACACTTAGATTGGAGGGACCCACCAGCAGCAAGGCCACAATGGGGTGCACGAAAAAAACAGTGGGTATACACTCTTCCTGCAAAATTGATTGAGGCTCTTGATGTCGTAGAGTTCTTGTGGTGATTCCCTCTATTGCAATATATTCTCTCCTATAAATCCAGTCCGGCCTTTTCTTTCTCTTCCTTTTCCTTCTCCTTCCTACACCAGTTCTTTTGTGAAATTTAATGGATAACAAAAGAAACAAATCTTCCTTCAGGGCATTTCCTTCCCCGTGTAATGTCTGTGTAGAACATGTCGCCTCTTGTGTCTTTAAAACCTGTTTTGACCAGTGTAATCCCCTAATGGGCAATGTATGGCCGGGCTGCGGGAGGAAGCCACTACATGGCACCGCTCTGCTGCTATCTGGAGCAATGTTTTACCTGTAAAATCTGCACCGCTATAAGGAGCACAGCCGACCCATGCAGGTTTCCAGAATTAGACCGTCATGTATTTCTCTGCTGAAAGGGGTGAAAACCTCCTGATAGGGGACTGTCAAACCACTGGGACCCCTAGTGCTCATAATGGGGGTCCTGCACTCCCTAATGAATGCAGCAGCAGATCGAGAACCCTTCTGAATTGCATGGCCTAATATACTCCATTCACAGTCTACAAGTGCACTGAGTCAAGTGGTCAATGCTACAGACAATATGGGACCCCTGTTTTCCCAATTACAGGCGATCCCCCTACTTAAGGACATCCGACTTACAGATGACCCCTAATTAGACGGACCTCTCTGCCCCCTGTGACCTCTGATGACCTCTCTGGATGTTACTATAGTCCCAGACTGCAATGATCAGCTGTAAGGTGTCTGTAATGAAGCTTTATTGATAATCCTTGGTCTAATTAAAGCAAAAAATGTTGAAACTCCAATTGTCACTGGGGCCAAAAAAATGTCTGAAACTACAATTCTAAAATATACAGTTCCGACTTGCATACAAATTCAACTTAAGAACCTATCTTGTACGTAACCCAGGGTCTGCCTGTATAGGGTGACCAGCAGTTGCGGGTGGTCCACCTCGAATCAGTGGCGTGACTTTAATGGTAAGCCGGTTATAATAGGTAAAGTTAAGTGGATCGCGATGCTAATTACTACATGTTAACACGACCTACAGTAATTCCTTAAATCCCTTTCTATTTTCTGTAAGTCCTTATACGGGGCGTCCCCCGGCCTGGGCGACATCTGTTAACCTGACGCTACCTCCTGCCTTTCATTAAACTGATAAACTCTCAAGTTTTATCCTCGTGCCCATGAGATCAGGGATTACCGTCAGTGTTTTCAAGTATTGCAAATATTTATTAGCAGGTAGTGGATTATGTCACTTTGTCTCCTTAAATCCAAGGATGTGTTGTGCAGGCGATACTCCCTAAAATACTACTTTTGCTTTTACACTATTCTGTTCTGGACGGACTGTTCTCTCCTCCGGGGTGTTTTAGGGGAAAACTTTCTACATGGTAGCGGCCCACATGCCGTGACTGGTGTTAGATTCTCAAAGTCATGACACCTTACCCATCTGCATGCCCTAAAGCATGTCAAGAAAGGGGGACATGGCAATATTTAAAAAACCAGGGGCAGGTATGTGCCTCACAATTTTCTAAAACTTCTTGCTGCCGTGAAATTACATCAGGTAGAGTGGAGGGGAGAAGGGGGGGGGGGGTAGTTGTGGAAAGAGAGGGAGGGGCAGAGAGTGTAACAGTCTGTGAAGCTACAACACGGAAGGGCTCTGGCAACACCCCCAGAATTATTCTGTCATATTATTCTATACATGCTTGATTTTGAGCTACTGTCTCTCCAGAACTCCCCCCCCCCCCCCCATATTCAGCGCCCCCTTTATCTTTAGCTCCCCCTTTATCTTTGTGGAGATTTCACCTTCATTGGTCATTTGTAGTTCATATGGTCCCTGATGCTTTGTTCATAGGGTCTGTTTGAAGGAAGACTCCAATCACAGCTGATTGATCTGAATTATAGGTTGTGCAGACCTGGAGGGAGGAGCATGAGTGGGGTCTGGGAATACAGTAAAAATGAGTCATGCTCCTCCCTCCAGACTGTGCATCATGTATTCTTCCATGAATTTTCTCAGACTGGAGTGTTCCTTTAATTACATGTTCATAAATCTGTTAAAGGGGAATCCAACCTTCTGTTTTTGGATCTTCTATTTGCATAATTGCCAAATAAATGTTGGATTGGCTTCCATGGGATTTCAAATCCCTTGTATTATGGTGTACCCCAATGATGCCCCACCTTTTGGGTTGGCTTGGTGTGTCAAAATTCATAAAAACCCAAGTAACCCGCCACTGGATGCTGCCAGGAAAAACGTCTCAGCATGTCCACGTTTAGCCATCACCAGACCAGACTATAGGGCCAGGGCTTCCCGGTTTTGGTTGATGACTTGACTGCAATGTGTGAATAAACCTGCATGTGCACGGACTGACTGTAGGGTAATATACTACGTCTGCGCTATATCCAATGTCATCTTCTATGTCTCCGTAGATGCATCTCTTGGTGGTATGTGGGTTAATTAGCTGATAAATGTATCAATAAGGAATAATGTGGTTTGTGTTCGCTTTTCTGTCATTAGACAATTGCTGAGAAATTATGTAAATGTGGTTGCAATATGATAAACTCCTTTGAGGAGGACACGGCACTTGTTCTACTGAAATCATCAGTATCTGGTAGGCAGCCAGGTATCACTGTGTGCCTCCTGCAAGTCATCGGATCTACACCCTCAGGACCCAATTGTTCTGATCATTAAGAACACGTCATACATACAAAGGTGCATACGGCTCAGAAGATTCATTGGGGCTTGTACTGACCTTATAGACATTGGATGGAATCTGCTCAATAATACAGTATAACAATTTTTTTTAATAAGCAGTAACATCGAATAAAACTTTACCAAAACATGTAAAAAAACAAACTTTTTTTCCCAGGTTCAGTTACAGATGCAGAGGGTGCATGTACTTATGAAGCTGTCAGCTCTGTATCCCTGCTGCTTCTTCTCCTTTCTGCCCTCAGCTGACAGGCTGGAGGGGGGAACATTTCAAACACCTATAAATTCTGAACTTTGTCACCTAGAAACACAATCTTGGTGTAATTTTGAAGAGGAAAATTCACACCCCCTAAAAGACCTCTACCTGTAGGATGAAGGAATGTAATCCAAGCACACTGACACACTGGTGTGTGCCCTCTCTGTCGGGATCCACTCTTCTTTAAGCTTCCTATTCCCTTATTTTTAAGAAAAAAATAAAAAACTTTAAAAATAATGCAAATTAGGGGCTCTGGCTCCATTAACACCTATGGAGTCTGGAGCTCCGCAGACTCATTTGCATAATGTAAAAGCCTTTTTTTTTGTAATAGCCAGGACATAAGAAGCTTAAAGTAGAGCAGATCCTGCTAGAGGGGACACACACCAGGATGTCAGTGCTTGGCTTAAAATCCTTGATAAATGTCCTTTTAAATATTGCCACAGAACTTGGTCTGGAATGAGAGCTGCATATAAAAAACAAAACATTTGTGACAGGAATTTTAACAGTGGATTTATGTGGCTTTTTAAGGCAGAGAATTCTCCTCTTTAAAATGGCACTAGAGCTGTGAGTTGGGTGCCACATTTCATGGCTTTTTCTGATATTACAAGTTAAATCCGCCTGGTTTGTGAGATCTATATCTGCATTAACTGCTGTGCGGTATGTGTAGCAGTAGTGTCGTGGTTGCCCAAAATCGTTGCTACATACTCTACAAGGCTAAAACCTATAGCGGGAGCCCCTGCGCTCATTGACAGGGTAAAAGTTTGTTTTCTATGTTCAAAGTACAACAGGGAACCCACTACCATCAGTAGGTGCGTTATATTACGTGTATACATCCATCATAGTCACATCTCTCGTACCTTGACTCCTGATAACAGCATGACGTATCTTATTCCTGCACATATGTGTCTCTAATGTATGGGAGAAACATAAATGTTATTAAATTTGTCTTCCAGTTCTTTATAACTTCAATGCCCGAGGAACGGATGAGTTGTCCATACAGATCGGGGACACCGTGCACTTACTAGAGACTCATGAAGGTAAGAGATTATCATTTTGACTCCTGCAGGGTTAAATCAGGCTGGGGGGGAGGAGGGGGCTAAATTATCGGCAAATAAACTAAATGGAACTGTCCAGGTATAAGGCATTAAAGGACGTCTACCATCGGATTACATGATGGTAGATGACTATTACTTACCTCCCCGTCCTGTCCTCGTGTGTCCCAAGCTTCGTTTCTTAGATCTTTGCATGGCCGCATTTCTGTAAAAAAAATAAGTTTATAATATATGCAAATTAGCCAGTGGTGCTCTGCAAAGCACTTCCAGGCTTCACTGTAATATAATTTATGCTCGCCCCAGGGTTGTGCCCGCCGCAGTGTGAGAGCCGGTGAGATTTGAAAAGAGAAGCCGATGACATCACGACTCTCCGTACTGGGCTGGCTGTATATTACAGTGGAGCCTGCAGAGCGCCACAGGCTAATTTGCATATCTTATAAACTTGTTTTTACACAAATGAGGCCATGCAAAGATATAAGAAACGAAGCTCGGGACACATGGGGGCGGGACAGGGAGCTTTGTAATGGTCATCTACCATCGGGTAATCTGATGGTAAATGTCCTTTAAGAAAAACTAGGATGAAATGAGCCTGTGCATTGTAATGATGGAGTTAAAAACCCGGCTGCTCCCATAGTGTGGTCTCTTTGCTAATCTGGGATTAATCAGTGAGCACAAGCTCTGCTGCATAGGCCTATGTATATCATGTAGGAAGCAGAGGTTTTCCAGTAATATCCAGTATGTTTCTGGTGACATTAATATTTAAAGATTATTTATTTTTATGTAGCAAGTGTTTAAAGGGGTTTGTCCATGAAAGAAAGTTTCAAATTTTAATCCTTTAGTGATGTTACCCCTTACTTTAAAAATGTACTCAGTTTTATATATATGTATATATATGTATATATATGTGTATATATGTGTATATATATGTATATGTATATGTATGTGTATGTATGTGTATGTATGTGTATGTATGTGTATATATATGTATATGTATGTGTATGTATATGTATGTGTATATATATGTGTTTGGCTTCTGAACGTTCTACTGGGATCTGACACAGAAAGAGAGAGATGGAGATAAGTCATGAGATGGATATGACAAAATGACACACTCAGCTCTGCTACTGCACCTATAAAACAAACAGTCAGTACTTGCTCCCCTTGGATCCAGAGCTTGTCTCCCCTGCAGCTGCTGCTGTACAGGAAGTGACTCTGTCTGTCCTTTTCTCTGTCTCCTGACCCTCCCCCTGCAGTACAATAGTAGCCAGGGGAATCTGCCCGACCATAGTCAGAAGTTTATGGTCGTATCCAGGGACAACCAAAATGTATACACCAGGTCTGATAGACAGGTTGGAATTACTTCTGTGAAACGCAGTATTTTTTTTTTTGTATATTTATCTTCCTTCCTTTCTAAAAATAGAACTTCTAATATTCTACTAATAAGGGTGCGTTGACAGAACCCCTCTGTCCTTTAGCATCCACGGCTGTTACACTGTGCAGGAGCATGTCTCATCCTCACCCTCTGCTCCCTCAAGACTACCCCCCACCTCCCTCTACCTTCTGTAATCTTGCACAGTGGGAGGGGGTAGTTCTCCAGCACAGTGAAGCTGCAGCACCAAGTGACTCTGGTAACGCCGCCCAGAACCCTTCTAACTTATTAGCATAATTGTAAAAGTTGAATTTAGAAGGAAAGAGGCCATGGAAAACAAATAAAAGAATATGATCACAATTGTGGTGCCTGGATCTATGAGTAAGTGCCCCTGGTATGTCATGACAGATTTTGATGGTGGATTTCCTTTTGATGTTTAGGCTGCTTGGTCTGTGCACCTTATCTGCCGGGAGTCTGCTGCTTTCACTTGGTCAAAAAAACCCTGTTAATCTCGAATTATGACCGAATTTAGTCAGTGACATGCCCCCATCACACCTTCTCTCTTCATGAAACAACTCCTTTTATTTATTTTTGGAATGTTGGTAAAAAGTAAATAAAAGATGGGGGATGACAGGAGGAACAGACTACACAGGTTTTTTTTTGTAGTCTGTTACCATGGAGACATGCGAAAAGTTAATCTAGTTTTTATTTTGGATTAAAAAAAAAGGATAAACAAAACAATATTTGCTACAATACAAAGAAACCTTTTATCTTCTGATTTGGTTGAATTTGTCTTTTTCTGTCTTCCCCTGCAGGATGGTTCAGAGGTTACGTCTTGAGGAAGAAATCTAAAAAGGTAGGTCGCCTCTTTACTCATAGCCGTAACTTGTGAAATCTCTATAATATCTTCTCTCCATTGCCATTCTGATGATTATCCAGGCTTTATAATGCCAATTCTCCTTCATTCTTCTGCAAATTGAAGGCATCGTCGGATAAATCCATATAGGTTTTTTCCTTTTCATTACAATCAGACCTGCGGCCTCCCTATCCTCGCTGTTATTATGGCGATATTATTATTATAGCTTTTGATTTCGCTATTGTAATGTTCTTGTCTGATGATGGGCTTAATGCATTCAATATTCTTGTCATAAACCAGGGCAGGGGCACCTCATCCGAACACTTTGTATGATTGCGAGCAAGTTCAGACTGCTCTCCTCTATCCATTTACTGCCATGTTTGTAGCTAAAATGCATCGGGAGATTTTCATGAAGGTCGGATACTTTTTGATGCTGAAAACTGCTCATCTTGGAAACATTAGTTTTTACATTGGATTGTATAGTAGTGAAAGGAGCTGCAGGATTCCTGCTTATCCGTCCATTAGTGATAATGGGACCCCCATTCTTGTGATTGACTGGGGTCCCAACAAATGGATCCCTACTAATCAGATTGTAGGGATCCAACTGCTGGGACCACAGGCAACAACAAGAACCGGGGTCTTGTTATCACTAGTTGATGGAGCAGCAGGTCGAGTATGGATTAGGGGGTAATGACCCCCTTTAAAAAGCTTTTCAAAGCTCCCACCTATCGCTTTCAGAAGTTTTGCATGGTCACATTCCCTTTAAGTATTTGGAACTAAACTGGATCCTTAAAATTTTCCGTGTGACTATGAAAACAGTTTAAGGGGTTGTCTCATTGTGATCCCCTCTCCGAATGTTATTAACAATAATCTGCTTTAGTGGATACACACTTTTTAATTAGCATTTTGTTTGTTTTCTCACCAGGGCATCTTTCCTGCCAGCTATATTCATCTTAAGGAAGCCACAGTCGAGGGGAAGGGGTAATTAAACTTCGGATTCTTATACTTGATGCAGATAGAATAATGGGGACACGTTGAAATATTTGTAGAGTCCCCCGGTTTGGCTATTAGCAGAAGTCCAATAGGTGTCGATGGAGACCTATGTGCATGCTACAACATGGCTGGTGCAGATAGACCCTGTTATTGGTGCATCTATACAATATCTATGCCATTCCCTCATGACGTTCTAGCTGCGAATACCATTTTAAAGGAATCTTATCAATTATTATAGGTGATAATCTAACAGGTTGGGATATGGGACACCCACCATCTTGTTCTCTCTAATTGAATGCAGCGGTCGCTTGATCATATGTCCTGCTGTTCCATGTAATTCTATATGAGTTCCATAATTTGCCTAGCACACACCGCTATCTATTCACTGTCAGTGAGAGTGCCAGAGATAGCCGAGTGCTGTGCTCAGCAGTTTTCCAATGCTTGAACTGCATGTATTCAGTAATTGTGAACAGGACTCAGTTTCTTGTGAACTGTGGGGGTCTATTTTTCGTGATTGAGGGGGTCCTAACCTTGGTATCCCCACCTATCAGATTCTTCTCCAGTATCCACAAGACAGTGTTGATACAACCCCTTTAAGTCTGAACTTCTTCAACCTCAACTCCGCTGCTTCCCTGGTTACAATTTCTTGATCCCCTTTGAAAAATAGGGATTGGGAAGAATTTCCTTCTTGGCCAATCACTGGCGGAGGAGAGTCACTGCTACGGCCTCAATTGGCTGAGACCGGGAAGCAGAAACACTGCTGAGGCAACATTGTAGCAACAGGAGCGGCAGATAACTTTACTTTTTTTGTTTTCTGAAATCCATCAACATGCAACCAGTTTACTTTTATTTAGTTATTTTAGTTAATTTCAGTAATAAAATGGAAAAAATACCTGAAACCCTCATAATGTAACGGGTGCAAGGGGGCCTATCTTTTATGTTTTGAACACGACTGCCATTTTGAAAGCTTTGCCCTCCTCACCCATTACTTGCTTGGGGTATTCAGATATTGTACTCATTGGGGCAGATTTACGTACCCGGTCCCATCGCGATCCTGCGGCGCGTTGTCAGAGTTCACCTGCTTCTTCCTGGTGCCTGTAAATGCTTGATCTTACGACACAATTCTTTTTTAAATTCTGTGGTTTGTCCGACGGCCACGACCCCTGATTTCTGTCGCATGCATGCCCATGCGCCTCAATCAATCATGTGTGCCAAAAATCCGGGGCAATTTGGCGCACACTGGAAATATTTGCGAAACCCGACGGAATTGCGGTCCCGCGGACCCTTAGTAGATAAGCCCCATTGTTTTGGACCTTTGAACTCCCCCTCTATTACACATATACACAGGCAGTCCCCTCCTTAAGGACACCTGACTTACAGATGACTCCTAGTTACAGAAGACCTCTCTGTCCCGTGTGAGCTCTGGTGAAGTCTCTAAATGCTTTACCTTAGTCCCAGGCTGTAGTGATCAGCTGTAAGGTGAAAATCCAATATTCACTGGGACAGAATTTTTTTTTCTGGAGCTATAATTATAAATGATACAGTTCTGAGTTGAATCCAAATTCAGCTTTAGAAGAAACCTAAATAATCTATCTTGTACGTAATCCATACAGACTGACTGTATTATTCATAACATATTAATGTGTCAAAAAGAAAAATGCACAAAGCTTCTTTAGGAAGCTCAGCAATCGAAACAAAATAATAGTTGGAGCTGTGACTCTGCCCAAATCATTGGTAGTTTCTTGTCGTTTGAAACGGAAACACTCTGGTCCTGAGGTGGTTAAATAAGGTTACCTGTGTGCTGTGCACCCTATAATTACACCCTGGTCTCCATCCGGCCGGGGTCATGGCCCCTCCGGCCTGTGTGTAGAAGTTACACCCAGGATCTGTTGTCTTTGTCTTCCCTCCGGATTAGATCGGTGCAGCGGCAGTATTCTAATCATCTGATTACTGCATAATGACATCTCCCGTCTGATTACAAAATTGATTTCTAGAGCCGAAAATAGCAGAAAGTGAGTTTATTTTTACAGGTTGAATAAATAGTTGCAAACACATAATGACTTGTGGAAAAGTTTTGATGCCGAGCTTCCCAGATAACTTTGATCTCGGTGTTAAATAATGACAAATTACTCTGCGCTGGACGACTTTCTGATTCTCGCAAGTGAGGGATGGACAATGTGATCAAGTGGCGCTGGACTCGCTCGTAAATATGTAAATACAAGAAAAATGAAGGCATAAGAGCACACGCCGTCCTGCAAGAGCAGCTCCAGTCATTAGTGCAATTTCCTCTTTTTGCCAAATGTTTTTCTTCCACAGGAGGGTTAGGGAGAATCTAGTGCAGTGCACGATCATTTGTTCCCTTCCTTACAGGCACAGGTAAATGGATGAAATCTGGCACCAAAGTTTCTTCCATGAATATTTCTTTATTAGGAATACTTCACAATTTAAAAACACACATGAAACGATCCCTACGGACATGTTACCGTTACTGCATATGTGTCAAATTATTAAATAAAAGAAATATTTTTCTAATAGAAAACATCTGGAACTACTCTTGACAGCAAAGGACTAAAATAGGACATGTCCGCTCACTGGACGTGCTTATTTTAGGAAGTTCTTGGTACAAATGGTACAATTCTGAGTGACTGTACTTTTTAATTCTGACTTGTGCCATCGCTTAGGTATTCAATCTGTGCTGACTGTGAAGTTACAAACCCCATTAACAAGGGAAATGTTGAAGAGGTTGGTGTCCTGCCTAATCTGGCCCGAGGATACCTGGAAGCAGTTCCTTTACACTGCTTTATATCGACGCTCTGAGTTACATGGTCTCTCCCTACTGAGCGTTGGATCATTGTATCAAGTGACTGGGACTGAATTCTAGCAGCCCCCTTAGTCCCAGCAGACTGCCAACGCTTGTGCCTCCTGGTAGGGACTGTGACTGAGGGGTTTGGATGTCTTCAGTACAGCAACATTAATCTAGTCCCCGGTCACAATATGCTTTGACATTCGGGAGGGTGTTGTTAGAAAGAGATTGTCAGAAAGGCGCTACTTTCCATGCACCAGACTATTCTTAGGTGAAGTGACAGAGATCGAGAGACAGTGTGACCAAGGCAGTGTAAAGGCACTACTCTCCATGCACCAGAGGAGAGTGTGTGACTGGGGCAGAGTAAAGGCACTGCTTTCTGGTCCTGTGCACCAAATAAATCTCCCCCAGCATCTCTCCTCCTACGAGAGTTTTTTATGCACTGCAAGAAATTGTGATAATCTTTGCGGCAATGCGTCCACCGGAGGAATGGGCATACAAGGGGCGTTTCTGCGCTGTGCCTGCCTAGTTGAAAAAAACCTTTTGAATATTTGTGCTGGTCGGATCTAGCGTTGACTTGTCTGCGGTAAGACCTATGCCTCTTGATTTATCTACCGCTACAGGGGGGCATGGCCCTTATCATATGCCGGTGCACAATTAATTCTCTGCTATGTGTCTGACATCATCATTATGAGGCAGTGTAAAAGTACTGATTACTGGCCTCTTACACTGAACGCTTTACATTAAAAATGTGTCCAACAAGAGGGGAGACATATTGCTAAATACAATCTCTAAGATCATCCTTTTTAATGATCAAGACGATACAACTGTGGAATGAAACACAGCGACCTAGAAATGATCCCCGAGAACTGCCATTTCGAAGGGAATACAAATACTTACAATAATATATTTGGGCAAATGTTTACATTATACCTGATGTCTCATGTCTGAATGATAATCAACCTATGTGCCAAGTGCCTGAATGTCTGTTTAGTAGTTCCACTTAATCATAAATATCCAGAGGAGGGAACACTATTTAAGATGACTAAATATTCTAAATTTCATGTTTTAATGACGGGTGATGTCCATTTGTAACATGTTCACTGCACTTTTACCTATCATGAGGCCAAACCATTGAGTTAAATCCATTAAATGAAGTCCTGTCATGTTGTACTATTTGCACCAATGGTTTCCAGTCTTTACGCCTCTTATGTTTTCTTTCTGGATTTTATACAATTGCAGGCAACATGAATCTGTTGTGCCTTGTGAGATCCCTCTTGTACAAGAAGTCACTACAACGTTACGGGAATGGTCCATCATATGGCGGCACCTTTACGTGGTCAGTATGTTTATTTATATAGGGCAAGAATTTATGTACAAATATCCTTTCTGCTCGTGGGCAGAAAACTATATAAAAGTTCTTAAGTCACAGTGTGGGATCCAGTTTGCATGTAGTTATCCCTCCTTTAGGATCCTGAGTAGCGGTGATATTAGTTTCATACAATATAAAAAACTTTAATAAAAGGATAAAAAATAGATTTTTCTTTAATGAACTATATTAAATGGTTTTCTTGACACATGGCTCCCAGGGCTTTCAGATTACATAGAAGTCTAAAGATAAGGTTAGGGTGGCTGACTTGGGGAAGGACTTGGCAATTTAAAGGAGAGCCATAGCCCCAGACCGCCCCAGAAAATCCATCCTGATAAACCAGGGACATTCCTCCTAGATCCAGGCACCGGGACTGTGGGATCTTATATTTGATATCCATGTTATCCTCCTTCCTTCTAAAATAAACTTTTAAAATTGTGCCGATGAGCGAGAAGGGCTCTGCATGCGGCAGAGCTGTGTGGTGAGGGCATGCATGCGGCAGAGCTGTGTGGTGAGGGCATGCATGCGGCAGAGCTGTGTGGTGAGGGCATGCATGCGGCAGAGCTGTGTGGTGAGGGCATGCATGCGGCAGAGCTGTGTGCGGAGAGGCAGGCATGCCTGGCAAGAGCTGTGTGGTGAGGGCATGCATGCGGCAGAGCTGTGTGGTGAGGGCATGCATGCGGCAGAGCTATGTGTGGTGAGGGCATGCATGCGGCAGAGCTATGTGTGGTGAGGGCATGCATGCGGCAGAGCTGTGTGGTGAGGGCATGCATGCGGCAGAGCTATGTGTGAACAAAAGGAAATTTGTAATATTTTTTTGGATGACTAAATTTTGGGCGCATCTTATAGTTGGGAAAATATGGTACCTTTTCTTCTTGGAGCTGTGAGTGAGTGAACGCATGTAGCAGAGCTGTGTGGGAGTGGGGAAGTGCTCCTGCACAATATAACAGCTCGTGGAGTTACAGCTTGGAGGGGCTCTGGTAACACCCTCAGTATTTCTGGCTCATTTGCATAATTTTAAAAGCTGATTTTTAGAAGAAAGAAGACTATAGATAGCGAAGAAGATACCACCTTGCCTTGATCTTTGAAAAATGTCCCTGGTTTATCGGGATGGGTTTTGATAGATTTCCTTTAAATTGTAAACAAAAGGCTTCACAAAATATGTGCTGCTCAGTAGCTCATTATAATGTCCTATATGATCTTGCTGATGCGTCAGGGTTATGGTTTAGGTAAGTCTGCTGTATAATATAATATATAACTCTATAATAAATAGACCATGAATGGTAAATCCTGACCGTCCCCTGCAAATACTGCAGTCATTGCATTAGATCTGATTTTCATCTGAATGATGTCATTATGTGTCTTCTGCTATGTCACAATTTAAATTAATTGAATGCTTTTTTTTTTTTTTGTTTAAACTTTATTAGCAAGATAATCGGGAAATGTTTAATTGTGTTCGGAATATGATCTGTGACCTGGTGGAGTGGAGATCTCAGATCCTCTCGGGAACGCTACCACAGGATGAACTGAAGGAACTGAAAAAGAAAATCACTGCCAGGATTGATTATGGAAACAGGTTTGTAGAGCAGCATTTTATACAGCTTCTCTTCTGTGCACAAAGTAGCTCGTTTTTCCACAGTTTGTAGCACGTGCTACAGGTTCAGCTGGAGAGGTGGTGGGATGAACACCGCTCCATAGTGAGGCATGGCGCCCGGCCGTAAACATAGAGCATGCTCCAACTTTTCCTAGCTTTTTCCTATGGACGGCACGGTACGGTGACACACGTACCCCATAGGTTTCTTTGCTGTCAGTGCAAAAGGAGCCTTGTACTGGAATGGAATCTGGGGGTTCTCGGATGCCTCAGCAATCAATGATCATGCCAGGGAGTCTCCGTGTCATGAAGGACTTTACAATATGAGGAAAAACATTGAATTGAAACATTGTGATCTCAATGCCAAGATGAGCATATTTACTGATAATGGCAAATCCGCCTGCAAGTGCATCGGGGGCGGACCCAGCAGGCTGAAGTCTCAGCTGTACAACTCTACTTCAGATTGGTTGGTTCTATCGGGCTCATCCCTCATTGCACTTGCAGGTAGCTTTGTATATCCACAAACCCTGACCTGATGGACTTAATCATTATATATCTTCTTTTTTTTTTTTTTTTTGTTTCAAGTGACACAACAATGTACAAACTATCTTATAAGCCAGTTGCCTTCATAATGGAGGATATTGTGCATTTTCTTATCAGCAGGACTTTGGACTTAGCGTTTTACAGCCCCAGGTGTATATTAAGCTACAGGGAGCAGGATCTATTAATCTAGCCTTACATGAACTGTGGTGTAATGTCGCCTTCCTTGTACCACTTTCAATATATTTTTTAAGACCTATTTTGCTAACTGATAAAACATCATGGGCAGAGTTGGGTTGCTCACACACAAAGTTAAATACCTGTGTATGTGCAGCACAGCGTTTACCTGCTGTGAATCTGCAGTGTAATGCATTAGTAGTGTAGTGTATGGGATTTATGAAAATCTGCAGGGGAAGGGGTTTCTCACTATAGATGTATAATCCACAGCATGTTGCTGAATTGCTGTGGACCATGGTGTAGAATTCAACAATTTTGCGATGCAATGGCTGAGCTCTCCAGCATCTTGCTGCAACAAAATTGCGGCATAAAACATATGGTATTTGTGATGCCTGCAGAATGGCTGTGAAATTACTACTAGGGCAAGTTCTGTATACATTATGTTAAGGAAGAAGGCCTTTAAGGACATCTACCATCTGATTTGATGCATAATGGACCAAACATACTTTGAGAATGCTGTAGCTACACTGTTGCAGAAACATATCTTCTTTAATCCCTGAGCTGAGCGGTTTGCTGAAAAAACAGTTATAACATTTAAGATCTTGGGAAAGCTGGATTGCCTTCACGAAGCTTCCTGACCTGTCCAGACAGGACTAATCAACCTGAGCTGGATCACTCATACACACCAGCTGGGCAGCAATTGATTACTTGTGCCTGTCAGTGATAACATCATTCTCTCGAGCAGTGCATACTTAGGCTGCAGTTACATTGACGTATGCCTGCATGGAGAAGGCCGGGAGGAGGGGAAAGTTAGGACCATAACATGTCCTATCTTTTCCCCCGTGTTTGGAGCATGTGGCTCTGTATCGCTCCGTGCGGGATGTATGTACGGCCGTAAGCTTTCCTGTGCAATCCCCAAAAACGGTGCACAGTGACGAAAGTGCGATCCGCGGCCCTTAGTAAATGAGCCCCTATATGTGCCTGCATCAGTGTAGCCACAGCATTCTCGAGGTATGTTTGCTTCATAATGTATGAAATTTATTTATTTATTTATTTTTGTTTACGCCATCCCCAGCTGTTTGTGCGTCTGTGACAGGTCAGAATATGGGCGGCACATGGATCATATATTTTGGGTCATAATTTTTTCAGGTGAATCTCTTTTGGTGTATGTCTTCATATCGTGTAATAGGAGCGATATTTTTACTGTACGCCTGAAGCTATATTTTCTCTCTCCAGCCAAGTGATTTACTTATCTAAAGCTACAGTCATTACCGCTCATGAATATGTAGTCCGATATTATGAGCAGACGCTTACCTTTCTAGGGGAGGCTGGTGTTTGGGTATGCGTTTTGCCTTTTAGCCTTTAACAGTCTGACTACTTCATGAAAATCTAATTTTGTGCCTGGTTCGTTGTGATACGGCGGTTTTGCATTTCCCGTGACCGAGTTTTTGCTTTGCATAGAAACCGTTCTTGAGACAGATCCTTGATTCTATTCATAATAAAGAATTTAGCGGCTAACCTTCTTCTCAATTAATGAATTCCTTGTTTGTTATTGTGTCTTACCATCTGCCAGTGTATTTGCTTAAAGTTTGCCTCGCCTCCAGATGCTCCGTGTTCAAACAGGAGCGAACATCTTGAGAGTTCGTTTTGTTCTAAAACTTCTGACAAATGGCAACAAGACTTGCCGGGAAACATCATCCGCTCCCAAGAAGTAAAGGATGCGATATCCACTGATCCTCGGAAATACAATGTTTATGCTTCATCCAGGACATATGCATTCATCACAGTAAAGGACATAATCACAATAATAATAATAATATCTTTATTTATATAGTGCACACAGACTCCGCAGCGCTGCACAGAGTTTGCCAAATCAGTCCCTGTCCTCCAATGTGGCTCACAATCTAATCAACCTACCAGTATGTTTTGGAGTGTGGGAGGAAACCAGAGGACCCGGGGGACAACAATGCTTAGTTTAGGCAGGAAGAGACAGTTTACTATCTTCTGATGAAGGAGAAGCTTCTCCCTGATCTTCTCTTATTCTGTACCCATACTTTTCTTTTCATACTTTGTCCATCTTATTCCCCCTTTTCTCCCTGCGGAATAGGATGGTGCTATATAAATCTCTCTCCCTAGTCGTCATTCATTGCATTGTTACCGTCTCTCTCATTCTTTCTTCCCTTAACTGGGCCCATGTCATTGGTATTTGCAGTAATAAAATATTCTCTTGTGTATTATTCTGAAATGTTTGCATTTGCCTCTAGGATCCTTGATTTGGACCTCGTTGTGCGGGATGAGGATGGTAATATTCTGGACCCAGAGCAGACCAGTACGATAAACCTCTTCCAGGCACATGAGATTGCATCCAAGCAAGTTGAGGAAAGAATCCAAGAAGAAAAGGTACTGTATGTGCTGTAGTCCTCTAAAAAATACTAGTAATTTCCTTTTGTTCACACAAGCACAGCTCACGCGCGGCTCTGCTACATGCGTTCCCTGGCACGCGGCTCTGCTACATGCGTTCCCTGGCACGCGGCTCTGCTACATGCGTTCCCTGGCACGCGGCTCTGCTACATGCGTTCCCTGGCACACGGCTCTGCTTACATGCGTTCCTGTGCACACGGCTCGCTACATAGTTCCTGGCGGCCCGCTCTGCTACATGCGTTCCTGGCCCGGCTTGCTACATGCGTTCCCTGGCACACGGCTCTGCTACATGCGTTCCCTGGCACACGGCTCTGCTACATGCGTTCCCTGGCACACGGCTCTGCTACATGCGTTCCCTCAAGCGAACACTCACACAAACAGCTCTTCATACCCAGTCTCAGCTGCAACCTCTTCTCTGGCTCCATCCCTTGGCATTAAGAAAGGGATTAAGGAGCTTGAATGATCACATGCTCCTACATCACTGCAAGTTCAGTAATCGTCATGTTGGGACAAGCAAGGATTAGTTTTTTTAAATCTTAATTTGTAAATCGCTACGGAATTTGATGGCGCTATATAAATAGACATTATTATATTTATCTACCAGTATTACATAGTCCTGATACCTGTTCCCTTCACTTTTCTATCAGTCACAGGATTCCCCAAACTCATTCACACAAGGGGAAAGTCACCCCGATTTGCCCGAATTAACGGACTCATGTGTATGCTGACATCCCCACCCCCCAGATCCCATCATTGATCATGTACCGTGATGTCCATTCATTAGTCAGATGGTTATTCTAAAAATTTACACCTTGTACGCTGTTGGTTAATTTTGTTTTGAATAATTTGAATAAAGAGAACTTTATTCTGTTCCCATTTGTAAATGCAGCCCTTCTATTTATTACTGAAGTGTTATTTTTCATGTGCTTTTTCACCTTTTGTCACCTTTTTATCACACATGTAGTCGCAAAAGCAGAATGACATCAACAGACAAGCCAAGTTTGCTGCCACACCATCTTTTGCATTGTTCGTCAATTTAAAAAACGTGGTCTGCAAAATCGGGGAGGACGCGGAGGTATTAATGTCGCTCTATGATCCATTGGAGTCTAAGTTTATCAGGTCAGAGCTGGTTCTAACACTTGATGTTCTTGCGAGAATAATTTATGCCTTTACTTATGTCGTGGTGCTTTATTTTGACCTGTGTATTTTTGAGAAGGTTTGCGGGTTGTCAGGATCTTGTCATTGAGAACCTTCCCCATAATCTAATAAGTTTTCTATAATCATTGATCACCTTACTAGCCAATGACTTATTTCGTTACGGGCAGAAGCCTGTTAAAGGGAGCCTGTCACCAGGTTTTGCCTCCTCAGGTAGGGTATGAAATGTCCTTTGTTGAATGTGAAATCTTGCCCATCTCCTCAAAAGTCATGTGACAATGAGCTGAGAAGAGTCATATTTTACCTTAAATGAGTCTGCAGATTAGAGACTGCAGGGCGAGTGTCGCTTCAGACACCTTTTATCTTCGGTTTTATATTTGCCTTGACCTCGGTGAATATGGCTCTTCTCTGCTCATTTTCACATGACTTTGGAGATTCTTTTTGTAGGTAAACGGGTAACATTTCACATAAAAGAGGAAATTCTAGAAAGTGCATTTCATACCCCAACTGATGGGGCTGGTAGATTATTGGGGTAAAATCTGGTGACGGGTTCTCTTTGAGATGCAAAGGTTTAATAGTACATCTCGGTGGAGGAAATGTCAAGTTATTTAACTTCCAACACTTTTAACACAATCATTGTTATTTTCTAAGCTAATGATCTCTCTGCCTGGAACCTAGAATATCAGGAGCATTTATGTTGCTGATGTGTTTGGCTCAGACAGAGCATTGTCTGTACTTGTACATTGTAACAAACAGTCAGTATTAGTAGATCAGGATGAGATTTCACCCTCTAGCTGTACATGAGAATGCTTCCATTTATTCAGTGACCTTAATCTTGAAAATAGTGAGGAATTGGAAACACAAAGTAGACAAAGTTACAAAACTTATCTTTATAATATGATTATGGAAAAATGTGCAAAACAATCTCTTCCTCCCTTTTAATTTTCTTTCCTCTCAATCTGTCTGTCTGATCCCCAAAAGCTCAGGCATGTATCCCTGGTCTCACTGACGTGTCTGTAAGATAATTGGCTCCAGCATGGACCCACTTCTTATTTGCCCCATATACAGAAGAACCTTATTATTTTGATTATGTAGCACCCCTTGGGCTCCCTGCATACAGGGAGTTTACATCCTAATTGCACAAACCTTATGCAGATTGGACGTATATAGACACCATGACAGTGACGCTCTTAAAATGGCTTTATCTTCTGAGCTGTGGCACCTAGAAACACAGTTCTGGTTCTATTAAAGTGGTTAATTTGCACCTAATCCTGATAAATCGCCTGAGAGCCACTGGTAAAGTTGCTGTAAAAAGTGTAACTTATATTTTCGGTTCTGTAACACCTAGAAACAAAATTGTCATGTCATATTAAAGGGAAGATTCTCCTTTTTTAATTTGACACCAGAACACCTATAGTGTTTCTAGGTCCCACGGTTCAGAAGATCTAGTCCTTTGAAGTTTTCACCCCTGCAGCCTTTGATTTGAAGGCAGAATGGAGAAGGAGCTGCAGGGAGAGAGGGCTAACATTTTGCAGGAGTATATGCACACTCTGTAGCTGGACCTGGAGAAGGGTGATGGATTGATGCCTATGTAACATATTTGGTAAAGATTTATCAAATTTCAAAAATGATTTCTTTCACACTTTTTTAAATGATGAATCTGCTAATTCTATAATAAAAAAGATTTAATTAATAAAACTATCCTATCAAGTTAAAGTCTCGCATGTCATGGCTCCCTGCCAGCAGTTCAGGGTAAGTCCCGTAGAGGAGGTGGGCAGCTACAGCCTGTGTCAGTCTCCTCTGCTCCAGGCTCATCCAGGGAGAGAGGATAGTGTGGAGTAGAGGAAGAATGCATGAGGGGGCTGAGGCGCAAGCACACACAGACTGCAGAGCTCCTCCCCGGGACTCACCACATGCTGCTGGCAGAGAGCCAGGTGCTGTGAAATAAAGTTTTATAAAGTAGTGGCAGTATTTGGAATGCTAACAGCGGCATTTTTAAATTCATTGTAGCATCGGCTATTGGAACTTGTCACCAGTTAAAAATGACATTCCTGGTGACAGATTCGTTTTAATTACGGTATCTGTAGGGCTGGTGAAAGAAAGTTAAACATTGTTCTCTTTCTGGCCCCAACTCGGCCACTAGTTCATTAATTCCCCTCCTCCAGGGCTCAGGGAAAGGGGGGTTCGGGTCCCTCTGCTCTAGGGATTGGTCAGGAGAATGGGGTATGCCGTACCCCCTGAATAATGGAGCAGCTGGTAGTACACGGCTATTTCTGGAAGTGTAATATACAGTGAATGGGGATATCACAGTCCTCATGATTGGTGAGGATCTAACTGCTGAGGCCCCCATGATCCCTGAGCTGAGTACATTAAAGGTCTGTAGTATCTCTGGTCTATCTTAGGCTCAGTTCACACCTGTGTCTAGGCTTACATTTTACGTATTTTATTTTTTGAGCTCCATTACCACAACTACATAAATATTGTTGTGTCTGGATAAACAAAGGCAGGAACCCTGTAGATAAACTTTGACAACGCTGAATGGATTAACTTGTTGTAGGACATCACATCCATAAAGCCGGAATTAAATGAAATAGAATTTTTTATCTTTTTTGCCGTCTGTAGATTTGTAAATTAATCAAATATAATTGAAAATTAATGAAGGGAAAAGACTCCTGAAAACTTCTTCACAGTTCATAACTAGTTAATAAATCCCAATCACAGGCTAGTAATTAAAGCGAGCATCCGAAATTAATGTCATTAGTGTAACGATTCCGTCTCATCTAATGCACTTTTGAATTTTTGAATAGAAATCTAAAATGTAATTTTACAGTACGTAACAAAAAAAAAATTGTAATTATTTTTACATGTTCTTTGCATTACGAAAATGAAACTTGGGGATAAAGCTGTGCGCCATGAAAAGACTGTTGAGGCCTAGTATAACCTCGGTCATGATGCAGTCGCCATGTTCAATGCAAATTAATCAATTGGAAATTGGTTGTTACTTGTCATATTGTATGGCAATTTCTCATTTTTGCAAGATCCCTGCTTGCTGTAGTGTAATTGACATTTTCATTGTTTTGCCACTAGTGGGTAAAGGAGCCCTACCATTTGATGCAGTATGAAGCAAACATACCTTGTGAATGCTGTAGCTACACTGATGCAGGATCATATCCTGGTTAATCCCTGAGCTGAGGGGTTTTGCTGATAAAACAGATATAACATTATGATAATGAAGCTCTGCCCCTTCTATGTCTGCTGTGGTTCTTGCTTTGCGCTTCGCATAGCAGGAGAGTTTCTCCGATTGCATAATCATCTCCTGCACCTTCTCTTCCTGCCAGACAGAATAATCAATTGCTGCACCATCCCCCAGCTGCTGTGTATGAGTCATCCAGCTCAGGTTGATTAGTGCTTGACTAGTCATGCTTTACTTAGCAGCGGTTTGCAATTCCAAGCTCCTGTGTCTGTCCCAGCTTTTCTAAGGTCCTGAATGGTATAATTGTCGTTCAATTGTCAGGGATTAACTAAGATATGATCCTGCATCAGTGTAGCAACACCATTCTCCAGGTATGTTTTCTTCATAATGCATCAAATCACATGGTAGGTTTCCTTTAAATATCTACTAGTAGTTCTTGAAATGGGCACAAGGGGCACAACGATCACCTGTACTGTAACAATCCTTGCACCTATGTATATGTTGCATGACAGGGGCAGATGTTTATCTGCTGAAGGATGTTATATAATTGCAGAGATCACAGAAATGTAAGGAATTGGTACAGAAAGTAATGATAATTGTGTAGCTTCAAATGTACAGAATAAGGAAAGCATGGACTGCACAATAAATATCTGCACCTCCCTAAGCAATCCCAAATATCTCTTCTTGCAGTGCAAACTTCTCACCTATTTTTCTAACACACAACCAAATTTTATACCTAGAAACTACCATTAAATAGAAGCAGGTGATCAGTCAATAATGAATACATAGAATTGCCTATTATAGGGGTTGTAACAATCTCGTAGGTGTTCATGAGAAAGGTTCTGCTCTCACTAATTAATTCAAGCGCTCCATTCAATACTTTGGAAGTGTTCTGAATTGCTGAGCAGAGCGCTAGGGTATCAACAGCACTTCCATTCAACATCTGAGTATATGAGCTACCCCAGGGCTGTGCTTGGAAATTTTGATTGCTGTTTGTTGTAATGAATGGAGAGGCAGGGTGCACGCTTGACCCCTTAACTCAGTTGGTGAGGGCAGGAGCCCTGTTCTCATGAACTATGGGGGTCCCAGCATTTGGAGTCCCACTAATCCGATTGTTATCCTATATTCACAAGATGGGGAATAACAATGAGGAAGAACTTTAAGTCCCTAATAATAACATATCAATATTGTGAGTCACTGCCTTCCTTCGGGACTACTATCCTGTCCTGAAATCAGGATAAGTGTACAGGACAGGGGTCCCATGGGGCGAGCAGTGAGGTTGGGTCACTGTTGGTTCACTGTCCTTCTACTGGGCTGCACTTGTGGACTGGACACGGCCAAAGAATCCACAGTATAAAGTACAGGCGGTCCCCTACTTAAGAACACCCGACTTACAGACGACCCCTAGTTACAAACGGACCTCTGATAATTGGTAATTTACTTTTATTTAGTCCCAGGCTACAATAAACAGCTGTAACAGGTATCGCAGGTGTCTGTAATGAAGCTTTAGTGTTAATCCTGATTCTTATGACAATCCAACACTTTAAAAATCCAATTGTCACAGAGACCAAAAATTTTCTCCTTTTTTATTATTATTAATTCATCACTTTTCTTCTTTTTCAGTGAAAACTACTTGGTTCGCTGGTCGAGTTCGGGCCTGCCGAAAGACATTGAGAGGCTGCACAATCTCCGAGCTGTTTTCACAGTAAGACGTTATTATAGTTATTCCAGCAAGATGTTCAGAAAGAAGAGCTGGCTTGTTTGCTTAGAAATATACGTAGGCTCTTACAAGTCCTCGGGTAACCCTAGTTACACTTGTGTCTAAGGAAAAAATATTTTATGTACTTCAGTGCAACTTATTTATTTACTTTTTTTTAAAGGGAACCTGTCATCAGAAATTGGCCTTATAAACCACTACTACTATATTGTCAGGCAGTTGAACAGCTCCTAGATGATGTTTCTCTCATGCCTCAGTGCAATGGCATCATCTAAAAAATCAACTTTAAAATGAGATGTAAGTTATAAAGTCAAGGAGGCGGAGAGTATAACACTGAAGTCAAGCTCTCCTGGTCTCTGAACACCTCCTCATGCACTGGAGATCAAACCAATGATTTCCCTGGACGCATGACCATAAATTACAGTGAAGGGGGTGTTCTAAGGCAGGGAAAGCTTGACTTCAGTGTTAAACTCTCCGCCTCCTTGACTTCATAAAACCAATTTATATTTCACTTCAAAGTTGATTTTCTGGATGATGCTACCAAGATGGACCATGATAGAAATATCATCTAGAAGCTGCATGACAACATACTGCTAGTGGTCAATTTCTGATGACAGGTTCCCTTTAAGTAGTCAGTAACTTTCAGGCTTCAATCTTTATTTATTTTGAAACTCCTTAATCTCTTCCATGTACAGTATTTTTCGGACTATAAGGCGCACCAGATTATAAGGCGCACCATCAATAATAAATGCCTGCTAAGACGTCTAGGTTCATATAAAAGGCACACCGGATTATAAGGCGCACCTTTGATTTCTGAGAAAATTTTTTGTGTGCCTTATATGTCATAGGCTGGAAGGATTTTCCATAATGCAGGGGCTCAAGAGATGGTTGTAGCTCTTTACCTCCTAGATGATGTGGTCAGTACTGACCGTAGCATCTGAGTGGTTTGTGGAGGAAGCTGAGTGTCCCATTAGGTTTATAGATGTCTCCATTTTTTTTTGTGTTTAATACTTTCATTTTTGGCCTGCAGGATCTTGGAAGCAAAGACCTGAAAAGAGAAAAAATCAGCTTTGTGTGTCAGATAGTGAGGGTGGGACGGATGGAGCTGAGAGACAACAATACCCGAAAACTAACGTCAGGACTGAGGAGACCCTTTGGTGTGGCAGGTAATGATTTCTATTCTGTAATATTCTATCACCAGTTTAGAGGGATTCTCTGTGTTTTGATGGGAATAAATTGTGATGTAACAGCTGACGTTTTGCTACAATGACTGAGATTGGAGTTAACTCTGTTCTTGGGCAGTAGTAGTAGTAGTGTGTGTAACGAGTTTGACGTGGTGACCTTTCTCAAACACAATAGCCATGTGTAGTGGTAATCCCTGCTGGTACAGAAGTAACCTTTCTCTGCAGGATTGTAGCCTTGCATTCATCAACCCCCACCTCCTCCCCTCCTTTGGCAAAGGCCACTCTGGCCAAATTGTTAAAGGGAATCTTTGAGTAGTTTTTAACATACAAAGGTGCAGCTGGTGTTTGGCGTTTGAGTTGTGTAAACTTTCCCGTTTTGTGCATTAGTAGCAGCAGGACTGTGAAAATAGAGTTCTAATCCAGCTCTGCAACTCTTGCAAGGGCTCTGGGTGGGTCTTTCACCTTTTCTGCCCTCTGCACTTTGCTGCTCCCCACTGCCTCCTCTTTGTTAGGAGTAGGAGCTGTATTAGGATTTTGGTTGGCTACTTACAGCAGTCACTCAGCAGAGGGGAGGAGCTGTGGAACAGTTCTTAGTAAAGACCTGCCCAGAGCACTTGAAGGAGTTGCAGCTTTGGATTGAAAGTTCACTTCTCTGTTCTGCTACTTACTGCACACAACCACAGAAGGTGGGGGCTCTTTTTGTCTTATTGTGAGCACTAGCAACATGTTTTCAATAGACTTTGGAACCCGTGCAAGGACCAGTGCGTGGACCAGGGCCAGGGTAACCCAAAAAACCCCCCCACATACTTATCCCACTTCAACTCCTGATTCCTGTTTTGGGCCTGGAACCAACCAGAAGTTTGGGTTCCTCCTTCGATATGGGGCATCACTTCCATTTTCCTGGGGACTTAAAGGGGCTGTCCAATTTTCGCAAATAATTGATATGGTTTGTGTAATGAAAAGTTAGAGATCTAGAAAACCATGAGGAATTGATACAGGAAGTATGTTGCAAAATTGTATAACTTTTCCCTACACAGACCTTATCAATTATTTGTTAAAAGTGAACAACCTCTTTAACATCCTGTGTCTAAGCACGCCTCTCATTGGATGAAGATGTTCCCCTGCCCCCCTCCTCCTCGATGGGGAGTAAGAGAGGGGTAAGTTTGTGTTCTTTATTTTTGTTAACTTAGGAGTAGTCTAGTTACTTACACAGATCGCCCATTGATTATAATGGGTGTTATACAGCAGGGCAGCACGGTGGCTGAGTGGGTAGCACTTCTGCCTTGCAGCGCTGGGGACTTGGGTTCTAGTCCCACCCAGGTCAACATCTGCAAAGAGTTTGCATGTTCTCTCGGTGTTTGCGTGGGTTTCTTCCGGGTCCTCCGGTTTCCTCCCACACTCTAATCAACCAGTATGTTTTGGATTGTGAGCCCCATTGGGGGCAGGGACTGATTTTGCAAACTCTGTGCAGCGCTGCATGATCTGTGTGCACTATGGAAATAAAGAATTATTATAACAGCTCTTTGAATCTCAAGCTTTCGTTTCATCTATTGAGACGTGATGGGAAATACCTCAGGACAAGCGTTGTGTGTCCTAGATTGTAGGTTAATTAAATGCACTTGCATATTTCACTATTGACGTAAAAGTAATTGGCGCAGCCTTCCCTATTTCCATTATTAATAGAGGCTCGTCTCCTAGAGGAAATAATGCAGAAATGGCAATGTGATGTCACACGTCAAACCAAATCTCGTTCATATCCGGTTTTATTCAAACTTGCTATTGGAAGCGCTCGCACCTCCGTGGATGCGTCGCAGGTTGGGAAAGTTCACATGGCAATCGAGTTACCGGCTGTGATTAGCGCGGAGAGTGGCGACAGATGCTAAATAAAGCTTGAATATAGATTTTAGGATGACATGTACATTTTGTCCATTTAAATCTTTCTTTCCATTAAAACCCTCGCACGACGCCATCCACTCCGCTCATTTTATGTCTTCTTTTTTGCTTTCAGTAATGGATGTGACTGACATAATTACTGGAAAAGTTGACGACGAGGACAAACAACATTTTATACCTTTCCAGCCGTAAGTAGCGCTGCACAGAATTATAATTATAATGTTCTTTCTATGGCCCTTGTTTTCCTCCCATGCAGAATATTTCGTGGTTCTACACGGTGAGTTACATTCAGATGTATGTGGTAAAACATAGGTTTCTGCTTCCAGGAGTCCAAGGTAATGAGACACTTGTAAATTAAGAGAATTAGGCTGGATTCACATCTGTGCTTCCTTTGTTCTGTTCTGCTCTGTAATAGTAGCAGGACAGTGAAAATAAGTGTACGTGATGTTTTCCAAGGGAACTCAGAAGATGCCTCTAACTATAATGGGCTCAATTGCGCTGCTGTTAAGATATCTATTTTTTTATGTATCTGTGATAGGGTTTCATATCCTCATGGGCATGCAGCATGTTATAGAGCAGGAGTAGCTGAGTAGATTGTACATAGTGTCCTATCTGCAGGCAGCATGTTATAGAGCAGGAGGAGCTCAGCAGATTGTACATAGTGTCCTATCTGCAGGCAGTATGTTATAGAGCAGATTGTACATAGTGTCCTATCTGCAGGCAGCATGTTATAGAGCAGGAGGAGCGGAGCAGGTTGTACATAGTGTCCTATCTGCAGGCAGCATGTTATACAGCAGGAGGAGCTGAGCAGATTGTACATAGTGTCCTATCTGCAGGCCGCATGTTGTACAGCAGGAGGAGCTGAGCAGATTGTACATAGTGTCCTATCAGCAGGCAGCATGTTATAGAGCAGGAGGAGCTGAGCAGATTGTACATAGTGTCCTATCTGCAGGCAGCATGTTATAGAGCAGGAGGAGCTGAGCAGGTTGTACATAGTGTCCTATCTGCAGGCAGCATGTTATAGAGCAGGAGGAGCTGAGTAGGTTATACATGGAGTCTCATCCACAACTGAATGAGCCACAATGTGACTGGTTCCCTCTCACTTACATACTTTAAGATTTGTTTGTTATCAGATTTGGCTAAGACTAAAAGGTGACATGTAAGGCAGGGCAGCACTTGTCATTGCCAAGTAGAAACCACTTATGATAACTTGTGTTTCCTGTTGTCCTGCTGTAGAAAATTCTCTTAAACTTCTTTGTGATTGTAGATATGAAAAAGTGGAACATTTTGTAGTTCCCTTACATGTTAGTGTATGTATGTATGTATGTATGTATGTAAGATTCATGGCAGAGAATCTGTGCCAATATCCACTGTGTGAAAATAGATCTTTTGTGGGGAAATTATCCATTTAGTTTTAGGAGTTTTTGCCATTAATTCCATATTCCTTGCGGTGACCCTGGAGACCGAGATACAAAGCGTTATGTACTCAGTCTCCTGTAAATAGCAGCTTTCCCCCCATAAAATCCCTGCACATATGTGATCCCCCCTCCCCACACCTTATCTTTGTCTTAGCCCAGATTGACATTTAGTAGTTAGATTGTGTGTGAATCCTCTGGATTGTTACAGCCGGTTCCAGGTGAATAATTTACAATGACAGCTGTTTTATTGTCTTATATAACAAACAATAGCGATTCACGGCTCCACATTAATCAGGACTGAACGCCTCGGCTCGGCCCACTCTGACCTTGCGGATGATAACGTTCTCTGCTTCACCGGGATTTACCATTTATGACTCGCTGAGCTTTATCTTTATATGTGTGTGGGAGCAGGAGACTGCGTCTGACACCAGAATAACCCGAGCTCAGCCACCACTCGGCTCTCCTTATTATACTAATAATTATTCTGCTTTATTAGCCCTTTTACCGGAGGACCTCCCCTGCTCACACTAGCATTCTGGGAGGGGGTAAAGAGGGAATTTACAGGAGAAGCCACCACCACGAGGTGTCATCATAGCTTCCCAAATCTCTCCAAAAAGGCAATTGGTTAATAATAACTACAGGGCCTATACTTAGCACTGTCTGCCATTTATTATGTGTAACCATACTTTATCTGTGTAGTAAGTAGCGGTAGGACTGTGAAAAGTGAACTATTAATCCAGGTTTGCTGGTCTTTTAGCCTGAAGAGCTTTCTGCTCTTTGCTAAGAACTGATCCACAGTCCCTCCCCTGTGCTCTGAGTGACTGCTGTCAGTATCCAACCAAAATCCTGATACAGCTCTTCCTCCTAGCAGAGGGGAGGGGCTGTGGAGCGCAGAGAGCAGAAAGCTGTGCAGGCCGAAAAACCTGTTTGGAGCCCTTGCAGGAGCTGCGTTATAATGTTGTGTCTCTACTGCCAACATCCACAAAGATGAGATTACTCAGTGTGACTCAGTGCTCCTCACCCCTCCCCTCCTATTGAAAGCCAAGCGACTGTGACCGGGCCCCACAGACCTCTATGGGGGCCACGATCTCAGCGCAAATTTTGCATCCAGGTCACGGCCCTTGTAACGGTCGTGTGCTTGAGGTCGTAGGGCGTGAAGAGAGCACATGGTAAGACCTCGTCTCTAGTGCAGCATGATTTCTGCTCCACGTATTAGGTAGCCCCTATCTCGTGTTGTGGATGCAATCATTTATGTTAATTATGACGTAGAAGACACAAAATCTTCATAATTATCAAGAGAAAAGAAAAATCCCCTTCAACCCTTCAGTGTGAGGAGTTATTTACAGGATTGGCTCACATGCTTGTGACGAGCAAACTAATGCCTTATAAAGATTACACAGAAGTCTATGGAGAGGGGAGGGAGCCAAGTGAAAAAGCTGCAGCCGCTCACCCTATAGGTGATTACTTTTCTATAACGGCCAAAAGAAAGAACAGGCTATGGAGCAGATGCTGCTATACTTTGCAGTGTATGGGAGACATCATAGCGGCTCGTCTCCACTTCCCGGCCTCGTTGGAGTAAAGATGTAATTTATTGTACATGAGTTGTCCATTTTAAGATTGAAATCCTTGTTGCTTTAGACTGTAACTATAGAAAACTCCTGGTCTATTATATATCAATGAAATGTACATTGTATGTCTGTACTTCTGTGCATGGACCCAGCAGTGAAAAACTGGTAACATAATTGCCTCTTACGGAGGCTCCATGTTCCCATTTCTGTTTTTGACTCTTTAATTTTAATTATGTTTCCATTTTTGTATATGATATCTGATATTTAACCATTGTCTGCTCTCCTGAATAGTTTCTTGTAGTAAATATGTGTATTGGTTATGCCAGGGCATCTTTTCATATAACTCTATTGACGTTCCTCTGTTATTCCTCCTGGGAGCTGCACGTTTACCATTTCTTCTTATCGTTAGGTTGTGTCTTGTTATTGCTGATGCTGTAGGTTCTTGTGGGGGCACGACCTTTTGACAAAAGGAATGATGGCGTCCAGCTCCCATATCCAGTGACATATAACTTGTTTATATCTCCGTCTGTCTCTGTGATTTCCTACAAGCCCCTCGCTCCTTTTCAATCAGTCTCTGTGATCCTTTTCATTTTGACAAGTTCCTGGAGAATTCCTATATCATCACATGAGCGTTTAAAGCTGGCCATACACCATCGAAAACATGTCACCCAAATAAGGCAGAACTTGTCGACTCTTTGTGATGGCGGTTTCACCCTTAGGCTACATGCACACGGTGTATGCCTGCCATACGGTAGTGCGGCGATGCTCACCCCCGCCCCTCTCCATAGGAATATATGGTGCATGGCGCCGCATTCCGGAGAAAGATGGCACATGTCTTACGGAACGGCACTGTACCGCTCCCATACGGCGCCGTGAGGCCATTGCGATTTATGGGGGGCGTATATATATCCCCCATACATTCGTGTGCATATAGCCTTACCCAGTGGGGTAACCTTTTATATGGATGGTTATTCCATTCTACTGTTTGGTTACATGCACACTCAGTAGTGTGCATGTGTACAAGATGGTCAGAAGGAATTGGGTAAAGTCTGCAATAGCTCTTGTTATGTGTATGGTCAGATTCATAGTGTTACCATGTACCTAGCCCGTGGGGGCTTTCACAGACACTCCTTAGGTATTTAGGGTCATGAACTTGATTTTCTTTCCTCTACGTTAAATACCTGCTCACTGACCTCTCCATATCTCTCTTCTCTTCCGTGTCCGTTGTGAACTAATACAAAACTTTTTGTGCAATCTCTGCTGTGACCTTATCCATTCCCTTGTTTCTGTGGCCTCTGGTTGTCTGTGACCCTATGTTTCCCTGTGGTGGTGTCCGTGATGTGCACGCTCCAGGCTAGCATTGGATGACGTCATCCGACACAAGCAGCTCAACCTATCATCCCGTTTTTCACCCAGGGTGGCGGGGGAGAATGATTTTCTTCAGACTGTTATAAACAAAGTGATCGCTGCCAAGGAAGTTAACCACAAAGGTCAAGGTAGGTACTTGTATGCAATATTAAGATCGGGACCCGCGGCTGGGAAAATCCTCTCCACTGCTCTGTAATTAAATATCTCTGTACTGTGGAGAAGGGGCTGAGTTTAATTAAAATAAATGGTTGTCCTGGAGAAGGGGAGATGATGGCGTCTTACCTGGGAAGTGTATCCCGCGGCTCTGAGAAGAAATCTCATACAGCAAATTTCATGAGTTGTATCCTAATGCTAATAATCAGATGTGTAAATTATCAGGTAGGAAGCTGATTTTAGACGTGTTAGCGGGGTTAATAAGACGATATCCTTGCCTAGAAAGTGTTGGTGTAGTAATAGACTTAAAGGGGGTTGTTCAATTTCAGTAAATAATCGATATTGTTTATGTAATGTAATGAAATCTAGAAAGTTGTACAATTTTCCAATGTTCTTTCTGTATCCATTCCTCACAGTTTTCTAGATCTCTGCTTGCTGTCATTCTGTAGGAAGCTTCATTGTTTACTTCCTGTGGATAAAAAAAAAAGGTCTCTGGTCATGTGATGTCACACAGGTGCATGGCTCGTTATGTATCCCTGGTCGCGTGATGTCACATAGGTGCACGGCTCGTTATCTATCCCTGGTCGTGTGATGTCACACAGGTGCACGGCTCGTTATCACACTGTGCACCTGTATGACCTCCCATGACCAGGAACTTTTTTTTTTTAACCACCGTAAGTAAACACTCTAACCACATGTGACATGCAAGTAAGTCACATTACCATTGTGGATGTTTGAAAAGGACTCACTGCTAACACCATCGATCACCAATAATCACCATCTTGGCGAGGATCATTACTCCCCGTGACGTCATCAGAAAATGATGATACTGCCAACCTGGAGTCTTTACCAGATTCCTGGACTTGTCATTTCAGATCTGTTAAGGATCTTCAGCAAATCCGCCATATTCTGCATAACAGTAGTATTGCAGTATACGGCAGGGACGATCAGACTCCCTGTGGTGAAATTACCCTAGGGGGCCTACAAATACAGTAAAGAAAAAGTTCAAAACCATCCCCCTTTCCTTTGAACTGATTAAAGGGGTATTCTCATCTGGGCACTTACATTCAGTTTCATTAATCTGCCATATATAAACATTTCTTCAATCACATGTTATTAAAAAAAATGTTCCTGTGTGAAGATAATTTCTCATAAATGTAACCATGTTGTCCCTCAGAAACGAGGTTGCTTCCTCGGATACGGCCACGTCTGATGGATTGAGTGCACAAAGAAACAAAAGGTTATTGTATATGAAATGTCCGGGAGTTACTACATGTCGCACAGCCGTCCTGTGGTAATGATCGCTGAATCCTGGTGGTTTGGCAGGACTCTATAGCGCAAGTCTGGCCACCGATGCCAGAGTGTGACGTGGTCGTATCCGAGGAAGCCATCTCGTTTCTAAGGGACAGAATAACTACATTTATGAGAAATTATCTTCACACAGGAACATTATTTTTAATAACATCCAATTGGAAAAATGTTTACATATGGCAAATGAATTTAATTAAATGTAAATGCCCAGATGGGAATACCCCTTTAAACCAAAAAAAAATGTACATTTGTAAATGATAAGGTAGCAATGAAAACTCATCAAGCAAAAAAAATTAAATGCAAAACTGAAAAAGTCCATTGGCGGGAAGGGGTTAAAACTGAACACATTAGTTTGTTAAAAGCCCACAGCTCACTGCACGTATTGTTATAGCCTTCTAACAGGTTACATGATATTCGGAATGGTTTTGGACAGGACTTCTCTTTGATTTTGTCCGCGCCTCCTATAGTGGATTCATCTTCTGACCCCGCTTCAGACTCTGATGGTGCTACGGTCAGGGATTCTTTGGAACCTGATACGTTTCCTTCCACCTCTGCAAACAGGATGGAATCGAGATATCTGCTGGCTTCCGAAGACCTGGAACCCCTCTTAAAAGCGGTGCGAGATACCCTGAAGATAGAAGAGGTAGAGGAGACGCAGTCCATTCAGGATGAACTCTTTGGTCTGCTCAAAGCCAAAAAACGGCGCGTGTTCCCGGTCAATAATACTCTCAGGGATCTGATTCTAGAAGAATGGAGGGATCCGGAAAACAAAATTTCTCTTTCAAAAGAATTCAGAAATCGTCTTTCTTTTGATGAAGAAGAAGCCAAGCTGTGGAACTCGGCTCCTAAGATGGACATCCAGGTCACTAAAATGACCAAGAAGACCGATTTGCCTTTTGAGGATGCTACCCAGTTGAAAGATCCGCTGGATAGAAAGGCAGACAGCCTATTAAAAAAGAGCTGGGAATGTTCCATGCTGAACCTTAAATCCAACATTGCTACAACGTCCGTAGCCCGCACACTATTCCACTGGGTAATGGAGTTGGAAAAGCATGTAAGGGATGGAACCCCAAGGGAGCTGTTACTTAATACCTTCCCGACCCTGAAAGCAGCCACAGCTTTCATTGCTGACGCCTCTGCAGAGGGAGTGAGGATTAGTGCTAAAGAAGGGGCTCTTTCCAACTCCGTAAGAAGATCTCTCTGGTTGCGCCAGTGGAGCGGAGACTTCAGGTCGAAGTCTAAATTGTGCGGCATCCCGTTCGAGGGCGAGTATGTGTTTGGGCCCGAATTGGACACCATCCTGGAGAGGGCGGCGGATAAGAAAAAAGGCTTCCCAGAATCCAGGACCAGTCTGAAGAAACCTTCCTTTCGTGACCCCAAAGAGAGGAGACCATCCTTTAGGGGCAAGGGTAAACAAGGAAGGTGGAGCTACCCTAAAGGTGGAAGAGGCAGGGGGTTTCTGCTCAACCCCAGTAACTCCGCTACGAGTTTCAGGAAACAATGACGCCAAAGTGGGAGGAAGACTGTTGAATTTTCATCAGCAATGGAGCCGGATAACATCAAACCCCTGGATTCTGTCCATCCTCCAGGACGGCTACAAGATAGAATTGACCGCTCTTCCTCCCACAAGTTTCGTCCTTACCAGACAACCCTCTCGGGACCTGTCGCTCCAACTCTGGACAGAAGTGCAGAAGTTGTTAGATCTGGATGTGATTATCCCTGTACCCCAGGAACATCAGAGAAGAGGACATTACTCTCCACTATTCCTCATAAAGAAACCGAACGGGAAGTCCAGGATGATCTGCAACCTGAAAGGGCTAAACAGGTTCGTCCTATACAGAAAATTCAAGATGGAGACCGTCTCTTCCGCTTCAGCGCTAATCCATCGTCAGGCGTTCATGTGTACAATAGACCTGAAGGACGCCTACTACCACGTCCCAATATACCCCAACTCGCAGAAGTTTCTCAGGTTCGCAGTCCTGTCACCAGAAGGCGAGGAAGCTCACTTTCAATACAAAGCCCTTCCCTTCGGGATATCTTCTGCACCGAGAACCTTTTCAAAGATTATGGTCGAGGTGGTAGCGTTTCTGAGAAAAGAGGGAATATCCATCATTCCGTACCTAGACGACCTTCTGGTAGTAAGTGCCTCAAGTCAGGAGCTGATTCTTCACAGGGATATCATCATGAAGACTCTTCAGCGGCTAGGCTGGATCATCAATACAGAAAAATCCAACCTAGAACCAAGCATGAACGTGGTATTCCTGGGAGTTCTAATAGACTCCACACGACAGATGTCTTTTCTCCCTCCAGCAAAGAGAGAAAATTTAATTCTCCAGCTAAACGCGTTCAAGAAAAAGAAGAGCTGCTCCATAAGAGAAGCAATGAGGATCCTTGGGCTCATGACTGCATGCATCCAGTGCGTGCAATGGAGCCAAAGTCGTACAAGGACACTACAGAACTGGGTGCTGTCCTCTTGGGACAAAGATCCTTGTCACCTAAATCAAAAGGTGGAGATTCCCCTCTCAGTCTTACGGTCCATAGACTGGTGGACAGATCCAGCAAACCTGGGAAAAGGAGTACCCTGGCATCCTTGGCCAGTGACAACTATACAGACGGACGCAAGTCAGTCAGGTTGGGGAGCGATTGTCGCAGGTCATCCTGTCCAAGGCCTGTGGCCGGATTCAGTGAAAACCCGTTCCTCGAATCATCGGGAGTTAAGAGCTGTTCTGGAAACCCTGAGGTCCAGCACACAAATGCTGAGAGGAAAGCATGTCAGAATTTTTTCGGACAACGTCACTACGGTAGCCTACCTACGTCACCAAGGGGGAACCAAAAATCCGAGTCTCCTGGCACTCTCAAACAAAATCTTCACCTGGGCAGAAGACAACCTTCAATCCCTCTCATCCATCCACCTCAAGGGGGAAGAAAATCAGGCAGCAGACTTCCTCAGTCGGAGGAAGATAGATCAAAACGAGTGGTGTCTTCACGAAGATGTCTTCCTTCACATAACAAGGAGGTGGGGACATCCGTCAGTAGACCTGTTTGCCTCCAGCAAGAACGCGAAGCTCCCGCGTTTCTTTTCCCTGGAACCTACAGTTCCCTTCAACCAAAGAGACGCGTTCAGCCAGTCCTGGGGGGGGCTGTTACTGTATGCCTTTCCTCCGATACCTCTTATGTCCAGGGTCATACAAAAGATCAGGGAAGACCAGGCGGAGGTTATACTCATAGCGCCTTGGTGGCCAAAAAGGAACTGGTTTCCTTGGCTAAAAAAGATGGCAATGGCGGATCCATTCCTGTTACCACCCCGTCCAGACCTCCTGTTCCAGGGTCCAGTCCTTCATCCCAATCCGCAGGCTCTCCAGCTCGCTGCATGGATCCTGAAAGGAAGATACTGACAGCCCAGGGGCTATCGGACAAAGTGATCTCCACGATGAAGGCTAGTCGTAAGGTGGTCACCCACAGAATTTACTCCAGAATATGGAAGAAATTCGTGTCTTTTTGTGGCTCAGTCCCTCCTAACCAGTTGTCTCCCAACATCTCGCAGATACTGGATTTCCTGCAAGCTGGGTTTGATAAAGGGCTGAAGACGAGTACACTCAAGGTCCAGGTATCAGCCCTTAGTGCCTTCTTTGATACTTCCTTGGCGGAGCACAAGTGGATCCAGAGGTTCGTAAAAGCTACCTCCAGATTGAGACCTCACTTAAAACAAAATATCCCAAACTGGGATTTGTCTCTGGTGTTGAATCACCTGACAGGTCCTCCGTTTGAGCCCTTAGAGACTACGGACCTTAGAAGCCTAACCCTCAAGCTGACCTTCCTTATAGCCATAACCTCAGCTAGACGGTTAGGAGAAATCCAGGCTCTCTCCCTTAGAGAACCTTACCTTAGAGTTCTGGAAGATAGAGTGATTCTAACTCTAGATAAGGCCTTTGCTCCCAAAGTGTCTTCCAGTTTTCATCGCAATCAGGAAATTGTGTTACCTTCTTTTTGCCAGAACCCTAAGAACAGTAAGGAGTCAGCATGGCATACTCTGGACGTGAGGAGATGTCTTCTCCACTATCTGGACATCTCTAAACCTTGGAGAAAGGACGACAACATCCTTCTGCAGTATACAGGGAAGAATAAGGGGAAGAAAGCTTCCAAAGCATCTATTGCCCGTTGGATCCGGACTACCATTAAAGAGGCATATGATGCCGAAGATATGGACATTCCGGGGACTGTCAGGGCCCACTCAACCAGGGGGGTGGCAGCCTCATGGGCTGAAAAACGTGGGGCCTCTCTAGTCGATATCTGTAAAGCAGCTACCTGGTCTAGCCAGTTAACATTTGCTAGACACTACAGATTAGATATCCAAAGTGCCAGGGACCAGGCTTTCGGTAGGAAAGTCTTGCAGGCAGTTGTCCCACCCTAAGGTACTGGTAATCTGGTACATCTCCAGTTGGGGCCGTCATGGGGGACGCCATGGAAAAGGAGAATTATTCTCACCGTTAATTCGGTTTCCATTAGTCCACCATGACGGCCCATATATTTTTCCCGTCCCCTTTTATTTTTAAGACAGAGTAGTCTTAGTCTTTATTATTTAACCTGTTGTATCTGTGTGTGACTATAACATACAATAAATGGGTTGCATCCACAGCCGGTGTAGTTATTTGGTAGCCACTGGAGTGTGGGTGTAGGGGAGGGGCTTTTAACCTCTCTGCTTCCTGTCCCTACAGAGGTCAAGGGCCATCCTCCAGTTGGGGCCGTCATGGTGGACTAATGGAAACCGAATTAACGGTGAGAATAATTCTCCTTTTCATCAAGCATAGGGAGAGGGCAAAGGGCAGGGAGAGACGGACAGTGGGGCACATTTACTTACCCGTCCCTGTTCCGTTCCCCGATGTGCATTGTCTGACCAGAATGCACATCTTCCGCGATTGACTAAGATTGCGCGCCCGATATCCTGCATGTGTCGCTTCCCCGCTCAGGTCCCTGGAGTTCACCTTCTTCTTCCTGGTGCATGTAAGTGCATTGTCCATGTATAATGCGCTGTGCGGGGAGTCACTAAGATCCTGCGCCCGATATCCTGCATGTGTCACTTCCCCGCTCAGGTCCCCGGAGTTCACCTTCTTCTTCCTGGTGCATGTAAGTGCATTGTCCGTGTATAATGCGCTGTGCGGGAAGTCACTAAGATCCTGCACCCGATATCCTGCATGTGTCACTTCCCTGCTCAGGTCCGCTGTAGTTCCAATCACAGCCTTGGATGATATACCAACCAATCACAGCCTTGGATGTTATACCAACCAATCACAGCCTTGGATTCTGCAGGAAAGTTACATTATCTTTAAACATAATATAAATAGATATCACCTTAACTCCTCGGTGGCAGGCAAGAGGCAATATAGATATGAACACTCCTTTTGAGTCTACACTCAAGTAGATGGCAGCAAAGAATCACTACTGGGATTAGCTATAGATTGCAGAGATTAGATGAAACCCAGGGGAAAATTACAGCCTTTCAGGAGACATAAAGATAAAGGTGCTGAATTTAGTGATGACCCATCCTACGGGACATTAAAACCGATAAAGCGGTCAGGTTCGTGTTAAACACCCGTACGCAGAACCTGGAACCTGAAACTTTTTGCATTTTAAACCTCATTTGAATATGCAACATACAATTATGTATAACATCTCCGGGCTGTATCTCATCTCCAGCTTATTGTACATTGCAGGCCGTCACTCCAGTATATAATATAATAAGTATATAATAGGGTATGTATCTAATCTCCGGGCTGTATCTCATCTCCAGCTTATTGTATATTGCAGGCCGTCACTCCAGTATTTCCGGCATCTCCTGGCTTTCTTATATGCCATAGAAGAGATAAACAGCCGAGAGGACATCTTACCCAACATCACCTTGGGTTACACAGTCTTTGCTGGCTGCACCACGGAGATGGAAGCTATCCACAACACCCTGAGTATTATATCAGGGGGGGAAAACCTTGTCCCAAATTACAGCTGCTACCAAAAGGGGAAGATAGCCGGAATAGTGGGACACAGACTCTCCTCCTCATCCATTGCCATGAACAATGTGAACAGACCGTACGGCTACCCTCAGGTAAGTGCCCACTTACATCATGGGAATAAATGATTAATAGCAAAATTTAGCAGTCGTCCCCATGGGAAATGGAGATAATGGGGCACATTTACTTACCCGGTCCCTCGGAGTTCCCGAATGCGCATTAGCCGTCCGGAATGTATTGTGCCGCGTTTCGCTAAGATCGTGCGCCCGATATCCTGCATGTGTCACTTCCCCGCTCAGGTCCCCGGAGTTCACCTTCTTCTTCCTGGTGCATGTAAGTGCATTGTCCGTGTATAATGGGCTGTGCGGGAAGTCACTAAGATCCTGCGCCCGATATCCTGCATGTGTTACTTCCCCGCTCAGGTCCCCGGAGTTCACCTTCTTCTTCCTGGTGCATGTAAGTGCATTGTCCGTGTATAATGCGCTGTGCGGGAAGTCACTAAGATTGTGCGCCCGATATCCTGCATGTGTCGCTTCCCCGCTCAGTTCCCCGGAGTTCACCTTCTTCCTGGTGCATGTAAGTGCATTGTCCGTGTATAATGCGCTGTGCGGGGAGTCACTAAGATCCTGCGCCCGATATCCTGCATGTGTCGCTTCCCCACTCAGGTCCCTGGAGTTCACCTGCTTCTTCCTGGTGCATGTAAGTGCATTGTCCATGTATAATGCGCTGTGAATGGTTTTGGACAGGACTTCTCTTTGATTTTGTCCGCGCCTCCTACTTTGCGTACAAAGATGGCCGCATCTCCCTACAACCCCGGCCTAATTCATGTCTATTATGAGGTTGAATTGAATAGAAATGACGCATCGATCTGCTAAACATATCTGTAGGAATAACCATTTCCTCCTATTCCCGCAGGTCTGTGGGTAACAATGAAGCTGCTGCCTGGTGACATTCATCAGATCCGAAAGGAATTTCCTCATCTCGTGGATAGATCTACAGCCGTCGCACGTAAAATGGGATTCCCTGAGATTATCATGCCAGGTGCGCGCTGCCGCATATACTGGGGTTAATGCTGAAGGGCACGATGCTTCAATGTTTCTAATTTAATGCGGAAGCAATTAGAACGGAATTAAAGGGATTTTCCTGAAAAGAAAGATGTGTTTTGCTGTAGAAGAATGGGTGGCGTTGTCTATCATGCGCTGATGAGGGTTACAGTGGTTGCACCCTGTACATATTGGATGTATCTTAGCAATGCGCCATCCATGTCTTTTGTAAGAATTTTTTTTTAGGATAACAAAGATAACCGTAATCACCTGGGGAGCATGAAGAAATCTCCCTTCACCGCCGGCCTCTATGGTGATGTTGCATTGATAGCGAGCATACACTATAGGATGTGGTCTGTATTGGGCTGTAGTGGATTGGTATAATAAAGATGTAAGCAAAACCAGAAGCTCTGAGCAATTGCCCTGAAACCGCTGTATGCAGAGGAGTTATTGGCTTATATCTGACTTATGGTGCCCGCTGATATTATGGAGCTCAGCAGTAACGCCTTATAGACAGTGCACACTATGCTACAGACTGTTTCATACTATTCATGTTCATCCTGTGAATCCTGCAACAACCACACTGCCGGTGTTGGGACTCCTTGCATCATAGGGATATAAAGATTCACTGCTGAACAGCAGCGTCGTTACACTGTGAAGTCGGGACTCAATGCTTCATATATTAAAATGTGCAAGGAATCCCGTCTCCAGCAGTGTGGTTGGTCCATGACATAGGCCTCTCCGTAGTCTGTAATTCACGAACCAACCACATTAGTGTGTGAGAGCCCTAATACAGTTCACAGGTGTGTGTAGTCAGTATCACGTCTCCATTGAGCCACTTTATACCAACAGAGACGGTCATAAGTAAGATATAGGCCAGTGATGGCTAACCTATGGCACTGATGCCAGAGGTGGCACTCGGAGCCCTTTCTGTGGGCACTCAGGCCATCACCAGAGATGACTCCAGGTATCTTCCTGCAGTCCCAGACAGCCCAGGACTTGCTGTGCACAGAGATATTTTAAAATGGCAGCTGTACCTGGGACTATTTTCTGCTTTATTGGTGCCTCAGGTGCTGGTATCAATGAAAACTGTGACAGAGAAGGGAGTATAAATCACAAATTTCTGTGTTGGCACTTTGCGATAAATAAGCGGGTCTTTGTTGTAGTTTGGGCACTCGGCCTCTAAAAGGTTCGCCATCACTGATATAGGCCAAACCAGAAACTGCAGACAGGTATTTTGGGGTGTTTTTTCCCAGAATGTGATGTATTACCCTTGGGGAACCAATTAAAGAGATGATGCACACAATAGAACCAGAGAAGAATGAGGGGGGCAGGAGGGGGCGGGAGAAAAAAGTGTTTGGAAGTTTCTTTCATCAAAGTTTTTCTATTGGTCTCCCTCCTTCTCTTACCTTTTGGATAGATTTCCCTCCATCCACATGTCTCTCAGATTCACCTGATTGAGCATTCCCTTTAATACGTGCGCCGGATGGATGACGCAGCGCGATCTAACTTTAACTGCAATATTTACCCCTTGATGGCCGCTGTGATTCGCTTTTTCTTTCATAAGAAATCCTAGCCTAGAAGCAAAGTGCATTGTGTTGGCCTGGATTTCTTCTTGCTAGTTTTATAAGCCATGAAAGCACAGCGATGTTCTTTTATTAATTATGCATGAGCATCGCCACAGCAATAGAACATCCTGGCTGTTACATTAAACTCCAGCAAGGTTTGGGGAGTTATAACTGGAGGCTCTTTTTATGCTTTACTTGTTTTTAAAGGGAAATTCTAAAGACATAGTTGGAAAACGTTCCTCAATACACGACATTCAGAACTACTGCATAAGGTATAGAGGGCAATCACTGTAAAAATAAGTAAACTACAGGATCTCAAGAATAGTATGAAGCCACATGTGTCAGCTGAGACATCTGTGTTATAAGATTACTACGTTTTATTTGTTGGGAAAGCAAATCTACAGCTATTTGATTTTTATACAGAGCCAATGTAATATGCAGCACTGATAATTGTGGCTAATTGTGCAATCATTTCCAAATTTGCCCAAAAATTAGTTTGTAATTGTTGACCATCCAGTACCATTCTCTCCTGATCATGAGATCAGGGATCCCCCCCTGTCTAAATGGGAAGGGGGTGGGGGGGCGGTTAGGTTGAGCATGTGCACTACAGCTTCATTCACGGTCTTTGGGACCACCAGAGATTGAATGGAGGGACAATGCATATGCTGGACCTGCTACTACATCCATATAGGGGACTCATCCTCACAATATCTGCTGCCGTGTAGAGTTTGCACACATAACGCAATGGTGGTGCTCTGAAGATGGACTTAAAGTCTTATGTCTAGCTTTAAAGTACACTTGGTAGTAGATTAATTTATGTATTCAATTTCTTCTTCAGGTGACGTACGCAACGATATCTATGTCACTTTGTTTCAGGGTGACTTTGATAGAGGGAACAAGACGACGGCTAAGAATGTGGAGGTCACCATGTCTGTGTATGATGAGGATGGAAAGCGGCTGGAGGTAATTTAAGGTTAGGGGGTAATTCACATGACCATTTGTCTTGGGTTTATGCTGCCCATAATCCATGAAGTGAATGAATGCACTTCTATTAATAATAAAAAACCCTCCTTACTCTGAGCATTGTGTGCGGCAGAACTCGGACAAACACTTCTGATTGTCCATGATGTGAAAATATATGCTCCCCGTGATGCATGACTGTTTCATGGATCCAATACACGGACAGGTCTCCATCAGACTGGATTCGCCATTGAAGTGAAATAGTCCTTAACATTAATAAATAAATCACAAACTGGAGGCAAATCTGGCATAAAACAAGCGTCAGAGATTTAGCACGGTTATGTGAATATAGCCCAACCTATCAAAGATATTCTGCTCCAAAAAATCTTTAGGCCAGCTACACACAAATGTGCCCAGACCATGTTCTGTCTGATCCCAAGGACTGAGCACAGTGCAGTGGATGGGATCCTGCCATCATAGTAAAATGTGATGGGTGGTGTCCATACTGCAGCACCGTCACTTGGACACCATACATCACATGTCGCTATGATGCAAGGACACCCATACTGTGCACTATGCTCGGTCCATGGGATCTGACCAGCACATGGTTCTGTTTTCACAGACTGAGTGCGTCCATGTGCAAGAGTCTTACTCTGAGCATTTTGCAAACACGCTGCTCATTGTTCCTGATGGGGAAAATCATCTACAAACCCATCCTATGGGAACCGAGCCCTAAGGATATTTTCCTCTAATAATTCCAGTTTATATTGCAGCGTTATGACTCGGAGATGTCATTTCATCACAAGTTAAAATCCTTTCTATATTATTACCCAGCTTCACATACGCCTTCTGGTGCTGAGTTATGTAGCCTTGTGCCTGTGCACGGAGAACACCTACATTTATTTGTTTTTTTTCTCCTCTTCTTTTATTCTTTTTCTCTCTTAAGAACGTGATTTACCAGGGGGCTGGAGATGAAGCAATGTCAGAATACAAATCCGTTATCTACTACCAAGTGAAGCAGCCTCGATGGTTTGAGACTGTGAAGGTAAATTATGCAGCGATTAAAACCCTTTCACATGGTAAACGGAGGGAGCCACAGCACCGAAGGAGTTAAATTCCAAAAAGTCTTTATTTACATTTCATCCAGGCATAAAAAAAGCAACGTTTCGATTCCCATTGACTCTTTATCAAGCGTGAAAACCCTTTCACAAACATTGTCCATGTTTATTGGGCAGATTTGCAATACCAAGAATGGCCACTATACAATGTACAGCTCAGTGGGGCACATTTACTAAGGGTCCGAATCACGGTTTTCCGCCGAATTTTACCAGAATTTTACCGGTTTGTGCCGAATTGCGTTTTTGGCGCATGCTATCCGATTGTGTCGCATCGGCGCCGGGTTTCACGCGACGAAAAACTGGGGGGGGGGGGGATGGGGCGTGGCTGTTGGAAAACCCGACCGATTCGGAAAAATCTCGCTATTTAAACAAAAAAAGTGTTGCTTGACACACACATGCACCAGGAATAGGTTGGTGAACTCCGGCGGACCTCAGCGCAGCAGCGACACCTGGTGGACATGGGGCGCACGACCTTGGTGAATACCGGCAGTCCCGAATCCTCATCGGAGAACCGCGCCGCTGGATCGTGACAGGACCGGGTAAGTAAATGAGCCCCAGTGATTCATAGAATAGTCCGCAGCCCTCAACTAAATAGCTGCTCAGTGGACGGGCCATGTGTTGGACTCCCATAGAACTGACACTGTTGACCTCTCCAGTGGATAGGGTAGTATCCAAGTCCTGTAATACCCCTCTAAGGGGAACACACTGGGCTTAAAGTGGAAATTTGTTATCAGCAAATACACAATGTACTTTAAAGAGTCTCAAGAGCTCAAGAGCATGGCCACACTACATCTATATTATACAGTAGTTGGATAATATATTTATTTTTAGTGGGACAGATTTAAATACAACCTAAATATATTGTATATTCGTCTTGTACTATGCCATACATACACTTGGCTCCTGCTGCACATACTGAGGGCTACATATAGATTCCATTTCTCTGCTATTTCTTGTGAAATCTCTCTTCTGGTTAATCTCCCCTGAGGTTCGCCAGCCAGAGGTTTCTTTATATATGTATTGATATTTTATTTGAGACTTGACTTCATCTTATCTATTTGTTAAAGGTCGCAATCCCCATAGAAGATGTGAATCGGAGCCACTTGAAATTCACCTTCCGCCACAGATCTTCCCAGGAATGTAAGTAGCACATACAGTGTTCATACTTGTATCTGTGTGACTAGTTATTATTTAGGAAATGCATATATTAACCATTAAATATCAGATCATCTGACATAAATGATTTAACATGCACATAAAAAAAAACTGTGTCCGCCCTACAATCTTTATTTAATTGCTCCAGTGCATTTTAAATGGGGTTTTCTCTAGTTTCATTTACCGAGTTATCTAAGGAGCCCTGTACTGATAAGCTGTAGAGGGTCCATTCTCCTGATGGGTACAGGTGAATTGGTGTGATTGCTGACTGTGTTTGCAGTCAGACCCCACACATCGGATTGTTATACCCTATTCTCTGGGAAACCAATGCGGTATGGGAAGGGTGGTACAGACCGGCATGTCCATAGTGACAGATTTACAGGCTATCATAGATTTTGATAATGTAATGGCCATTGTCTCTGCTCGACGGCTTCACTACCATAAGCCGCAGTAATGATTCTGTGGGTCAGCATGGCAACTAGGCATGTGCCAGTAAGATTTCTCCTGGAGTGAAGGAGTTTATTCTTGATAATACAACCGGTCTGGAATGATGTTATTACCAGTCATAATTGTACAATTCTCTCTCTTCCTTCCACAGCTAAAGATAAGTCTGAGAAGATTTTTGCAGTAGCATTTGTCAAACTCATGAGATACGACGGAACAACGCTACGAGATGGAGAGCATGACCTCATAGTCTACAAGGTAACACAATGGGTTTTCTGAGAAGTGCTGATGATTATGATTTCTATTGATAAAGTAATTGAGAGCCTTATGCTGTAATTCACACTAACGTGTTCCTGCTGTACCATAGCACGGCGGGCACACGGCGCCGGGGAGAGGAGGAAGGGTGAGCGCTGCCCGCCCCTCTCCATAGAGGAGTGTGGCGCATGGCTACGGAACGCTACCGTGCCACGCGTGCAGCACCGTTCCGCTTCATATGCAGCCCTACGGGGGACGTATATCCGACGTATATACGTCCCCCAATGGCCGTGTGAATGAAGCCTTTGGCTGGTGGCACACATCGTGGTCGTCCGTCTATGGGCGTGTTTTCCATAATACAGCAAGCGAGCTGGTTACCTGCGAATTATAGAGCAGGACCTACTGATGTCTGAGTTTGTGGCTGTTACTGTCACTGTCCCTACTGTCATTGGCTGATGACACACAAGGAGCAAACAGTCCACAATGCCCATTATTGGTGACATCACACAACTTAGTGCATGAGGCCTGAGGCCCAGATTAAACTGCAAGTTTTCGTATCAATATAAATTTCTTTTGGGCTGCAGTCTTATTGTATGCATGGTGGTATATGCATTCTTGTGAACTTCTGCTGTCATTCAATAGTTAAAGTGGTTGTCTATAAACATCAGATAAAAGCTGCTATCTGCAGCACTGCATATGCAGTGTTGTCATGGGCGTGCTGTGACATTGTAAAAAATTTGGTGGTCCGGCTATTGGGGCTCTTACAAAGAGTAGAATAGTCCCCCTACAGTTCATTAGTATGGGGGGTTCCGTTCTGGTAAGAAGCTGCAGGTTGAGCATGCCTCCTGCCTCTCCATTCAGTACCATAGGAGCACCTGATATTGCTGAACACAGCGATCAGGTTTCTCCCTCACTCCCATTCATGATCTGTGATGCTGCTGGAGTTACCTGAGCATTTTGCTCTGCAGTTTTCGGTGCTCCCATTTCCCCACTGATGTGGATCGGGATCACATTAAAACTTTGGGAAACTTCTTTTAGTATTCTGTCTATTGGCCACCTCCATTGTCACCCAGGGGAAAGCTCGGAGAATATATACCGCTTTACAGAAGGGTTCCCTGTTCTTTGATTGTTGTATTATTAGGAGTTTCCGATGCATGTTCCCTCCTCCGCTTGTTGACTTGTATTATGCGTCTGCTGAAATCTTGTTTGTGTTATTATGTTGTTAATAAAGGGTCTGTTAATAACATAAATAACCTGAATAGTTTTATATTAAAAAATAGATTTGCGTCTTACACATATTGCATTCCTCACAATATGTGTTTTGTAGAATAAATGGCGCATTATTTCCCCATTTAATTGGCTGCAGGTGATTGGTAGAACAAAGTCATGAATCACAAGTGGGTAGATTAAAATATTGTTGTAATTAAGCACTTTATTCATGGCGATTGAGGTATGGCGGTTTTGTTTACGTAGAGACGATCCTGTGTTCTGGTAAGTGAACGGCTTCATAAAGACAACATCGTAATTAGATGTTTCCTGCTGTTCCCGGATTATGGGAACAACCATTCTTTCTGATATGACTAAGGACAACTTGGCAGCTCCTAAGTTATGGATATTTGTATTCTTTCTTTTTTTTCTGTATCAAAGGCGGAAGCAAAGAAACTAGAAGACTCTGCGACTTATCTCAGCCTTCCCGCAACGAAGATTGAATTAGAAGAGAAAGGTCACTCAGCCACCGGGAAGAGCATGCAGAATCTGGGGAGCTGCACCATTAGCAAGGACTCTTTCCAGATCTCCACTCTTGTCTGCTCAACTAAACTCACACAAAATGGTATGACTAGGAATAATTGAGTTGTACTGAGGACACTTCCTCATGCTAAGGAGTAAGAAGGGCTCTGGAGGTGTTACCAGAGCCCCTCCTTGCTGTAACTTCAAAGGCTAATACATTTAGGAAGGAGCACTTGCATCAAGCATAGGGAGAGGGCAAAGGGCAGGAAGAGATGGACAGTGGGGCACATTTACTTACCCGTCCCTGGTGCGTTCCCCGATGTGCATTGTCTGACCAGAATGCACATCTGCCGCGATTGACTAAGATTGTGCACCCGATATCCTGCATGTGTGGCTTCCCCGCTCAGGTCCCTGGAGTTCACCTTCTTCTTCCTGGTGCATGTAAGTGCATTGTCCGTGTATAATGCGCTGTGCGGGGAGTCACTAAGATCGTGCGCCCGATATCCTGCATGTGTCACTTCCCCGCTCAGGTCCCTGGAGTTCACCATCTTCTTCCTGGTGCATTTAAGTGCATTGTCCGTGTATAATGTGCTGTGCGGGGAGTCACTAAGATCCTGCGCCCGATATCCTGCATGTATCGCTTCCCCGCTCAGGTCCGCTGTAGTTCACCATCTTCTTCCCGGTGTATGCAAGTGTTTGGTCTTGCGACACAATTTGAAAGTTAAATCCCTCGCTCAGTCGGATCGGGCATGATCTGTGCCAAAATCCGATCGCGTGCGACACAATCCCCTTCTAAATACCTGTCCCAGCGGCGCAAATCCCGAAAACGTTGGGAAGTCCGGCGGAAATGCGATCCGTGGACCCTTGGTAAATAAGCCCCAGTGTAGCAGCCTCTGAAGAGCTACTACAGCAGGGAAGGGCTCTGGTAATGCCCCCAAAGCCTTAATTCCAATTTATTGTAATTTTGAATCTACATTTAGATTTATGTTCTTGTCTAATAGTCTTCCTTCACTTTTTAGTTGATTTATTGGGGCTCTTGAAATGGCGCTCAAATACAAACCTACTACAACAGAATTTACGGCAGCTAATGAATGTCGACGGAGGGGAAGTTGTTAAGGTAAATTGCCAATCTAATTAGTATTTAATGCTCCGAGCGCTAGAGTCGAGCTCATTTACATGTAGAGAAAGACATTTACTTTATTGCCAGGCCTCACCTAGGGGCAGCCTGTTGGACACCATCTGCGTGGTGGTTGTACCTGTATAACTATTCTATGGTTTTGTATCTCCAGTTCTTGCAGGATACTCTGGACGCGCTGTTTAACATCATAATGGAAAACTCTGAGAGTGAGACGTTTGATATATTAGTCTTTGATGCCTTGGTAAGTTATATCAAAGGAAACACAGCGTTGGAGAACCCGGTATCATTTGTTGATGCGCTCGCTGCAGGAAAGCTGTTGTCTTGATTTGTCTACTTGAACAGAATTGCAATCTGTTTTGTTCTTGTATAGTGAGAGCTAGTGAGGAAATGTTAGTATGAAATATTGTAACTCTGGTTACTACAAATTAATTTTTCGGGTATATTGTGGAATGTTCTAAAAGGGAACTATGTTCAAAAATAAAAAAAAAAATTTGAAAAAATGTTGTCTTCGTTTCTAACACAGGTATTAATTGAACTGCCCTCGTGTGTGTATGTATATATATTTAATATACACATTTACTGTCTCAACAGTAACAATCTGTAAAAATCTTTAATGTTGTTCATGGTAATTGGTGTATTAGATAAAAAAAAGAGGTAAAAAAAGAACATAAAATAAGGAGAATTTTTTTTCTTGTTCCTGAAAATATAAATGACTGTAACTTATTAAAATTCTTCCAAAAGAAAAAGCAAGATTTATAGATTCGGATAGCGAATCTGCATGGAACTTCTTCAACTATGCCAAAACTTTCTTCAACTTTGTGTAGAAGGCAAAACTTTCTTATTCTCTGCAGACTGCTCTGTTTAATATGTGATGAACATGTTGCCTGGTTATGCTGCGCTTCTGATTTTCTGATATTCACTCAGAATGGACGTCCTGTGCTGCAGGCATATGCCGCGTGTGACAGAAGGCTCCCCAGCTCAGGATGTGCCTCCTACATACATGCATTATTGATAAGAGACACTTTTTATTTCTGTTGCAGGTATTCATTATTGGTCTGATTGCAGATCGCAAGTTTCAGCATTTCAACCCAGTCCTGGAAACTTACATAAAGAAGCACTTCAGTGCGACCTTGGCTTACACGTATGTTTAATCTTACCCCCCTATTAATAGATTGGTTGTGACAGTGCGAGCTCGATGCATGAATACCCAAGGAGCAACTAGGAGGTTAAAAATTTAGCACAAGTTTTTGACCTAATTAAAAAAAAAAAAAACGACAAATAGATGCAAAGGTCTTTTTTGCATTTACGTCTTGTTGTTATTCAGGTTAATTGCCTCTCTGTACAGGAATGTTGTGTTGGCTGGGAACCTCCGCCTGCCAATAGACAAGCATCAAAGTACTTAAACGGTTAATCAAAATTATGGTGAAAAAGTTCTGCTACCTGTTCACTCCATTACTGGTGTGTCCTACAATACAGGAAACGATAGGGGAAACCTGAAATGGGTCACCGATTTAAGTGAACGCTACCATTTTTGGTGGCTGTGAACTAGCCACAGAAGCTGCCATTACATTGGACACGATTATGGTGCAGTGAATACACCATGGGGGATATATTTATACAATTGCGCCACAATTCTAGTGGTTTTGCACCAAAAACGCTGTCTAAAATGCCTTGCACCTCAGTTATCAAGGCTTTTAGACCACTTTTTGGCAGCTTTCGGGGAGGTGTGGCCTTCGGGGAAATGGGCGTGGCCTCACGAGAAAGGGATGTGGTTTATGGAAAAGCATCAGAGCGCCCAAAATTCTGGCGCACAGTTTATAGACCAACTAAAAGTAGGTCTAAAGTAGAACCGACAGTCTTATCCTGCACCAGAATTCATTATGACCGGGATAAATCTGGCGCAGCAAAAGACAGCTAGAAACTGGCGGAACCTGAGACACATTGTTAAATCCTCCCCCATGCGTCACTGTACTGTGACCGAGAGGGGAACCCCCCCCCCATCTCCAACACGCTGCAACCTCCTCTGTCTTAAGAGGTGTGTAAGAGATAAACCCACATTATGGGCCCCGTGTGGTGTAAAAAGAACAAACACTTAGGGCAGATGCATAGGACAATGAACATCCAGGTCATGACTGCCTATTATTTTAAGGACTCTGCGACCAATCGGAGCATAATTATTCATGGAGCACTCATAGACTTTATATTTAATGAGGGGTCGTAGAAAACAGATGCCGGACTGATGTATGTTGGCTGTGAAAAACTAAAGGAAGTCTACAGATTTTTCACGGCTCAGTTTCGGCAGGTTTTCTGCAGGTATCCTTACCTGAGCGCTTACCTTCAGTACCGCACGACAACTCCCATCACCACCAGCATCTCTGTTACTGTACAGAGTCTCTCAGCAGGGATTTCACATCAAGAGCCCGAACCTGCTGAAGACGGCTCCAGGAGCTATAGCAATAGAAAGCAGCAGTGATGGGAGATGCTGTGCTGGACCCGAGGTAAGGCCCGTGGGAAGTGTAAAGTCTTTGTTATATTTTCATATATGTATGTGTAACCCCTCTAAAGGCGTTATACCAAGATTTTATATTATCTTCCATCCACTGTACTATCATAGTACAGTGAGTGAGGGCTAAATCAGGATGCTTCTTAAAAACTACAGTAAGATAATTTAATTAACCCTCAAACAATACAAATTGGTTGCAGGACTGTGCAGTATTTCACCAGGTTCAGCTGGCAAATAGGTAAAATGAAAAGGTAGTCGCGGAGTCGAGGAGTAAGCAAAGACCCAAAGCCTGCACTTGTATGAGATCTCTGCTTAATAGCTTTAGGGTTCTTGCCTTTCATTCTCAATCTCCATATCCCTGCCCATTGTTCCCATTAATTTGGATTATCCTCGTGTCTGTTCCAGAAAACTGACCAAGGTGTTAAAGAACTACGTGGACAATGCAGATAAACCCGGCATAACAGATCAAGTGTTCAAGGTCATGAAAGCCTTGGAATATATCTTCAAATTCATTGTCCGTTCAAGAATTTTGTTTATTCAGTAAGTATTTGGTTCATAACACACAAAGCGGAAATTGTCCAATAAATGGGTTTTCTTTACCGTTTCTATGCCGTTTTATAACATGACAGATGGAGCACAATTAACGAGGGATTCCGACCACAAGTTAACAAGTTACCCTCTAACTATATCATAAGTGTAATGTGCTGATGAGTGGCTGGACACCCATTGGTCACGAAAATAGTCTGTTTTACCCCAAATGAATGGAGTGACAGGATGGGTATGCACGCTGTCACTCCATTCACATTTTCTGGCACTGATGGAAGTAGCGGAGTACTGCCTATAGCTATCCCTCAGTGTCATAAAGATAAATTGCATTTGCAACCTGCTGCTCTATTTATTCGAGGGTCCACATTTCTGAGATCCGTGGTGGTCCCACTGCAATACCCCTTAAAGGCCCTTTCCTGTGCCCTGCAGGCAGTACCTGCTTTGAAACATTTAATGCTTGGTCCTCCAGAGTGAATTTTCTTTTTGGGGGGTGGTGTTTAATACATCTGTCTTGATTCTTGTCTAATTATTCTGGGTGGTGCTGTGGTGTCTAGATCTAAGACCCCATGCACACAAATCTCCGTCAGCTCCGTAGAGATGAATGGGGCAGCCTGCGCATGCGTGACTGGCTGCTCCAGTCATTTCTGGGGGCGACGGGGGTACATCGGACCGTCATTGTCGGGTTTCATAGGGGTCCTATCACTGAGACCAAGTTAGGCAGTATCCTGTGGATAGGGCATAACTTGCTTGGGTGGGACAACCCCTTTAAGTTTTTGCTGTCTTGTTCCTATGTAATTGCAGGATTCTTGGCGGATAATTTATTGTTATTTTTCAGATTGTATGAAAATAAGGGAGAAGCGGAGTTTATGGAATCTCTGCTGCAGCTCTTTAAGTCCATTAATGAGATGACAAGTAGCCAGACTGACCAGACCGTCATAGTCAAGGTAAATTGTAGCTGAAAAAAAAGGTTTCTCCTTTATTTGTGCAGCAGCTTGCTTTGTAAAGGTGTTTGTCCAGAAATATGGGAACCCCCCCCCCCCCTCCCAAAAAAAAAAAACTGCACCAAACCTGTATACAGGACATGTGTGGTATTGCAATTGAGCCCCAATAATTCAGATGAAGTGAAATTCTAAATACAACACAGAACCATATGTGATACTGTTTATGGAAGGAAGCACACATGTTTCTGAACAATCCCTTTAAGGGGTTTATCCGTTTTTTTTTCCTCAAAGAGGATCTATCTGATCTCCTGATCAGTCAATAATTCTACAAATATCAGGTGAGGTATCAGATGTTGTTTGAAACCTTTTTTTTTCTTTTTTGTTGTATGTAAAGATGGGAGATATGTGACCCCCTGTCCCATAACTGCTATGTATGGGGAGGCTACCAAAAATGTGGTGTAAAATGTCAACCTATAAACTCCAGCTCTATCACAGCACTTGTCACACCTGCTTTTATAAATTCACAGAAATGAACGACGAGACTTTTTCTATGTATGGCAACAGTATGGGGACTACAATTCTGTTTTCCAGGTAGTGGAAGGTCCTTGAGGAGACATTTACATGTATAAACACATATGGCTTTTCTTTTAGGGTGTATATGTTTCCCAAACAAGAGTACCATATATACTCCGAGGACCCTAATTTTACCACAAAAAAATGGGAAATCCTATTGACTCGAGTATAAACCTAGGGTGGGAATTATACATTATATAGGTAGCCAGCCCCAGTATATAGTATCCCCTCAGTATATATGGTTGGCCCCCTCTTCCCCAATATATACGGCTAGCCCCCGTGCCCCAATATATACGGCTAGCCCCCCGTGCCCCAATATATACGGCTAGCCCCCCGTGCCCCAATATATACGGCTAGCCCCCCTTGCCCCAATATATACGGCTAGCCCCCCTTGCCCCAATATATACGGCTAGCCCCCCGTGTTGCCCCAATATATATACGGCTAGCCCCCCCTGCCCCAATATATATACGGCTAGCCCCAGTTTTCCCAATTCATAAAAAAAAGGTCAAAACTCACCTTTCCTTTCCCTCCCCCTTCGCAAGACCAAATTAGAGAAGACCTGTGGGGGGAGGGGGGGTTTAGGTGAGTAATGACTTTGATGATTTTTTTTTAATTGAGTATAAGCCGAGTTTTTTTGTGCTAAAAAAAACTCTGCTTATACTCGAGTATATACGGTATTCCTTCAAAGGATTTTATATAGAGAGACCAAACACCACAACACTCCAAGTATTTCAGTTCAAAATGAAAGCACTTTTATTCCCATATAGTTATCTAGTGAGTTTATATAAATGCATTGTCCTGGTTGTAATTATATATAAATTATTTCGGCAGTTTTGTGCTTTATGATTTGCTCACTTACTACTTATCTCTATAGGGAATAAGGCAGCAGAGACTCCTGCTACAGGCTGTGATTGTGGAGCTGTAGAATTACATTACAGGAAGTTATCACAGAGATTTTTTGGGAATGGAGAGAAGGTTTTTTTCATGTTTGCGGTGTATTAAAAGCGTAAGGGTGAAAAGAGATCCCTCTCTGTATTTAAAGACCACATATTACTGATCTTTCATTCATTTATAAGTCTTCATTGGGGGGAAAATACACCAGAAAACTGCAATAGGAAAACGCTCCATATCAAAGAGTTTGATACGAGCCCCGTAAGAAAGTCGTGTGAAACGCTGCGGGCTATGTAAACCTTTCTTTTTTCCCAGGGTAGTCAGTAGAATTTAAGATTTCTTGCTTTTCACATAGTGATTAGCATGTCCGCGCAGGAAAGAGAGAAAACCAATGGTTAGTTTGATTAATATCAAGCAGCAAAATGGATTCACAGCTGTGCACGGGAGGGGGTGGGGAGGTGGGGGGAACAATTCCAGATTTCGCATCGGCCTATTTCACTGACCTGAAAAAAAAAAGGCGTCTCTAATCAGGGAATGACTTATAGGTTTATGTAAATGGGTTTTTGTTTTTCATCTCCTCCACTTAAGAACTTTAATGCCAATCAATTCACGTTGAAGGTTCATTTGTAAATGGCAACAAGGTTCCATTTATTTTAAGTATTGGGGATAGATTGGCAACTATTGATCATGTACTTACATTTTCTCCAAAGGCAAACAACGGTGAATGTATTTCTCTTACACGTAGAGCCCTGGTGCATGTGACTAGGAAAGGCCTTATGTTTTCCATGGTAAATGCTGCATTGCAATCCTTGTGCACTTCCCAAAGTCTGACGTATTCCCACTGTTCTCCGGAGACTATTGCCGTTACTAGTATTAAAAATAAACAGAATCTGAAAACGTGAAGAAGTGCGAATTCAACCAAATGGTGCAGATGATAATAATAAACTTTGTAATATACTTTATGAACCCCTTAATGGCGTGTGACGTATCAGTATGTCCCATGTCTGTTACTGGAGTATGGAGAGGAGCCCTCTCCATAGAAGCTGGGTGTTTGCTGCATATTGCACAGATATTAAGCCTTTGCTTGCCGCTGGCACATTCGTAACTGTGTTATGTAAGTATATGGTAGGATAGATCAGACAACCTAGGGGTAACCTAGTAACCTAGTGGGGTCTTAAACAGTAAAAATAAAATAAAAAAGTTAAAATGTAAAAATGAACAGATGAAATCATAAACATGATGGGAATCGCCACATCCCTAAAGTCCCGACCTATCAAAATATAATAACGGTTATTCCCGGTGTTGAACCCAGTAACGGAAAATATCGCTCACCAGATCCACTTCGATCCCATAGATTGGCTGAAGTGGTCAGGTGCCTTTTTAAAAACCTTTAGCCGGTTATAAAGGGAACCTGGGACCTCATTTTCACTAAAAGCAGGTTGCAAAAACCCATCACACCTGCAGTGCACATCTGCCTTTCTGCTTTTTCTTAACATTTGCATTACAATATAATTGTGTGTTACAACCTTGCATCCTGGCAGAATTCTCTGTTTAGTCCCAGGGGTTGGGCTTTGGTTTGGATGTATCTCATAAAACAACATGTAACCTGTTCTGTGCTGCAGACTCCTCAGTTCTCAGCCCCCACCCTGTGCTCCTCCCTCTTGTTTCTTCACAAAGCTCACAGCCTGATGACATCAGTGGGAGAGGGATGAGCTGTAACGGAGCACAAAGGTGGAGGCAGAGATCTGAGGAGTCTGCAGCATAGACAAGTCACTTGTCTTTTGAAAAGCAGCCAATCCAAAGCCCAACCCCTAGGACTACACAGGGGATTCTGTCAGAATATTAAGAATAATATTATTATTCTTATTCCCGGGATACGCCTTTAAGTAGATAGACCTCTGTAAACCATGAAAAGTCATGGCGCTTGGCTCTGCATCGTTGCCCCTTCAAACAGCTGATACATATGAGGTGCCCAGAGTCAGATCCTCCCTGTTCTTATATTGATGGCCGGTCATTCCTTCAAAGAAACCATGATCGATTAGAAAGCGATCGCAGACAGCGGATATTACTGCAGTACAACGAGCCCTGGACATTCTGCTCTGTGGCCAATAATCAAGGAAGAACATTGAGGATCACCAAAGACGTCCACGTTTATTCCCTTCAGTCTTATTTAATAACAAATTCATGTGAGTGATATTTCTATGTGATCGGGGCCGACCGCAAATTATCCAATTATAGCGAGAAATAAAAAGGAGTGTAAGCAGCGGTCACCTCTGTGGCCCCTTACGTGACCTTGGTGCATTGACGGCTTCTCTGGGTATTGATCTTTAACCTCTGGGGGACTTGAGCAGGTTTTGGACACAGGAATAACATTAACCCTCCAGTAGCCGAGATCTTAGTGTAGAGTATATGGCAGATTGTAAGTATTACATATCTAAGGTTTACCAGGGAAACCTGATTAGAGTCGTGTATTGACTGTAAGACGTAATGAAGCTGACACCTCTGATTAATACAATGTGTGATGTACATTAATAACCCACATATGGAGATGCGGCTGAGCTGAAACGCTTTGTCTTATCTAAAATATTTTTATTATTGGTATTTGATGGGGGATCATAACTATGTAGAGTGGAGTCCAGCCTTTATTATGTCCATGATGGATGTGGTTGTTTTGTGCTAAAGGGGTATTCCTAACCTAAGGACAAGGGGGCGCCATCACTCTTCTCCTCTGAGAACAGTCTATCCTCCTCAGCCGGAGTGAAGGACACGCTCCGGTACGGCGCCGTGAGGCCATTGAAGTGTATGGGGGATGTGTATAGGTCCCCCATACGTTCCTGTGAATGTAGCCTAACAGTTTGCATTACTGCTGTCAATCATCCTACAATTGGAATAAAAGTGGGGTTAGGGTGAATGAATGAAAAGAATTGTTAGGAAATGAACTAAACAATAAAGAACCTTCTGATAAAAAGTTAAAAATCCATTTACAAGACTAGAGAGGCTTCTATATCAATCAATTGGAGCAACAACTGGTTCGGACTGATTCAATTCAGACCCGAAACTTCTTCTCTTTTGAAGTATTTGGCGAATCTTCAGTGAATTGAATCCTAATGAATTTGCTCATCTCTGATTAGGTTAGTGGGCGTATTACCTATTGTCTAAGGAGTTTTCACTGGCTGATATAGAGCGAGAAAGGGATCAGGCAGTGGAACTTCTGCATGTCCAATCCTTTTTTTTTTTTTAGCCTATTGAGGAATAAGTGAGGTCTGCATACCCCTGCCAGTCGGTTGCTTGAAGCGGTCACTGTTTTCTTGTTCCCAAATATATATATATTATCGTCTGTGTATATACTCGAGTATAAGCCTAGTTTTTCAGCACAAAAAAAGTGCTGAAAACCCAAACTTGGCTTATACTCGAGTAAAAAAATATAGGTTTTACCAGGTTTTTGTGGTTAAATTAGGGGCCTCGGCTTATACTTGGGTCTGCAGCACTTGAGTATATGGTGAATATATATGTGTGTGTATATAAGTAAATATATTTGTATATAATAATGGGATTGATCTTCTGTGAAGTGCTAAGTGCATATACAGGCGGTCCCCTACTTAAGGACACCCGACTTACAGACGACCCCTAGTTACAGACAGACCCCTCTGCCCACTGTGACCTCTGGTGACCTCTCTGGATGTTACTATAGTCCCCAGGCTGCAATGATCAGCTGTAAGGTGTCTCTAATGAAGATTTATTGATAATCCTTGGTCCCATTACAGAAAAAAAAATTTAAACTTTGATTGTCACTGGGGCAAAAAAATGTTTTTGTCTGGACCAACAATTATAAAATATACAGTTTCGACTTGCATACAAATTCAACTTAAGTACAAACCTATGGACCCTATCTTGTATGTAACCTGGGACTGCCTGTAGTTGTATTTGTAGCCATGGCCCTTCCAGTCGAGGTCTCGTTTTCTATCATATCGGTAGGTTTGCTGCTGACACGGGTCTCCGATGTTTAGACTTACAAGTCATTAGACAATTGCACAGGGTTATTATATCTCGTTGTTCCAATCCCCGTCATTCTCTGCCGCTCATCAGTCTGACGCTCACTGATATTTTTAACACCATCAGGAACATTTTACAGAATTTGCCATTAATCGATGTCACATTTTGACCTCTTTTCCATCTCATTTCCTGTTGCTACAGTAAGTCCCGCACAGTTTCAGGTCATCCGTCCAAGTTTCTTGTTGTAGTTTCTTGTTGTAGTTTCTTGTACATTTGAGCCCTTTTGTGCTGATGTGTTCCTTACTATTACATATAATGAATTGAATTGCAAATGGGGGAAAACACTGAGAAGATTTAAATATTAACCATTAAAGGGTTTTTTTCCCCACATTCAATGGTTAAAAAAAAAAAAAAACCTACTAAGGCCCTATCCACATGACTGTGTGGGGGCGGTGATACGGCCGCACAATGTGTGGCAGTATCACGTTTGCCATTAAAGGTTTATAGCTCCTGGCCGCGGTGCAGTGAGCACACTGTGACGGAGCCGGGCTGTTCAGCTTTCTATGGAGATGGGATGGGTGAGGAGCACTCGGCCATCCTTTCTCCTCCTCCTGACCATGTTCTCTCCTCCTCCCGACCTTGTTCTCTCCTCCTCCTGACCTTGTTCTCTCCTCCTTCCGGACCTTGTTCTCTCCTCCTCCCGACCTTGTTCTCTCCTCCTCCCAACCTTGTTCTCTCCTCCTCCTCCCTGCAAGCACATATTAGTGTGAATGGGGCCTTACCCTTCTCTGGCTCCCGGTTCCTGTTTAGCTCCTATACTCCAGTTTCAGGCAGTGGGTCTCGGCAAATGCTCAGGGGGCTCACAGCTTTGTCTAATGATTGGCCTGGACTTCTGTTTTGGGGGATTTACTTCCTTTGTTGTCTCCTGATCCAAGGAGGCTACTCATTGGGCAAACTGGGTCTCGCAATGCCCCCCCCCCTTCCCCCACAACTTCCATTCTGGCGCATGGCCAGTTAAGTACGGTATTATTATTATTAATTTTTGTGTTTTATTCTTGTTCTTCTTTTTTTAAATTCTAATAATTTAAAATAAAACAGGGTTTTTTTTGGTGCCATATAAAATCACAAAATATGGTAAAAATATGCGTAAGATAATTAACGGTTAGAGGTTTATGGTTTATTTTAAAACCAATCATTTTGTTGTAGACATCCAGGCATCACAGTTGGTCACAAAGGGGTTAATCTTTTACCATTCTATTCTTCTAGTTTATAAGCGTGTATTGTTTTTTATTATTTTCAGTTTGGGGTTGTATTTAGTTGCCCTAAAGTAATAAAAAGCTGTAGTTCTACGACTGTGGATTACGTTTCCTAGTTTTTTTTGTATTTATATTAAACGTAAACCTGTTTCCTCTGGAGAAGGCTGCACGAGGCTTTTCATGTTCTATTTATGTCACATCTATCTATTTTATGTTGTTTTTTATGATTGTGTGTCGATTCCCATTTGTACTTTTGTGTTCAATTTTTAATCGCCATTGACCAATCTACACTTCACACAAAATAAAATTTCATTCATATGAATCACAAATTTATGTTCTCGCCCCACACGACCAAAGTCGGAATTACCTATTTTTACTTGGGGCAAATGAAAGGAAGAATTTTTTTAATTTATTTTTTTAGTTTAATCATTTCTGTCCTGTTCTCCCATTGAGGGTTTTCCAGGCATATATTGATAGAGTGAAGAAAATTTTTCTACCCCCATCAAAAGATTTTCTGTTTCATGTATGATAAAAGATGTTCCCCTGGAGGGAGGAGACGGACTGCGATCATGATAAAGGTTATTTATTATTACACACCTTGCGCCGACTCTTAGATCCGACACCTGAGAGTAGAATTAATCGCCAGAGAGAAGTTGCTGCAATTTTAAGTAGATTTTTTTTTTTTTGCGGCTGTTTTTGGTTTTTTTTTTCCCTACCTTTTTAGATGCATCTGTATCTTTTCTTTCAACCTTTTGAGATGCGTCATGCTTTAAAAATTGTAATAATAAAACTAGTTAACAATGCGACTCTTCCCAGGGAGCTGCACTGAAATACCTGCCAACCATCGTGAATGACGTCAAGCTTGTGTTTGATCCTAAGGAGTTGAGGTAAGTTCTACTGCTACCCACTACTACCTAATACTACTACTTACTACTACCTAATACTACTACTTACTACTACCTACTACTACCTACTACCCTAATACTACTACTTACTACTACCTACTACTACCTAATACTACTACTTACCTACTCCTACCCATACTACTACTCTACACTACTACTACTATACACTACTTACTACTACCTATACTACTCACTCCTACTAACACGTCACTACTACCTAACTACTACTACTATACTCTCGACTACATACTACTACTACTCTAGCCTATACTACTACTTACTACTACCTACTACTACCTAATACTACTACTTACTACTACCACTACTACCTAATACTACTACTTACTACTACCTACTACAGCCCAAAGGGGGCTAATAGCGCTACCTACCTTACTTACTACTACCTAATACTAGTCCTACTTACTACTACCTAATACTACTTACTACTACCTACTACTACCTAATACTACTACCTACTACTACTACTACCTTATACTACTAACCTACTACTACTACCTTGTACTACCTACTACTACTACCGTTGTACTACCTACTACTACTGACTTGTACTACCTACTACTCTACCTTGTACTACCTACTACTACTACCTTGTACTACCTACTACTACTAGCCTTTTACTACCTACTACTACTACCTTTACTACCTACTACTACTACCTTGTACTAACCTAATATACTACCTTGTACACCTAATACTACTACCTACTACTACTACTACTTACCTTGTACTACTTACTACTACTTAATACTACTACCTACTACTACTACCTTGTAGCTACCTACTACTACCTTGTACTACTTACTACTACCTACTACTACCTTGTACTACTACTACCTAATACTACTACCTACTACGACTACCTTGTCTACTACCTACTACTACTACTACCTTGTACTCCTACTACTACTACTACCTTGTACTACTTACTACTACCTACTACTACTACCTTGTACTACTTACTACTACCTACTACTACTACCTTGTACTACTTACTACTACCTACTACTACCTTGTACTACTTACTCCTATATACTACCTACTACTACTACTACCTTGTACTACTTACTACTACCTACTACTACCTTGTACTACTTACTACTACCTACTACTACCTGCTACTACTACTACCTAATACTACTACCTACTACTACTACCTTGTACTACTTACTACTACTACTACCTTGTACTACTTACTATACCTACTACTACTACCTTGTACTACTTACTACTACCTACTACTACCTTGTACTACTACTACTACTACCTAACTACTAACCTACCTACTACTACTACCTGTACTACTTAACTACTACCTCTACTACCTTGTACTACTTACTACTACCTACTACTACCTTGTACTACTTACTACTACCTAATACTACTTACTACTACCTACTACTACTACTACTACTTCTACTTACTACTACTACTTACTACCTACTACTACTCTACTGACCTATACTACTACCTAATACTACTACCTACTACTACTACCTTGTACTACTACCTGTACTACTACTAATACTACTACTACTACCTTGTACTACTTACTACTACCTACTACTTACTAACCGTAACTATCTTGGATACTTACTACTACCTACTACTACTACCTTGTACTACTTACTACTACCTACTACTACCTTGTACTACTTACTACTACCTACTACTACTACCTTGTACTACTTACTACTACCTACTACTACTACCTTGTACTACTTACTACTACCTACTACTACTACCTTGTACTACTTACTACTACCTACTACTACTTTACTACTTACTACTACTACTACTACTACCCTTTTACTACTTACTACTACCTTGTACTACTTACTATACTTGTACTACTACTACCTTGTACTAACTTACTACTACCTTGTACTACTTAACTACGTACACTTACTACTACTTGTACTACTTTTACTAACTGTACTACTTACTACTACCTTGTACTAATTACTACTACTATTACTGTTACTACTACTCCCTCTTGTGTTAGAAGTTCTTCGGATCAATATTTTTACATTAGGTTTCTTTCATTTTTATTTACACCTATCATTCCTCTTTCCGTACCCCCTATCAAGTGTCGCCTCTTGTCTGCCGGCTTCGATGGTCTTGTGAGGTCTTATTGAAGACATGCACCCGCTACAGCGGCTGCCACCTGTAATAGGGCTCATGCACATGTGAAAAATCATGGTCCTTGTCCATTCGAATGTGCCAACTGCACCGCAAATCCATGCAGGACCTGCCCACAAGCGGCCTCAGACCTTAGACCTTGTTTATAGAAGTTCCAATGGGGGCTCCATGGCAGTCATGTGCATGAGGCCTTAAATCTAATATCATCATTCCACAAATAAGTTGTTCACTTTGTACAGAATTTCTGTGGTTGCCCATCCTTAAAGTGGTCGTCCACTTTCAGAAAATATTGAGTTCTACAATTTTCCACTATACTTTCTTTACATTCCTCCTTGCTGTCCTATGGAAAGCTTATATGTTTTCTTCTAGCGCATAGAAATCTGTCCTTGGTCATGTGATGTCACCACAGGTGCATGGATCGTTGTGTACCTGGTCATGTGATGTTACACAGTGCATGGCTTTGTTTATCCCTGGTCATGTGATGTCACCACGGTCATGGCTTGTTATATCCCCGGTCATGTGAGGTCACACAGGTGCACGCTCATATATCCCTGGTCATGTCAGGTCACACAGGTTGCACGGCTCATTATATCCCTGGTCATTCAGGTCACACAGGTGCACGGCTCATTATATCCTGGTCATGTCAGGTCACACAGGTGCACGGCTCGTTATATCCCTGGTCATGTCAGGTCACCAGGTGCACGGCTCGTTATAATCCCTGGTCATGTCAGGTCACACAGGTGCACGGCTCGTTATACTCCCTGGTCATGTCAGGTCACACAGGTGCACGGCTCGTTTATCCCTGGTTCATGTCAGGTCACACAGGTGCAACGGCTCGTTATATCCCTGGTCATGTCAGTTCACACAGGTGCACGCCTCGTTATATCCCGGCATGTCAGGTCACACAGGTGCACGCTCGTATATCCCTGTCATGTCAGTCACACAGGTGCACGGCTCGTTAATCCCTGGTCATGTCAGGTCACACAGGTGCACGGCCGTTATATCCCTGGTCATGTCAGGTCCACACCGTGCAGGGCTCGTTATATCCCTGGTCATGTCACACAGGAGCACGGCTCGTTATATCCCTGGTCATGTCACACAGGTGCACGGCTCGTTATATCCCTGGTCATGGTCAGGTCACACAGGTGCACGGCTCGTTATATCCCTGGTCATGTCACACAGGTGCACGGCTCGTTATATCCCTGGTCATGTCATGTCACACAGGTGCACGGCTCGTTATATCCCTGGTCATGTCAGGTCACACAGGTGCACGGCTCGTTATATCCCTGGTCATGTCAGGTCACACAGGTGCACGGCTCGTTATATCCCTGGTCATGTCAGGTCACACAGGTGCACGGCTCATTATATCTCCGTTCATGTGATGTCACACGGCTTGTTAGTAACTCAGAGTAATCATAGTTGTGTGACCTCAGATGTACATGCAGAGATTTCTATGCACTGGAAGTAAACAATGAAGCTTCCTATAGAATGACAGCAAGCAGAGATCTAGAAAAGCAGGAGGATTTCATAAAGTATATTAGAAAACTGTATCACTTTTCATTACATAAACCATATTGATTATTTGTTGAACGTGGATGACCCCTTTAAGGACATAAATTATTGGCTGTGATGCATATGTATTGTAGTGATGCTCCAGAGACCTGATTTTCTAAAAGGGTTTTTCCTTCCAAAGATTTTTTCAGAACCCAAATTTTGGTTGGTTCCGTTCTTCAGTGTAGCAGTTTTCCTCGGCCAGGGCTCCGGATTGTGCGCCCTCCTAGTTGGCGCCTGGGGCAAGGTCCTGCAGTTGGGTACTTGATTAGACTTGGGCTGATTATGATTTGTTATAGATGGTGAAACTCTGGTTTTCTCAAAATTATGCACCAAATTAAGCAAATTTTCAAACCTTTCTGTGCTGATGTGTATAACCGGGGTAACCAGGATGATTTGTGTCCTGGGGACAGGTCATTTGTATTTTGCGTGCGTCTTCCTGTGAATACCCAGAGATTATGTGACTATTATCTGGTAGATTTACAGTGACACAGAACTATACACTTATGTTAATAATTGGAGAAAGGGAGGGCAAATTACCGGCTGGGGTATAGTGAAATATCAATAGGTTCTTAGTGCGCTGAGACATTATATCTTGTGTGTTGTATAAAGCAGATCTGTCCTCTCGGTATATTTCGTGTTACAGCTGCAGGTCTATATATGTAGTGGCCAAAATGATAGAACTGAACCAATACTAGGAATACTTAGTTTACGATTGACCAGCAACTCTGTGATCGTAGTGTTAAAAAGTTGCTTACTGTATTGTATAAATGGCAAACTTGTCTGATTATCTTTCGCATTTCAAGTCTATTTGGGCCTTTAGTTATAGATTGGACTGAGCCGTAACCGGGCCTCTTGACTAATGGACACAGCGCCTCCAGTGGCGCATTCGCAGGGGTGCAGGGTGCTTGTATCTGAAGTTGTTCCCCTAAGAATAAGGGATACATTCCATAATCCACAATATCCCTTTAAAGGTACCACAAGGCCCATTCAGCATTGGTGCCCTTCCATACCTCGGGACCCTCCTGACCCTTGTTATTTGCTTCACTTTTTTACGTGGTGATCAATAATCCTTTCAGACCTCACCTCACTTTCTTTTCCACAGCAAACTATTTACCGACTTCATTGTGAACGTTCCCCGAGATCGCCTGGTGCGGCAGAAGCTTTACTGCCTTATAGAGATCGTGCACAGCGACCTTTTCACTCAGCTCGGTAAGAAGGGGGTGGTCCAATGCCAATGCCTTGTATGTGTGATGATAATTACTTACCTGAAGGAGACCTACCATAAGTAGCATCAAGGTCACTGCCAACATTGGGCTGCGGCGGAATACCATATTTTTTGGACTATAAGGCGCACAAAAAATCCTTTTGATTTTCTCTGAAATAAAAGGTGCACCTTATATATGAACCGCACTTACATACAATAGCTGCCTTGAACTGTGCACAGGTGTGCCACCTGCTGGTCATTAATCCTTATAATCAGGTGCGCCTTATAATCCGGTGCTCCTTATATATGAACCTAGACGTTTTAGCAGGCATTTATTGATGATGCGCCTTATAATCCGGTGGACCTTATAGTCTAAAACAAATACTGTAATCACATTGATGTAATGTCTGTTATTATGTAACACATTTTCATACCTGTATCGCTTTCATTACACTGCTATGAGCTTTACTGCTTGGGAGGTTGTCTTATACGTATTAGGCTGCATTCACACAGTCGTATGGGGGACATATATTTACGGCCTACATATATACGTCGGATATATGTCCCCCGTAGACTGCAATGGGCCCACGGTACCGTACGGAGCAGTATGGTGCCGCACAAGTGCGGCACCGTACTGTTCTGCACCCCGTGAAAAGATCGGACATGTCCGATCTGTCCCCGAAATACAGCACCGTGCCCCATGTTTCTCTGTGGAGAGGGGCGCTGCTCCTCTCCCCGGTGCAAACGTGTGCCCGGCGTGTTGCGGTACGACGGGCACGCTTTAGTGAATGTAGCCTTAGACACATAGGTTTTCTATAATTGGTCTTGACTCCAAACTCGAGCAAGTTGTCAGGGATAAGTGTCTGATTGTAAACAGTGGTGAAGGGGTCAAGTCTTTTACTGTAAGCATGACTGCTGAGGCCCCCAGTGATCACAAGAATGGGGTCTACCTGTACTCCATGCTGAATGGAGAGGTGGGGTGTATGCTTGTCCAGGCTTGATTCACTTCTATGATGTGGAGGTGAATGAAGCTGTGGTCATGCATGTGAATAATCACTTGACGGCCAATGGCCCCCATTCTCGTCATCTCTTGGGGTTTTAATGGTTTGATCCCATGCAATCGGATAAATATACTTTATCTTGTTAGGAAATAATTTAGAAATACATTAGTTGATTGATGAGTGCATAAAGGGTTTTCCCAACAAAAGATATTTTATGACCCAGTCTTGCATCTTCCGGGCGTAGTTGAGATTCTTTTTTAAAGCTTTTCTGATATGAGCTTCAGATTTGGCAGAATATGGACTGTAGAAGTGGTGACTGTATTAAAGATAATAACCTCTTATTACACAGTCTGAGGATGCGTCCGCTGCGACCTAAGTATTTTATAATATCATGAGATGCGTCTGTTTTAGGGCTTTTTCTTTATTGTTCGTTTGCTTTGTCTTCAGAGTGCAGGGAAATCTTACTGCCAATGATGACGGAGCAGCTGAAGCATCACCTGGAGAGACAGGAGGAACTTGAAGCTTGTTGCCAACTGCTCAGCAACATCCTGGAAGTACTTTACAGGAAAGACGTGGTTAGTAATAAGGAAAAATTCACTCCCGTTAACCGACTTGTACCATTATTCTTTTATTTATTTATTTTTTGTATCCAATTCACCATGTTGTTCAGATACTCATCTTATCCATGTGCCTGGGTGATTAGCGGTAAAGGAAATCTACCTTTGAAATTCATCCTGATAAATGTCCTGAGGGACATTACTCATAAACCCAGGCACCGTGACTGTGGTATCTTCTTATATTCCTAATCCATGGTCTCCTTCCTTCCAAAATCAACTTTCTTAATTATGCTAATGAGTCTGAAGGGCTATGGGCATGTTACAAAAAAACACACAGTGGGAGGGAAGTTGATTTTAGAAGGAAGGAGACCAAGGCGGGATTTTGGGCGGGTTTAGGGGCGGTGACTGCCCCATGACGCGTGGCAATCACCGCTGGCCTATGGAACAAGGGGGGCGTTCCGTAGATGAGGCAGCGCCTCGGACCGCCACTTCATGAATACGTCGGACCGCTTTGAGAGTGGTCCAGTATTTAAATTGTACTCCGCTGCAGTGTTAGAATGATAGCCTTATCGCAAACCTCCAATAACGCCATCTAACGCTGCAGTGTTTGTTTTAGCACAAGGAGCTTCTAGGGTGCAAATTTCTAGGTGACAGGTCCTCTTTAAAGGCAAACATTCCTCATTTAAAGACCATATTTAAGGTTATATACAAGTACATGTAATACAGGACAGCATATTTGCATTATAAACAAAACACATCATTTGTCCCGATGTGCTAAACCTCCGTTTATGAGATTTTCTTTTTCCACTTCATGTCATTACTCATTCTGTTGGAATAGGATGGAGAAATGGAGACAAATTGCTGTTGCAAAAGGATACTGCCGTTTATTTCAGTTTTTAGAAAGTCAATGTAAAGCTTACAGCTTAAGTCAAAACATATTCAGATCATAAATATATTACAAGATTATAAAAATAGAATAAAATGCACGTTGTAAAGACTTGTTTAAGCCCCGCGACTTCAGCGTCCTAATTCTACCGTACAGACGACTCCCAATTTATCGCCACTGAATATTAGCGCTGCCATTCGAAGACAATCTGCATTAGCATTTCATCGAACACAAATATCTAATTATTTCGGTATTTCATTTTTCTGGTACAGGGTCCAACACAACGACACGTTCAGATTATAATGGAGAAACTTCTGAGGACTGTAAACAGGACCGTGATCTCCATGGGGCGGGATTCGGAGCTCATTGTAAGTAAACAAAAATTTTAGATTTTGAGTTTTTGTAATCTATTCTTCTTTTATATACTTGCATTCTTATGTTTACATTCAGTGCTTGCACACAGAGCTCATTCTCAGCGACCTACTGTACTGTGAATGTAAAGAATGCAAATATATAAAAAATACTCTCTAAATTCCGGGTTACTAGAGATATGAACCTTGTTGTTGCAAAGCTTTGTGCACCCGAGCCAAACAGACCCCATTGTAGGGCGAGTTTCTACAATGGAATTTGATGCTGATCCACTGAAAACTTTACATCAATTCTATGTGGCTTTGTTTTTCTGTATTTGCCGGCTGAAGTTTGGCCACATTGTGGTCACTAAAATGATTAAAACTGATAGGGGCTTCATGCGATTCTGCAGATCAGCAATGACATTTGATAAAATCTCTTTTAGCCTGCATTGTAACAGCAGAAAACTTAACGCATATCAATCACATGTGGACGTTCCCTAAAGAAATGTTATGGGCCTTCTGCACCCTCTGAGCTCAAAAAATTAAAATGCATGCAAAGCCTCTATGAAGATTGTGGTCCTTTTTCAGTTATTTTCAATCGTTGGCAACACATTTTGTGTAGTAAGTTGCAACATATGGCAACACACTCAATCTGCCTAGGCAGCTCCTTGTATCACATTTTCACCAATGGGGTTGAATATGTTATTTTCTGCCAGATCATCAAGGGGATCTTTCCTGATTTATGCAAAATAGAACTAGATCTATAAAATCCTTGAAGTAGTCCACAAGTGAATTTTGACTGCTTTGAAATCAAATACTCTTAAGGAAACTTTACACTTTGAATACGTGCTGTCGATTCTCAAATTTGTTAACTAATGCTAAAAATTTGGGTTCCCCAATGCTGAATGGTTGAAACATAATGTCAGATTTTTGTGCCCTGGATGTTTAGTTGTTCCTTTTTAAAGTGTCATTGTGTTACCGTAATCTATGTTTTTGTGTTCTTTTAGTAAAAATATTTTATATATTTTTTTACATTTTTATATCTTATATTGAATTACTGTTACCAGTCTAAATCTTAAAAAAACAGTATCTCTAGTTATTGCTTATTGAGACAGATTTGCAGTCCATAAATACTCTGAATTTATTTAACCGAACAATTGTTGAATTTAATAAAGTTTTATTAGTACAGAAGCAAGGACCTGCATCTTAAAGAGGACCTTTCTCTAACTGTAGTATTGTTGTCTATTTTAATAGTTGTTTATAAGTTGTTTCTGTTTTGAAGGCAAAAATGGCGCTGACTGGTCGTGGCTTCGTTTAAAATATTTTGTTCTTTCAAAGATAAAATATCCGTCAGAACAATCAAAAAATAAAAGTATAAGAACAACACGTTTCGCGCTTGGACCAAGCGGTTCATCTGTTCTTATACTTTTGTTTTTCTTTTGTCCTGATGGATATTTTATTTTTGGAAAAATTAATTGTTTTAAAGCACAGCCATGATGTATCATCGCCATTTTAGCGTTCAAAACAGAAACCTCCCGCACGGGATATCGACTTACTACTGGGAACTGTATCAGCCTTGGAGAAGAAACAGAACCACGAACGTGGCAGCAGTAAAAGGTCTCTCTTATAAAAGCAACACTAGGAGTTGTGTCCTACATGCAACTCCGTCAGGTTAGTAGTTTATCACACTACTAAATCATTGTATTTCCAAAGGGTAATGCACTATAGAAGCGACCCTTGTCTCCCCTATTTTTTCAGTATCTAAAATGTACATTTTAGATCCCTATCCTATACACTTTCAATCCTTCATTTCTTAAAGGGAGCTTAACACAATGAATCTCCATATCAAACCAACAACAGGACACTGCAAAGGGGCAGGAGCTAAGCACCATCGTAAGCTTTAGGCCTCATTCATACGGACGTTGGGGTGGGGCGTATATACGGCGACTTGTATACGTCCCCCGTAAGCCGGCAATGGGCGCACATCGCCGTATGGAGCGGCACCGTACCGTTCCGTAGCCGTGATAAGATGGGACTCTCCTTCTCACCCCGGCGCCGACTGACGTGTGCTTGTCGTACCGTAGTATGGCGGGCACACGTCAGTGTGAATTCAACCTTAGTTAGCCAGGTAGATTCCAGAATAAATATGCATATTAGGCCCGAAACCGAAAAAGGCTCCACCTCCAACTTCTAATTACCTCCTGTATTCACTTGATTGACAGCATCCTACAGCCACGACACTGCTCTGTCATGACCCCAACCCTGTTGCGCTCCCATTACACTTGAATCTCTTGCATATTTAAGAAAAACTAATTTTTTATTAGTTGCATCTATTAATTTTTATTACTAGATATGCTGGTGTACCCTGTGGTTGGCCCGATTGTGTTGTAACACAAAATCCTAGAGCAAATATTTTGAGAATGAAGTAAAATCCACAATAACTTGTTCAGGTCTAGTGAAATGTAAAGCAATACGGTAGTTCATTTATTTGCACTTGATTCAATAGAAAACTAAAAAAAATCTACTTTTCTAATAAATGATAACCATGTAGTTTTCTATGAATTTAATCATAACGTCTGGGCAAAACTTTATTTGGGGATTTAAAAACATCGTTTTACTTGTGCAGCATAAACATATGTATATTATAAAGAAATAAAAAATACAGTAAATTGTCTCTCTCCCTGCCCAGCAAATGAAACAATTGCACTTCCTTTGTGGCACATTACTACCATCCCTTTAACACAGACTATATTATACACAAAAATAATTTTGATATTTCCTTATGTACATTTTTTTTTTAGCCCTATTAAGCGAGTCTGACGAGTAGTATTTATGGATGAAGCATAAATTTAACTGGGCATGAACACACATTTGTTTTACGATACTTAAGAAATTTCTACAATCCTTACACTTGCCTCAAATTATCACATAGTGATAGAAAATAAAGCACTTTTTTTTTCAAAAAATCCCAGTAACAAAAGAAAAGATCTGAAATCCATGCATTTTCTTTCTTACCCATAAAATATTCCCTTTTTTATACATTGCTTTCACACTCTTATTATTGTATATGTTATTTGTCCAATATTGCAAAAAAAAAAAAAAAAAAATTGGGGGTGTACATGAAATCTGGCTATGCAAATGTCTCAAATTAAACATTTTTTTATATTGAGATCTTAATTCTAGGCATAGGATTTTTCTAGTAATCCAAAACTATTGTAGACATAATTACAATATTAGAAACAAATTCCCCCTGTTCCAGTGACCGTGCTCTGGATTTCTAGGGTCTTCAGTCCTAATAGACCAGACGTGGACATGGTGGTCATTGTGATGGCCGAGCCAATTTCTGGCATCGGTGGTCTCATGCTGCACATTCACATGTGACCTCTGAGACTATGTCATGTGAACAATGACCTCCCTTATACTGGTTCAAAAGGGCCATAAGGGCAGGGAACCGGGGCTACCATTGCCAGAACAGTGTGGCCTTAGGAGAGGTTTTTTTTATTATTTGACTTTCTGTTATTTAAGGATTTACCCCAGTTAGAAGCAGTTCAATTCTATTCAATATTATTTGCTTGATCTCTATAGAAACTTTAAATATAGAAATACATTTTTTTTTATCAATGAACATGAAAGGAACATTTTTTTTTAATCTGAGAGCTGGGCCTAGGCCAGGGTTAAAGGAGGTTTTCGGGAACTGAAAAACCCTGTTGGATTGGGGCAAGGTGGCAAAACAAAAGGACAATGGGGGACATTTATCATATATTGTTGCTTGTGTGCCGGCGTATGATACAGGCCACTCCCCCTCCATCCCACTGGATCTATCATGAGGCTTAGGCCCCCTAAGTGTATCCAGCGAGTGGTCAGGCTTCCCCCAAAAACCAAGCCAGGTTTGATCAGCATAGTTTTGCACAAATATTTTTGCAGGTTTTTCATAGGCATATAGCCATGGGACACTCGGCGGGCAGCTGCGTCTCTCTACACCTACATAGAGTGGACATCTTGTACTCCATAATAGCAGTGTGCAAGAATTGGCTATTATTTCACTGCTTTTTGGCGTACATGCAGTGATAAATTCCCTCCAATGTTTGGACCCTACTTCCAGTTCCTACATTGCACCTCTCTTTGGTATATACCCGGATGGAAGTGCCGAGAATCATGAGACAAGCTTCAGCCAATCGGTGGCCTCCTAAGACCATGGAATTTCACTTCCTCTTTGTCACATGTGACATCCAGTGAGGTCCACGAACTTCCAAAACGGGTCCTGTGACCCTTTGTGCCGCTACTGCAAGTCCAGAAGTGCAATGTAGACACTGGGAGCTGGTAAAGACACTTTTCTTCCGGCTTGGTTCTAGAAATTCCTGGAAAACCTGTTTAAATCTTTGAATTTTTTCTCTACGATTGATCAAGAGGAAGCCCCATCTTCAGCTGGTTTACTTAGAGAGACGAAAAAGGCAAATTTCTTAGGAATGACTAAAAATCAAGTTCCATATTTCCCTGTTTTTATCAAAATAAGATTCAAGAAAATTAATACCAAAGAAATCGCAGAAAGTAACTTTTTTGAAGTAATTTTTATATTTCGTGAACTGGTAATTTAAAAAACAAATTTAAATAAAATAATATGTAGTTGGTGTTCTCCACACGGCTGCTCGCTCCTTTATATGTAGTGTAGGGTTATTCTGTAGTATAAATAATTCAACCGTATAAAATTTTGTAACTTTTGGAAGCTTCTGCTCCTGCAATTTTTGTCATTCCCAGCGTATAGCTTATAGGATGTATTGGGTAAAAAAAAAATTAAATATATTTTTTTTATACTTATCCCACTTACTGCATTCAGGGCATATAATAATTGTATTGTACTATGTAATTCTTCATTCCCGTAGTTTTTGTCGTTTGAATAGTAAAGTTTAATCTTAACATTCTTTTTATTCTAAAATCACCTAGAAAATATCAATATACACATATATTTTTGTTTTTTTTTATTTTTGATTAAACAGACACTAGTAAATTTCACTTATCGCTTGATCTCTATAGAAACTTTAAATATAGAAATACATTTTTTTTTAATCAATGAACATGATTTTTACCTGTCCCTGAAAGGAACATTTTTTTTTAATCTGAGAGCTGGGCCTAGCCCGAGGTTAAAGGAGGTTTTCGGGAACTGAAAAACCCCGAGGGATTGAGGCAAGGTGGCAAAACAAAAGGACAATGGGGGACATTTATCATATATTGTTGCTTGTGTGCCGGTGTATGATACAAGCCACTCCCCCTCCATCCCACTGGATCTATCATGAGGCTTAGGCCCCCCTAGTGTATGCAGTGAGGGGTCAGGCTGCCCCCAAAAACCAAGTCAGGTCTGATCAGCATAGTTTTGCACAAATATTTTTGCAGGTTTTTCATAGGCATATAGCCACGGGACACTCGGCGGGCAGCTGCGTCTCTCTACGCCTACATAGAGTGGACATCTTGTACTCCATAATAGCAGTGTGCAAGAATTATTTCACTGCTTTTTGGCGTACATGCAGTGATAAATTCCCTACAATGTTTGGACCCTACTTCCAGTTCCTACGTTGCACCTCTCTTTGGTATATACCCGGATGGAAGTGCCGGGAATCATGAGACAAGCTTCAGCCAATCGGTGGCCTCCTAAGACCATGGAATTTCACTTCCTCTTTGTCACATGTGACATCCAGTGAGGTCCACGAACTTCCAAAACGGGTCCTGTGACCTTTTGTGCCGCTACTGCAAGTCCAGAAGTGCAATGTAGACACTGGGAGCTGGTAAAGACACTTTTCTTCCGGCTTAGTTCTAGAAATTCCTGGAAAACCTGTTTAAATCTTTGAATTTTTTCTCTACGACTGATCAAGAGGAAGCCCCATCTTCAGCTGGTTTACTTAGAGAGACGAAAAAAGGCAAATTTCTAAGGAATGACTAAAAATCAAGTTCCATATTTCCCTGTTTTTATCAAAATAAGATTCAAGAAAATTAATACCAAAGAAATCACAGAAAGTAACATTTTTGAAGTAATTTTTATATTTCGTGAACTGTTAATTTAAAAAAAAAATTTTAATAAAAAAATATGTAGTTGGTGTTCTCCACACGGCTGCTCGCTCCTTTATATGTAGTGTAGGGTTATTCTGTAGTATAAATAATTCAACCGTATAAAATTTTGTAACTTTTGGAAGCTTCTGCTCCTGCAATTTTTGTCATTCCCAGCCTATAGCTTATAAGAAAAAAAAAAATTAAATATATTTTAACCCCCTTATCCCACTTATTCAGGGCATATAATAATTGTATTGTACTATGTAATTCTTCATTCTCGTAGTTTTTGTCGTTTGAATAGTAAAGTTTAATCTTAACATTCTTTTTATTCTAAAATTACCTAGAAAATATCAATATACACATATATTTTTGTTTTTTTTTTATTTTTGATTAAACAGACACTAGTAAATTTCACTTATCTAAATTTATACCTTTTTGTATTCAATAAAAATGTGTAGATCTCCTATGACCTATTATTATTATTATAACAAAGCATAATGCCAAATTAAGAGAGGAAAAAAAATAAATAATAATAAGTCTTGGCTTCTTTTACAATTTTATGGCATTTAATACTTAGAAAACATCGTAAGGTTAAGACCAAACAGTATTCCAACATTTCGTTACGAAACCGTAGCCATAATTGTATTGTATTGTTTTCTTGTTTTTATGAAATTTTTTTTTTGTATTTTTTTTTTCTTTTCAATACTTTTTTTTTTAGGTCTTTTGGGTACGAAAACATTAGAAATTAGATCTAAGAAAACATAACGTCCCAAATCCTTGACCCTGTCAACGAACAATGAGATTTAAAGGCATGTTCTGACTTTGGGATATGCCTGGCCGCTCTAACGTGAGCAATTTTCAATGTCTTGTTCTGTAATATTAAAGTGAGCGTGAAAATGAGAGGGAACAAAAAAATATATACTGTAGCATGTGAAGGCATAACTCCTAATCAAGTCACCTCTTTTGAGATTTTCATCGGCCTCCGACCATTTGAAAATTTTTGTGCTTTCTCCGGATTTTTGATGTGCTGAAAATTGCACTCATCCCCTGCTTGTATTTTGCAATAAAATATTTGATGAAAGCCCCTCCCCCACACCTTTTTTTCTTTAAATTTTTGTAATTTTTTTTTTTTCTTACATAAGGCTATAAACTCTCTTCTCGGATTCGGTTCTTAAGCAAAAAAACTCTTAAAAACAAACCTAAATTATAGCCATTTTTTTTTTTTTAATGCCGAACCGAAATAATAAAAAAAACCCAAAACTTTCAGACTTTCTTTCCGTTTCTTTTCTTCTCTTTTTGCGAATCCAGATTTTAATTCCCGCATAGTGAGCTGCTAGTAAAAGTTGGCGCGTTGTGATTTATTTTTTCATACCTTGCTCCATGAGTTGCAAGTATAAAGGCCTTTTTGGTACACACAGTAGGTATCTGCATCCTAACCAGTCATATGCTTCTTGAGAACCTCCCGTTAACGAGATTCCCCCCCCCCCCCTCCGTCAATGGACTATTGTATTTTCTTAGATGATGCCTATGCAGGCCAGAGGCTCGTGTTTCCGCGGCTTTAGCTATAGGAACCAGAGTTTCCATCTTCCATGCTTTTTCGATTCTGTTTTGGATTTTTGCTTGGGAGTTGATGTGTAACTCTCGGCAGAATAAGGCAAAGGTGCAACCTGAGTTTCCTCAATGGGATGGAGTTTCTTCAAAACTGGTTGTAGTTTGTCTTCTTGCTGCTTAAAATCCAGTTCCACACTGAAATATTAGAAAAAACAAAATTGAGCTTAAAAATGGTGAACTATGTTCCATAAATAGGCAAAATTAAAAGGGAAGAATGACTAATAATTTCTAAATCCTAAATTGCTTAAGATGCTTCCGAGTGGAAACGTTGGAAAACTCAAAATAGATCCTATTCCTGCCCTATATATTTCTTGGCTCTTCCATAAAAGTGCAGGTGAATGCAATTACATATGGTGCATGCATGACAGACAGGTGTCATCCATGTGCCATCCGGATTTGCGGATCAATTTATCGGTAATGAACTTGTGTGATTAGAGAGGAGTGGTCCAGAACTTTGGGCACGGCAGCTCCGCCTCACTTGGACATGTTACTTGATGGACTGCAAAGTATCCAATTGGGCAGCTTTACACCCCTGGGCATGACTGTGGTGGACACATCTAGCCAATCACAGCCACTCCTAGTTGCTAAGGGCGTAAAGCTGCCTGATTGGCTACTCTGCTGCCCACCAAGCAACATGACGGAGCTGCCGAACCTAAAGTTCAGGTCCGCTCATCTCTAGTTGGGACAAGCTAGTGACATAGTTTACCAGCCTTCCGTTTTTGAGGCACCGTCTGGGGTTGGATGATTAATCTTACTCTACCCTTTACGCCTTTTAATTTTTTTTTACTGCAAATGTTTGCTAATCTTATTGGCATCATTGGGGCAGATTTATCTGAAAGTAATTGCAAACTTAGAAGAGCCCCAGTCTTCAACTGAATGTCTAATGCTCAATGATAGTCAGGTAGTTGAAATGTAGTTTTGGAAAGCAGAGAAAGTCTGGTAGAGAACATACACATTTACTTTGACGTTTAATACCCAGTAATTGCTGCACACGGTTCTGATCTTTCCCCCAAATGTAAGATCAAAAGCCCCGCGCTCTGCCCGCTACCGCTAAACCTCCATGATAAAAGAGAGAACTTGAAAAGACTCCATCCGTCGCTACGTGTTCTAGTCAAACATATGGAGGAAAACAAAATATCTTCATATCACTTCTATTCTCCAGTCAACTCTAAGGGATTTTAACGCTTAGGACGTCTGTGAGATCTGTGTCCAACCAGCAACGTAAAAAGGGGGGATGTCAGTGAATGAAGTAGAAATGTAAAGCTGCAATCTACTATAAAAGATACTTTCGAACAAGTGTTACACAATGGCAAGGGGCGGCACGACCATAAGTCGGACGGCTACACGCTCGTTACGTCGTAGATCCCTGTGATGGTGGAAGTCATTAGACCTGCTGTCAGGCCGGGATGTGTCCATGTCACACTTGTTTAAAGAGTCACCCCCCCAAAATCCCCCCACCAAATATGTCCCCCCTTATCCTGTCCCCACTCGCTTTATATTTATTCAAATTTTATTAAAATTTGTATGTGCAAACTTTGTTTTAATGGATCCAACCTCTCAAATTGAATAAATATAAAGGGGTTGGGGAGAGGATTAGGGGGAACATATTTAGTGGGGGGATTTTTTGGGGGTGACAGGTACTCTTTAAGGGTTCACCACTGATTTTTCAATAGCAGGATTTTCCATTGGTTGGACCTTTGCTGATCTGCATGTGTATTTTATGTTTTTGCCTGCATCACCATCGCTGGAGAAATTGAACATAGATTTACTAAGCTAAATGCACCAAAAAGGCGGGGGGTCCTTTCTCACTACTAAAGTACCAGGTCCAGCATGCATCCTGAAGTTGCCAAGCACAGCGCTGGGGTATCTCCAGCAATCTCCGGAACACTATATGAGACATACCTCATTGCTGTGCTAAGCAATCTCCCGCACTGAATGGTGCGGTACCTGCCGCTCCACCTACAGGCGGTCCCCTACTTAAGGACACCCGACTTACATACAACCCCTAGTTACAAACGGACCTATGGATGTTGGTAGGTTACTGTACTTTAGCCTTAAGCTGTAATAGTTATCACAGGCATCTGCAGTTCGGCTTTATTGTTAATCCTGGTTCTTATGACAATCCAACATGATTTAAAATTGTACAATTGTCACGGAGACCAAAAAATATTTTGGGCGGAGTTACAATGATAAAATATACAGTTCCGACTTGCATACAAATTCAACTTAAGAACAAACCTAAAGAACCTATCTTGTAAGTAACCCAGGCACTGCTTGTATTTGTGAGAATCGGACCCTTGGGTGGGGGTCAGATAATGAATTGAGCGCATCAACTTGAAAATTGTTGGTTAACATAAGAAATAGTTCTGCACCTGTTTCCAGGTTATGTTTGATATATTAGTGAATGGGGATCATTTGCAATACATACATGCAACACTTCTACTTCTGTCTGATACAGTCATATAAATATAAATATACATATAGTGACATTGACATTTTGGTTAAGTTTGCCAGTATTTAATGATTTGAAGTCTCTATCTCCTCTTGGGGAACCTGTCTTTGGCGAGGAGCTTAATAAATCCACTCCCTCTGCTTCGCTTACAGCGGTAAATCCCAGCACAATGTAAATCTGTGGTTAGTTACTCTATACTCAGGGTTCCTGAGGACATATGGACAGGGGATGTCTTACAATCCCTTTAATTGTTTACTTATCACTAGATTGAGGTCAGTACTAGCGGCCGATGCTATCGCTTCCATAGTGTCTTTAGTATTACATCTATGGACGGGATTTGTGGATGTTTAAGGCAGTGGTGACTACGTGGTAGACGGATTCCCCGGGCCGGGTCCTTCCATTATATTTATATGAGACTGGTAATAAATCCTCTCTGTTTGTTTGTGTGCACATTTATTCTAATTAACAGACTTAATAAACGTTAAAAAAAAAATCGAGTTTTTTTTCCATCTCGGTGCCAGAAATCTGTTAATGTATATGCTTTCCCCCCTCTCTCAGCTGTTACATAACAGATGGGTCTTTACTTGTTGGCAGTCAGGCTGCGCCACATATTTAAGTCTCCGAGCACATGATTGTGTCTGATGACAGTAATCTGAAATCCCTACTTGTATGGATACGTTTCCTCTCGGAATAATCCTTGTTTCTTCATTCCCCTTTCAAAAGCAAATACCGGATGACACCATGTTCTTTGTAATGCAAGGCGAGGGTTTTTTGTCTCGTCTTCTTTTTTCTTTTTTTTTATATTTGGCTTAAACCTCTCATCGACGTTTTTGGATGCGGGGCGATACATTGTATTAGTTTGTACTCATTTAGAAATTAATTGGCAATTTTTATTTAATGGAAATCACAGACCATGTGAATTTTCAGGGTCCTAACTACCTGGGTTACGAATGATGCTAGGAGTCCCTGCTCCTCTGCGGGACTACAGAGCTATACTGAGAACATGGTGGGGATGCAGGGACTCATAGAATAATACAGAACTGAAGACTTTACAGAATGTGGTCATAATGGACCTAATGGACCTCATAGACTATGTACCATTGTGTGAAACAAGCCTTTAAAGGGAACCTGCCATCAGAAATTGACCTAATAAACCACTACCAGTATATTTTGCAGTAGATTAACACCTCCCAGATCGTGTTGCTTTCATGGTTCAGTGTGGTCACATCATTCAGAAAATCAACTTTGATGTAAAATGGCAATGGCTGTATCCATCCTCCATGGAGGCTGCTGTGATTTCATGTCATCAGATACGTACAGTACAGTATGGGTACAGTTTGTTAATGTTAGGAGGTTACAGGACCTTAATGTCACATGACATGAATGTAACACAAGGCAGAGCTGTGAGTCACAATAAGGGGGTGTGGTTCACTGGCAGCTCAGGAGAGAGAAGTGTCAAAGCCAGAGGACATGAGTCGGGAAAGCTAATTTGCATACCAGGAAAACAACTCTAATTAAGGTACAGTGCCTCACTGGCACCTAATTTAGGTGATGTGGGGAGGACTTGTAACCCTTTATCAGCAGGCATTGTTAGTCAGGGGGGTAAAATTATGGTGACAGGTCTTTAAGTTCATAGCTCCTTTACCTTTTGCTGTAATGTTCAACCAGAAGCATGCTACAGAGTGGAAGCAGCTCAATGCATAAAATTAAAAGCGCAGCAGTGTGAGGATACACCCACAATACACTGGGAATAGCAATATTCCTAATACATAAATCCATATTTCACAGTCCTGCTGCTACTAACAACACACACAAAGGTATGATTTCACAGATCTCCGGGTCTCTTGTTTACAACTACTGACAGATCTTGTGACTGTAAACTTGTGACAGACCAAGCAGCTTTATTACAAGAGTAAATTCTGGAAATGGGGGAGGGGGGGGAGAGCACAAGAATAGCAGACGGGAGTGTCTTTGACCACCTCAGACTCTCTGCAGGCAACAGATCATCTCTGTCCTGATAAACCTCAGCGACAATACAGCCAGAGAGGTGAGAAACAATACCGCCTGCAAATGTGAAGTCATAAAAGCCTGGATATCGACGTTACAGGCCCTCTTCCTGGAATCCCAGCATTTACAAGTCGGTAATTCCGAAAATTGCTCCCTTCTAATGGATCCGTAAACCATCCCTATTCCCAGCTATGATAAAAACTGATGCACAGAACTTATCATCAAAAGCCAAATATGTCTATTGTGGATCTGAGTGATAACTTTGTGGCTGCCCTTTTACTGCCCCCGAGCGTATTGATTTCCGTATAAATATGTATGGAGGGAGCTCTCACTATTGGGGGCTGACTCCAAAGGAGACGTTTGCCAAAATAAACCCTTAATGTAAATCTCCCATCACAATCCATCCTGATAAACCAGGGACATTACTCATAGATCCAGGCACCGGGACTGTGGTATCTTCTTATATGTGTTATCCATTACCTCCTGCCTTCCAAAATCAACTTTCATAATTTATGCTAATGAGCTAGAAGAATAGCGGGGGTGGGTGGGGGCGAAGTCAGTGTAACATCCTGTGAAGCTGCTGCATGGAGGGGATCTGGTAATGCTCCCCAGAGCTTTTCAAGCTCATTAGCAAGTTGATAGAAGGCAGGAGGCCATGGATAACAAATATAAGAAGATCCCACAGTCCCGGTGCCTGGATCTATGATTAATGTCCCTGGTTTATCAGGATGGATTGTGATGGAAGATTTTCTTTAAATCTTGCATTATATGCATTTCTGTACATTCACATTTTTTGTATCTTTTATACGATTGCTGTAAATAGCCTATTGTTTACTAAAGCCTAATATAAGAGCTAGTGATAGAAATGTCCGTATACCTGTATATGATACATGCGCTGTTCCTACAGGTGTCACAGTTGGCTGTATCTTGGCCAGTCCGATACGATAGCCTAAAAAAAAAAAAATACATCAATGGAAGAAAACCGGAGAATTTCACAAAATCTAAATACCGATTGGTGTAGATTTGATTCTGTATATCTACATCATTCCTTCTGTGTTAGCAATGAAATATCAATAAATATTCAATTTTACTTGACAACCTAAAATAACAACCTGATTCGGGGTCTTCCCCATTAAACTGAATGAGCACAGCCATTTATATCTATATTCCTGGATCAGTGCAGCAGTCACTTCCATTGAACCATGGACACGCGATTCCCCCATGAACATTGTGGTGGGTTTGACCTTCAAAAATGAGGCTCATCTAGTGAGTAGGTAAAAAACCGATGATGACACACAACCCCTTAACCTCTTTCATTAAGAAGTTGGTGAAAATGGTGCAGATTGCACCAAATTTATCCTGAACCTTTTGTCTGTGTCTTGGCAAATGTAGACCTAAAATAGAGTGTAGCCGTGTACAATATATCAGGGCTGTGGAGTCAAAGTCTTGATAAAATGGATCAACTCCACAAACATATAGTGAATTATAAACAAAATCTAAATATCTGTTCTATTCATGATTTAGGCCAGGGGTGCACAATATTTACTGGTCCAAGGACCTTGTCGTCCTACTGCTCAACTTTTAAGGGGTAGAAACTTTACAGTAACCAGCGCTCTAGATGCACCAACAACCACAGAACAGCATAATGTCACCGCAGAGGTAATAAATACCACCGCATACAGTGCAGACAACCATAGTACTGGAGACCCCAATGATAATCAAGGAGAATAAAACTACTTATACTGGAGAGCGCACAAAGTAAAATCCTCTCTTGCACTGGCTCCTCTTCTCCTCCCTGCACAGCACTGCCGCTTCTCCTCTCCTGCATGTCCCGCTCAGCGTTGGTTTTCACGCTGCTTGTATGGTGCTGCATCAGGACCCAGAGCAGAGCTGCCCCAGGAGCAGGAGAGGACCCGGGAGCAGTACAAGTACTTACCAGTCCCGGGGCCGCACTGCACTCAGTCCTTAATACCCAGATGGAGAGTGGAGCAGCAGGAGAGGACCTTGGAGTGGTGAGGACCTCTACCCAGCATTCTGCACCAATGAATACTGCCATCAGTTATGGAAGGGTGCAGGACTCAACTTAAGGCTTGACTGGCCAAATGTGGCCTTTCAGCATGGGTTGTGCATCTTCTGCTAAGTTTTCAGTTGCAATGTGTGTTGCTGCACTTTATGTACATGCTCAGTGGTGAAGCTCCTTCTCTACAGATCAGAGGAATAAGGCATTGGAAAGGAATTGCATTTATCTCGGCACTGCTGGAGGAAAACAGGACCGTGTTGAAGTTAGTGAAATGAAGGAGTCTGAGCTGGAAGTTTGGCTTACTCCACAGCCCTGCAATATAACATATAGTCTAGGAGACCATAAGTCCACAACACCATTAGTTTCGTTTCAACCACTCCACGCATGTGACCTGACTTTATTGAATTTCCCCAGTCTGTGTTCCAGGTAGTATTAATTATGTACACAAGATCTATTGATATCACTGGCCAACATCAGACAATCCTATAATTGCTTGGGGGTAGAAGCGTGGGGAAGGGTCAGTGCAGAGCAACCCTAAACACAGTGATTATATTCCCTCTTCTTCTCCTGTACTTTCCCCTTCTTTCTTCTGAAGTGGAGGCCGGTTTCACTTCTAAAGGCTTTTTATCCGCCATAGTACAAAGGAGACCTCTTTGGAGTTTGGGCTTATTCTGCCAATTGAAAACAGCGCAATGTGTGGCGCAGCGCGATAACGTGGCGGATCATATATCGGGGCTTTGTTTCTCGCCCTTGTGTTTGATATTCTTTCTAGAAAAGTGAAACCCCGAGATGTTGAGATTTGTCATCTGCACCTTTCTAAAATATACCAACGTTTTTGAGCTAAACTTTTTTGACTTCCACTCCCATAGTCGTGTCTAAGTTTAATGAAGTCAACAATCACGGCGGGAATTACATTTCCCAAAAACTGACAACCTGATAACTGCAGCTGTTCAAAGCATCCATCATAGGGAATACTGTACAATATTTAACCTTTATGAATATAAAACTAAACAAGTTGAGTTTGGCGCAATCCGAAATATGAAAATAATTTGTAGATGTCGCTGGTAACAGAAGTGGTGACCTGCACCCCAACTTCAATGTAGATCCTAAATGGAACCACTAAAAACAGAATAAAAACCAGAGTGCCTGCGCCAATTAATCTGTCACTAAAACCTCCTCTTTGCATACAATAGTCACAATATAAAGATACTCTTACAATATGTGTGTAAATGAGCTCTATACTGTGTTACATATAGGGGTGGGCAAATAACTATATGGATACCTGATGGAGAAAGACAGCAGACTTCCTAGTTGGATGTAGAGCGGGTCCTTTTCAGTTCCGGAATGAGGTGGTATAGCTGAATCCACGGATGTGTTTTTCCAGAAAAGCTTCCACAGGTAATCCAATGTGACTTTCTTAGACTTGTGGATCGCTGTTTGCACACGGAGTAGAGCCCCGGCCGGCGGCTACTGCTCCATACCTCTACTCCGCGTGCAAACAGCGATCCTCACGTCTAAGAAAGTCACATTGGATTACCAATGGTACTCTGGTTTTTATTCTATATTAACCTTTGTCCAACATTGTAAGAAAAATACATAATTCACAACTGAAATCGGTGCCGAAATTTTTGGGTACTCTCAGCATAACCTTTATAAAATACAATTTAGTAATAAAATAAGCGAATCCTCCTATATTCTCACTCAACGACTTTCTACATCGCTCATCTGAGTGTGATCATTTAGATGACAACTTTTGAAAGTTTTCCTGGAGAAACTTGGGTTACAGCAACTTTTTGTCATAGAATCTACTAAGTGCTTGAGTTGCATATTAGCCCCGGTTTATGTTCTGATGGGCAGCACATCTGCATCTAAATTAAAAAGAAAAATAATAATTTAGCATAATGACTGTCATCTGTAAAACTGTGCAGTGACTCCTCTTCAGAATGGACGCACAAAAGAGAACATTGTCCAGTTTCAACAAGGACAATTCTGGGTAAAGCTTAAAATATATATATTTTTTTAAAAATCGCATAGATTTTTGTCAATGATGGGTTTATTTGTCAGAGAGATATCATTAAATCCTCCTGTGTGTTACCTCCTCATCCAGACATTCCTAACAATACAATGGCTGCAGATAGACGGTCATGTGATTGTATCTGTCCATGAACAATCACCCTGCCAGGACCTTAACCTCTTCAGAACCACTCAACATAAATATAAGTCACCTTTTACTGTGACATTTTTTTTTAACTTCATGACAGTGGCCAACTTCAAATGCGCGCACTTGTCCGTGAAGCCAGAGTTCTGGGTAGAACGGCTGCGCAATCTCGGCTCTGAAACAGAACTCCGGCTTCGCGGGCGAGGGTGCGCAGCTCCTTGTAGCTGCACGCTGAAGATATCTGGTAAGAGGATGAAAGAGGCTACTGGGGCGTGGAGTAGCCGCTCCGTGTAGCCTCAGCTCCGGCTACTCCACGCCCCAGTAGCCTCTTTAGAAAATTAGCATATGAAGGCCATTAAACTTTCTAAAAGATTGTGGGTACTAAAGAATTAGCCCTAAAAAGGCACCTACCACTGGATCTACCTTAATAAGTAGGTGGTGGTAGGTTTCCTTAAAACACACATTACACAAAACATGAGATAAAGTGGCCAACCTCTTTAATGTGCTCTACATTACAGAGCGTAGTGTGGGTGTTGTGTGTAATCTGTGAGGCCTAATTGTTAATGAGGTGCAGATAGAAAGGAAGACGTGGTGTGAGGTAGAAGAAGAAGAACATTAAATATGCCGAGTTCTTCCGATTGGAATTTAATTCTTTGCCTCCCAGGAAATACATTTGGTAGAATAGTTTGGTAAAATATTTCACTTTGTTGCAATGTGCTGCAGCTTTGTTGCTTCTGACGTTTATCTTTATTTTTGGGGGTAATTTTGCAGTTTCCTCATCATCTCCGGTCTCATTTCTGAGAGATCCATTGAATGATGATTAGTTGCAGTGAGTGACTGCTGATCCCCCATGTCCCAGCTTGATAAATCTCCCCGGAGAGACCGAGGAGGATTCCGTGACATGTCCAATTCACAGGCTGAGGTTTTTCCTTGGCTCGGGCTCTTATTCCCTATGGATGTTGAATTATCTATGCCTCTATGAATATTTAAAGGCGAGTAGTGTTGTGATGGCTTCAGAGCCGCTGCTCATACAATACATTTGTTATTGTCTTGTATTGCTCTGTATACTGTACTGGCATAGATGTCCCAGCAGTCATAGACTTGCCTATGGCTCCCCTGATTATAACGTGACCTTTAACAAAATTGTACAAACCAATTGTGCAGCTGGTAATAGTAACCTTTGTGATATACGTCAGTAAAGAAATCTGTTTCTTTCCTTCTTTCCCCTCCGTCTTTCTTAAGTTATTTAAGTGTGTAAATCATCTTTTTGTCCTGTATCCACTGATGGCACCGGATAAAGTGTCTAAAGAATTTACACTATCCAGCGACTGTCTGTGAAGAGTTAAGGAGCTGAATCTTAAAGAGAAATCTTCTATATTTCCTTATTGCTTTTCTCTGTATAGGACCTCAGACACACTGCTCACTACAGGAGAATGAACAGAAAAAGATACTGACATTATGCTTTACTTAGGCCTCATGCACACGACCTTCCCCGCTCAGGTCCCTGGAGTTCACCTTCTTCTTCCTGGTGCATGTAAGTGCATTGTCCGTGTATAATGTGCTGTGCGGGGAGTCACTAAGATCGTGCACCTGATATCCTGCATGTGTCGCTTCCCCGCTCAGGTCCCCGGAGTTCACCTTCTTCTTCCTGGTGCATGTAAATGCATTGTCTTGCAACACAATTTAAAAGTTAAATCCCGTGCCCAGTCCGAATCAGTCGGATTGTCTGACGGTCACCCCCCCCGATTTCTGACGCATGAGAGCCGATGCAGCTGAACCGATCGCATGTGCCGAAATTCCAGCGCAAACTCCTGTTAAATACCTGTCCAAGCCGCGCAAATCCTTTAGTAAATGAGCATTACCCTGTTTCTCTACAATCAGTTTAAATGAAATGGTTTGTATTTTATTTAAATTAGCACTTTTTTTTAGCCATATTAAGTTTAAAAAAACATGGCAAACAAACTTATATAAAAATAATATGAATCTACATAACATTTTTCTTTTCCTTGGCAATTGGATTTCTTTACAGAAATGTGCATAAAAGATAAAAAAAATGAAATGATAAAAGAAATTGCAGGAAGCCAATGCAGAGCTGTAACTGCCTCGGAAAAGTTTGGAGCGGTGGAGCCGCTGAATGGTGATGTGTTACTTTGAGCATCTGTCTCCAAATAAGTGTGAGGAGCCGTGTTTTCCTCGTCTCCTGCGTTCCTCTATTCAGCGTTATTTTGTGTCCTGTCAGCCAAATCAGCTGGAAGTCGCATACACAAAGGATCAACGTGACATATGTCACCATCAAACTCAGGCCAACAGCACTTTCCTTCCATAAACTTTTGTGCCAGTTGAAGAGAGCAGAAATGACTCATATCCTCAGAGGGGCACTTACTTTCCTGGATAGACTTTATAAATATTTCCATTTATTTTGCTCACATCGATTCTCCTTTGCCCGGCTATAGATATTAGTTACGTTTTTAAAAAATTTTATATCAACTTATATCATAAGTATGACGGCCGTCCTTGAGTACAAGGACAAAAATGGCATATATAGAAATGTACATTCAGGAGAATGGATAGTTAAAGTGTCCTCTACTTCCAACAAACATTGTATATCTCAGTAGTCCAGTACATGAGCTGCATGAGGGGTAGTGGATCCTCTGTACCACTGCGGACAATGGCGTAAGCTTTGGACCAAAGTCTAAGTGGTACCCAGTTTTCACCAGAGCTTGCTGCAAAAACGGGTTGGACTTGCTGCGGCCCGGTACCACCAGGTCGTTCCACAAGTGCGACTTTGTCCACGGTGGCGGCCAAGGCGTAGTACAGAAACGTAAGGCAAATTCTTGGTCGGGGACAGGCAGAAGGTGGAGACAGGCAGCACAGGATCAGAGTCGGGGACATAGCGGTAGGTCAGGACAGGCAGCACAGGATCGGAGTCAGGAACGGAATCAAGGTCACAGCGGGAAATCAGGATAATCGTGAAGGAATACAGCTTTCTCTTAGAGGCACAAAGATCCGGCAGGGGTCACAGGAAGAGGTTGAGCATTTATAGGTAGTCAGGTGGCCAGCGCCAATTAGCTGTGCGCTAAGGGGCACATGGGTGCACCGGCGACCTGAAACATGGGTTGCAGGAGTACCCATGACAAATCACTTATCCCAATCCCCTCTGCACAAAGGGGGGAACTTATTATACGAGCGCAAGCCCCCATGACTGGCCGGATACATAAGGAGGCATGTATTTGTACTGTGGTGCAGCCGGCCCCCCTTATGCCCCCTCCATGCCCACATGGCAGGCAGTGGCATAGTCGCAATAATAATAGCAAGAATTTGCAATTATTTTAGTGCTTCCACACAAGAAAAACTGTCGTAGAAGCACTGATAAATCTGCCTCATAGTGTATTCAGACACATCAACGAGGTTCTTAATTATTTCCATCAAAATGGAATTCAGCAGAAGTATCAGTATGACATACTGACCAGGAAAGAAGAAAGGAGGAGAATAAGAGCCAAAGTAAATGAAGAAAGAAAAAAAACTCAGCACCGCCACCCACCGGATACATCTAGAGGCCTAAGCTTCTTTGTGTATCGGTTGGGGCTATCAAACTCCTGCTCTATGATAAATACCCCCATTTGTCTCAGTTAAGACAAAAAAAGTCTCAATTGAGTCAAAAACCTAAAAGAAAAACAGTGGGAATGGAACATATTCAGACCCCTTTACATTTTTCACTCTTTTTGCATTGCAGCCCATCTGTAAGATCAAAAATGTTTTCTATTTGTGCTCATGAACGGGCACTCTGCCCCCCAAAAATGTGCAGAAATCTAGATATTTTTGTTATATCTAGATGGTCGTGCATATATTGGTGGTTATAGATTATACTAATTTAGTGCAAGAAAAATTCACTTGTGCTTTTTCCTTTTAAGTCGTTTCTGCTTGTTGAGTAATATTGAGGCTAATAGCGAGTATTCCCTTCCCTCCAAAAAAGAGAAGAAAATTCAAGGGATTTTCAGACGTCGGGTAAGTAACACCCCCCCCCCCCCCAAAAAAAAACAAGCATTCCCACCCTGTTGTGGACCACAGTTCCAGTGTCTTGGCTAATTGGCAGTGTCCTTAGAGGGGTATTCCAGGCATAAGCATAATTAATATCCAAATGGGTCCTTAAAATATAAGCTAATGTGTAATTAGTTATTTAAAATTTTGCCCCGATAGCAGGAAAATGCTGTTGACATTCACTATAATGGAGAATTAAAATGCTACTGGCCCTTTATTCAGACCATTGATTTCCTCCGCGTGGAGAAGACACAGAAGATGGCCTCTTGTCACTCTCAGAAATCGGGGGTAGTGGAACCACTGAACCACCACAGATGATGACTAAGCCAACACTTGGGAGCGGAGTCTAAGTGGTACCCGGTTTTCACCAAAGTCCGCCGCAAAGCGGGCTGGACTTGCTGCGGCGTGGTACCACCAGGTCGCTCTACAGGCGCAATTTTTTCTGTGGTGGTGGCAGGGATGTGGATAGACAGGAAGTCAGGACAGGTAGCATGGGATCAGAGTCGGGGATGTAGCGGAATGTCAGGATAGGCAGCGAAGTCAGGAACGGAATCGAGGTCACAACGTGAAATCACTATAAATGCACAGGACATAGGGAACAAGCTTTTTCTAAGGCACAGGGCTCAAAGATCTGTCAAGGGACACAGGAAGGACCTGGCAAATTATCATGGCAGGTAGCCCTTTATATTTTGCAGAGCCAGCACATGCGAACTAGGTGGCGGGGACGCACGCGCCAGAGCGGGGACCGCCGCTGGGGCCATTGAAGGTAATTGAGGCTGCAGACAAGATCTAGGGGCACTGGGAGGCACACGGGTTCGCCTGCGGCCACAGACATGTCCACATCACATGTTCTGCACCTCCTTAGGCAGGTCATGTGATCACAACTATGTTTGGCTGTAGTGGGTTGGTTGCAGAGCATCCAGTATGGCCAGTGTTGTGGTGAAACATCATCTGAGTGAGGTAATGTGCAGTGATGGCAGTTACACATTAATAACATAGTAACAAGAACGTCTGTTACATCATCACTGGGAGCAGAGCATAAGAGGGAGGAGGAGGTACTGAGTACTGAGGGATCATGGGACTTGTAGGTTTAAGTGGTGATAAATCCGCCTATGTTAGAGAGTCCATAAAATTTTGTGAATCATAAATCAAACTATTTAAGCTCTATTTTGTAACTAATGACATTGAGTTTTGTTGAATTCACTTATTTATAGCATAATGGGTTTTTGTCAGACGTTCATATTCCCGGAATACCCCATATTAGTGTCTGCATTCATGAGGCCCACCGCAGTCAAACTGTGGACTCAGTGGGGTCGATTTATATACCCGGTCCCTTCGCGATCCAGCGGCGCGTTCTCTGCACTGGATTCGGGTCCGGCCGGGATTTATTAAGGTAGTTCCTCCGCCGCCCACCAGGTGGCGCTGCTGCGCTGAAAAGCATCGGAACGCACTGGAGTTCACCGAGCCGGGCTGAGTGAAGGTAAGTGCAAGCTCCGCGACAGATTTTTTTGTTTTAAATGCGTCGGTTTTTCTGAATCCGTCGGGTTTTCATTCGGCCACGCCCCCCCTGATTTCCGTCGCGTGCATGCCAGCGCCGATGCGCCAAAATCCGATCACAATCCCAGGGCAATTCAGAGGAAATCGGCGCAAATCGGAAATATTCGGGTAACACGTCGGAAAAAATGCAAATCGGGCCCTTAGTAAATGACCCCCAGTGAGACCTGGTGATGTGAGACAAGTAATATTAAAAGCAACCCACCATCACACTGGCCCATGCAAGATACATCATCTACAGCATACTGGTAATAGTTTATTAGGCCATTATTAGAACGGGGGACCATGGGCTAGATGTGTATGCTTTTTTTTTTTTCTGAGGTTCAGGAAAAAACACTTAAAAAAAAAAGATTTATAAGAAAAATATATATATATATATGTTATAAGAGTTTCCTAAAAATTAAATTTTTTTTTTGTAGATTCCACTTTGGGTGTTTTCAAGGTTAAACTCCTTGTTCCTAAGATCTTTTGGAAAGCAGAAACCAAACCAAACATTTTGTAATGAAAATATAGTAAGTTGATGTGTGCGGCTCTGACTACTGTCCATCAGCCCACATGTGACAGCTCCTTATTTTGAAGCCATTTTCAGGTCCATAATTTCTACTTTCCTTTTTCCCTTTTGGGCTTTTTATGTGAGTGGGACCAAGCAAACACTGACTAAGGTAATTTATCTAGTGACCTTTTAGTTCTTTCAAAGCAAAGTGATTTAATAGCACTTAATCTGTCAGGGGCCTGAAGCTTTGTAATAACGTTTTATTAAGGCGTTTTTCATTGCGCATTAGGAGAAGTCTTAAAGACTAAAGCGGAATCTTACACAATTACTTTCTTCTTCCAGAGTCTGCTCTTGTAGGAGAGAGCGTTGTGCAGTCTTCGGAAACTTTTTCTAACAGTTTGAGTAAGCTGGACTGACAGAGGCAGATGGGCTGATTTGCATATATGCAAATTGGGTGTTATTTGGTTTCAGTTTTCCTAGAGACCATGTGATTGTAAAGAGATGCAATTTTTTTTCTCTGTTAATTCAGAGGTCAGATGTATGACTTAGGCAGAAGTTTCAGTAGGCCCCTGGGTGACAAAGCCTCAGTGGGTCCCTTTGCAATGAACTCATGTGGTGGCATTGAAAATTCTAAACTAAAACAGTCTCCTGTTTACTAAAATATTCCCTAGTTTATCATCCAAACAGCCTCTCATGGTTATTTTATATACAGCCCCTCATGGTTATTTTACTTCCCCGCTCAGGTCCCCGGAGTTCACCTTCTTCTTCCTGGTGCATGTAAGTGCATTGTCTTGCGACACAATTTGAATCTTAAATCCGTGCTCAGTCCGAATCAGTTGGAACGGCTGGCAGCCCGCACCTGCACCAAAAACCGATCGTGTGCGACACAATCCCAGTGCAGACCCCCGTTATATACCTGTCAAAGCTGCACAAATCCCGAAACCGGCAAACAGTCAGACGAAAGTACAATCCGCCACCCTTAGTAAATAAGCCCCAGTATAGCAGCTGGTCTCCCACCACCAGCTAATTAGAATTACAGAGAAACAAAGCAGAATACAAATGAATAGATAAGGTGTACGCGCACTCATGGGCACCCGCTGTACCGGTGATACATTCGGTTTGTTCAAAACGTATTGACAATTCAGATAAGTTTTTCTATGGAATTTCTATGCTACGAATTACTGTCTTGCCATATTCATCTCAATTACACCTTGTGCTTCTAGTGTTTTATCACACATGACAGCCCCCTCCCCACTCCCAGCTTGTTCCTCTAACCAGTCTCCGTGGACCCGTGGTGAGCACATCAGCACTTTCAGGCCATTACTGTATACAGGATTACAGTGTATATAACTCTCCTGCTTATTCCTGATCATCTAAAATAACAGAATGAAAGGGATGAAAGGTAACATCTCCCACTTACCCAGCGCCGCGCATTATATCACAGCCACTTACGTTATTAAAATGGAAAGAGTTTCCGCAACTTCAGGATAAGGATAAGTGTAATGGAGGAAGTCAATGCTTCAGCCAAGTTATGTTAATTATTCGGGAAATAAAGAGCACGGTCAGTGCAGAAATTGCAATAAAGAGAAGAAACTGTGGACAAGTTTTTGCCCTATTTACTGAGAAAAGAGATCGAATATTGTTGCTCTAAATTCTAGGGACCAATAATTGTGGGCACTTCTAGAACAAAGCATGAAGGTGGTGGTCTTCGTGGTCTTCCAGTTCTGTGCATGTAAAACTATCTACAAATTATTAAAGGGGTATTAATAGTTATGACGTATCCTAAATACACGATAGATGGTGGGACCTGCTCGCTGTCAGACTGGTAAAATATTTAGAAGTTGTTAAAAAGATGGTATCACCTTGGTGCACCTTTAAAATAGGGCGTGCGACAGACTTTACACGATAAATCCGGCGCTCAGGCCGGCTGAGCACCGGAACGCCCCCTAATTTGTGTTGCATGGTGGCCAACGCTGCTGCACCGCAAAAGCGGGGCGTGCAACACAATAGACACTTCTTAAATATCTGTGCAAGCAGTTTACACCTAAAAGAACGTGCAAAGTCTGTCCGAAAACTGACGCAAAGCCCTTAGTATATCTGCCCCATACTGGGTACTGGGCCATATTAGCACGGAGTAGCCTGGTAATATTCACTTCACAACATGCAGCCTGCCATATCATATAGTAAAATGGATTATCGCTTGTTATCCTTGTATCGCTCTGTCATATTTGAAACAGTAGGTGGCAGTGTTCACAATGGTGAATGCTAATGAGAACTATTGTTATTATGTCTCATTTTCATTAAGTCTTCAAATTTAGCTGAAACGGACTTAATTCTGACGATGATCCTGTATGGGGGGAGAATAATGCGGATACCTAGTGCTGCTGAACAATGATAGGATCAGTTTCAGGTTCAGTCATTATACACAGGCAAATCATACTTAGTGCAGTCTGCACCATTCTTAGTAAATGTTCCCCACATTTTTTTCAATGATCATTTGCCATAAAAAAGTTAGAAAATGCATTGAAAACATAAAAAAAGGATGTGAAAAAAGCAAGGCTAATGAATTCTAGCAAAAACTGACCAAAAACGCATGCAAAAACTCCCACATTACACTCTGAAGTGATCAAGTGTGAAAAAAGCCTCAATCAGATTACATGTGTACTGAATTGTCCCTGTGCTAAGGAAAAAGGGAACAAAGAGGTTTCCAAATTAATTGTGTATTACTGCCTCTAAGAACATCTCTATTACACTGCATGCCCCTCTAATACAATAACAATACTAGACTGGTATTCCACAATGTATGGATAGATCAGGATCCAACCTCTGGGCTTTACAATCCCAAAAATGAAGGGGAAACAAATGCACTAGTAAAAATTGATGGTCTGTAAGCAGCCAATCGGTGTGCACTAAGGAAACTGAAAATTGTAACCTAACTCACTGCTATGTAACTTGAAGGGGCCTATTTACTAAGAGTCGCGGAGTGCACTTTTGTACCTGTATTTAACAGGGGATTGTGGCGCACACGATGGGATTTTGGTGCAGCTGTGCTGCTTTCATGCAACAGAAATCGGGGGCGGCCATCGGGCGATCAGACTAAGCACGGGATTTAACTTTCAAATTGTGTCAAAAGACAATGCACTTACATGCACCAGAAGAAGGTGAACTCCGGGGACCTGAGCGGGGAAGTGATACATGCAGGATATCGGGCGCAGGATCTTAGTGACTTCCCGCACAGCGCATTATACACGGACAATGCACTTACATGCACCAGGAAGAAGAAGGTGAACTCCTGGGACCTGAGCGGGGAAGCGACACATGCAGGATATCGGGCGCACGATCTTTGTGACTCCCCGCACAGCGCATTATACATGGACAATGCACTTACATGCACCAGGAAGAAGAAGGTGAACTCCAGGGACCTGAACAGGGAAGCGACACATGCTGGATATCGGGCACAGGATCTTAGTGACTCCCCGCACAGTGCATTATACACGGACAATGCACTTACATGCACCAGGAAGAAGAAGGTGAACTCCTGGGACCTGAGCGGGGAAGCGGCACATGCAGGATATCGGGTGCACGATCTTAGTGAATCGTGGCACAGGGCATTATACACGGACAATGCACTTACATGCACCAGGAAGAAGAAGGTGAACTCCTGGGACCTGAGCGGGGAAGCGAGACATGCAGGATATCGGGCGCACGATCTTAGTGAATCGTGGCACAGGGCATTATATACGGACAATGCACTTACATGCACCAGGAAGAAAAGGGTGAACTCCGGGGACCTGAGCGGTGAAGTGGACATGCAGATATCGGGGCGTCAGGATCTTAGTGAGCATTATATACGGACAATGCACTTTCTGTGACTCCTCCAGATAGGTAAGTAAATGTGCCCCACTATGTTATTACAGGTAAAACTTCCCCTGACTACTTTTCTACATTTTAGTAGAACTTAAAGGAAACCTACCACCACGGATCTACCTATTAAGTTAGATTTAGTCCCCCAAATCTTTTATACTAATGCAATTCTAAGAGGCTCTGGAGCTTGGAGTACCAATCTCTGCACCACTTGTCCCGACTGTGGTTCTGCACATTCCGAAAAACCTGGCTTGGGGATGAGTACTGCTTCATCGGTGGCTTTTGCTGAAGAGTATTGGTAGGTCGTTCGCAAGAGACTACTGGGGCGGAGTAGCCGTGCCGTGTGGCCTCAGCTCACTATTGCACGCCCCGTTAGCCTCTTTACAATTTGCACAAAAGGGCCATGAAAAATTCTAAAAAATATCCTAAAAAGGGCTATCGGCACAGATCATCAGGACCTGCCATCATATCTACCTAATACGGTCGATCCATGGTGGTAGGTTTCCTTTAAAGGGGAGTTGTTTTCAAATACAATTTTAAATTGATGAATGTTCTGATCATTGGAGTCTCGCTCCTTGGAATCCAAACCATATAACTCTTCTTCTCCGAATTATAGTACATTTTAAGCTTCATTCATTTTGGGACTGATTATATGGCTGACATACCTTACTGACACAGGAGTCCTGCTCTCTCTTCAATGGTTGGAACACACCGCATTAAATATATAATCGCCCATGTTTTTTCTTTCGGTGTCTATTGACAATACGCTTACCTGTCTGCAGGTACATTAATCTGTACATCTTGCCCTAACCTGAGCCTGATATCTGATAGTAATGTACAATCTCTGCCTGCCCTAACCTTGGCTGTACTACACATACTGCTGTTTTGTTACCTCAGTTGAACACACCAGTGACCTTCTCTCAACGCCACCTGGGTATAAATATCAAAAGGCGTAAAAGCCCTGAAATAATCACAACTACACTTCGATCCACCAGTAGATTGTCATTATTTTCCCCGATAGGCATGAAGGTGCAAAGGCTGTTTTTGGGGTGCGGCCGGCACAGGGCGTGTCGCCTGTCTGGGGTCGGCGCACACAAAGTAGTGAGGGACGTAACTTGCAACTGCTCAGGGCGTAGGCATTGTGAGTTAATGAGAGTGCAATTCCTACGCGGGGTACGTGGTGGCCTTTCATCACTCATACAGTGGTAATTTGCCAGTGTTCAGGCACTGGTGTAAGATTAATGACCCCAATTAGTTCATTTGACGGTAGAAGCAGCCTGGTAGTCACCAACTGGTGAAGTCCACCTAGCACCGGGCACATGTGACCTTAAACAAGGGGTAAGAAAGTTGTTATAGTCTGGAGACAGATGAATCCGTAGACAGGGTTGCAAAACAACACTTTGGGCCAATCACAGCCTTGGATGATATACCAACCAATCACAGCCTTGGATGTTATACCAACCAATCACAGCCTTGGATTCTGCAGGAAAGTTACATTATCTTTAAACATAATATAAATAGATATCACCTTAACTCCTCGGTGGCAGGCAAGAGGCAATATAGATATGAACACTCCTTTTGAGTCTACACTCAAGTAGATGGCAGCAAAGAATCACTACTGGGATTAGCTATAGATTGCAGAGATTAGATGAAACCCAGGGGAAAATTACAGCCTTTCAGGAGACATAAAGATAAAGGTGCTGAATTTAGTGATGACCCATCCTACGGGACATTAAAACCGATAAAGCGGTCAGGTTCGTGTTAAACACCCGTACGCAGAACCTGGAACCTGAAACTTTTTGCATTTTAAACCTCATTTGAATATGCAACATACAATTATGTATAACATCTCCGGGCTGTATCTCATCTCCAGCTTATTGTACATTGCAGGCCGTCACTCCAGTATATAATATAATAAGTATATAATAGGGTATGTATCTAATCTCCGGGCTGTATCTCATCTCCAGCTTATTGTATATTGCAGGCCGTCACTCCAGTATTTCCGGCATCTCCTGGCTTTCTTATATGCCATAGAAGAGATAAACAGCCGAGAGGACATCTTACCCAACATCACCTTGGGTTACACAGTCTTTGCTGGCTGCACCACGGAGATGGAAGCTATCCACAACACCCTGAGTATTATATCAGGGGGGGAAAACCTTGTCCCAAATTACAGCTGCTACCAAAAGGGGAAGATAGCCGGAATAGTGGGACACAGACTCTCCTCCTCATCCATTGCCATGAACAATGTGAACAGACCGTACGGCTACCCTCAGGTAAGTGCCCACTTACATCATGGGAATAAATGATTAATAGCAAAATTTAGCAGTCGTCCCCATGGGAAATGGAGATAATGGGGCACATTTACTTACCCGGTCCCTCGGAGTTCCCGAATGCGCATTAGCCGTCCGGAATGTATTGTGCCGCGTTTCGCTAAGATCGTGCGCCCGATATCCTGCATGTGTCACTTCCCCGCTCAGGTCCCCGGAGTTCACCTTCTTCTTCCTGGTGCATGTAAGTGCATTGTCCGTGTATAATGGGCTGTGCGGGAAGTCACTAAGATCCTGCGCCCGATATCCTGCATGTGTTACTTCCCCGCTCAGGTCCCCGGAGTTCACCTTCTTCTTCCTGGTGCATGTAAGTGCATTGTCCGTGTATAATGCGCTGTGCGGGAAGTCACTAAGATTGTGCGCCCGATATCCTGCATGTGTCGCTTCCCCGCTCAGTTCCCCGGAGTTCACCTTCTTCCTGGTGCATGTAAGTGCATTGTCCGTGTATAATGCGCTGTGCGGGGAGTCAATAAGATCCTGCGCCCGATATCCTGCATGTGTCGCTTCCCCACTCAGGTCCCTGGAGTTCACCTGCTTCTTCCTGGTGCATGTAAGTGCATTGTCCATGTATAATGCGCTGTGCATTATATACGGACAATGCACTTTCTGTGACTCCTCCAGATAGGTAGGTAAATGTGCCCCACTATGTTATTACAGGTAAAACTTCCCCTGACTACTTTTCTACATTTTAGTAGTACTTAAAGGAAACCTACCACCACGGATCTACCTATTAAGTTAGATTTAGTGGGGGTCCAGAAGAGGCAAAAGTGCGTAAAAAAAAAAAAAGCCCACGAACAGAGCACAAACGACGGGGGCGATCAAACACCAGTAAAGTAAAAGCGGCATGAGGGGCACCAGGAGGGCAGAAAGGGGGACAAAGCAAGAGTTATTGGGAGTCGGGGTGCGGCCGGCGCAGGGCGTGTGCCTGTCTGGGGTCTGCGCACGAACAAAAAAGAGGAAAGGGGACGGTTATAGCTTGCAATGCTCAGGGCGGTGGCATTGTGAGTGTAAGAGAAGATGCAATTCTACGCGCGGGTAGTGTGTGGCCTTTCATCACTACATACAGTGTAAATTTGCAGTGTTCAGTAGCACTGGTGTAAGATTATGACCCCCAACTTAGTTCTTGATGACGGTAGCAGCAGCCTGGTAGTCACCAACGGTTGAAGTCCACTAGCCCGGACAAAAATGTGACCTTAAAGGGTAGAAAAGTTGTTATATCTGGACGACAGATGAATCCGTAGACAGGGTTGCAATAGCAAGCACTACTTTTTTGGGGAGTGCAGTACGAAGGGTCAGTGACTGATAATGGGACTCTGTTAGAGACAGAGTGCCAAGCTACAACCAAAACCCACGTTTATATTTCTGTGCAAAGTGCCAACTGACAATTTTAGTAGCGTAACGTATTGCTTCTTGTTTGTGTGCAGGTGTTTAATCTTATGTGTAACCATCCTAAATTCCCACCAATAACAATAGAAAGGATGGAGAAATTGGATTGTGTAGCTTCCCCTCCAGGGTCCTCCGAAGAGGAAGACTCAGGGGACCCCAGAGCTAAGGAACGCCATGACAATCCATCTCTATCCACAACTTCTTGCTCCTCCATGTTCACAGGAGGGAAGCCTTGAGTCCCTTTCCGGGCAAACTCGTGGCGGGGTGAAGCCTGGGTGCCCACAGAAGGTGCCACCTTTGGCACCCTGGCCATGGGTTGGCCACCACTGGCTAGAGGGGGTGACAAAATATAGTAATTTGCACTTGAGACTGGGGAGGAGGGGCTTAAGACGTGGTGCTTCCGGAAAATCGCCATCAGTTCATAGAGATGAATGGGGCAGAAGGACATGTGCTCTGTCTGCTCTGCTACATTCGGGAGTGGGCGATAGAGGGGTCCGACGGACGATTACCAAGTCTGATCCCAGTGAAACCCCCCGTCCTCGCGATCTGTGGGGGTCTCATCAACCCTGTGGAGGGGTGAACCTTGTCCCGGGAAAACCCTTTTAAGGAGTAAAAACTTTGGAGACCACTTCAAAATGCCCGAAGAGTGTAAAGTATAACATTGCAGACATGACCATTCATCTACCATGGGTCCTCTATATATTCTTTGACAATTACCTGTGTGACACAGGTGGTCTATGCCTCACCCACCCCCCCCAGTCTCAGTTGCAAGTTACTACTGCATTTATCATTCACCATCCCTACAAGCTACTGCACTCCTAGCACATAAACCCCCAAAGTGCAGGGCTCTTTCAGCCCCTTTATACAAGATCATCTTTTCTTCCCAGAACATAAATCTACCAGAATTAATTCAACAAATCAATCCATCCTTGCGAAAGCAATATAGTAACTACATTGCGGAATATCACTAGAATGAACATTATGTTTTTTGTTGTTGGTGCCTTACTTTTTTTTTTTTTCTTCTCATCATTATCAAACCAATCTCTGATCCCGCGTCGTGGAAACATTTGGCAATCCATCTTACTGTGAAGCTCATTTAGATAAATTCAGTCTCCTATATTTGTGTTCTACCCCTCCAGCAATTCTCTTGTATTTTCCATTTCAAACAGCACAACTGCGACTTCCTAAACACAAGAAATTACAATGACAGAGGATTGCTTACAGTTATGTCACGTCCCACATCTCAGTGACCTACAGCAGCCGCTCCGCAATGGTGAAACATTGTATCACTCTGGTCAAGATTCATTTATTGTATCAGAGCCTTGTGTTTAACCCCCCTGCGCTCCACTTAAAGGTTCACCATAAATATTTCAGCTCCGCACAAGGACAGAGGCCTCTGTAGATCTGGGAATTTTCACATTACTGGACATCTTCATTTTTCATGCCAGCTATATTGCCTGAAGTGCATGAGCGGTCCTTGGAGTAATATAGATTGTGACACGTGATAATACATCCCCCAGTAGTGGCGTGCCAACATAAAATGTGAAGTATACATTGCTCTCTACATTATATTATTGCTTTTATACACTTAAATTTCTATCTTAATTTTATGTTATTGGATCATGGTACAAAATTAAAGTTTTTGTCCCTCCCCTTGCTGTGAAACTACTTAAAGGGGTTTTCCTCCCACAAAGACAAGTTTCCTGAATATATACTCAGGATAACAAAATAACACATTGGCGGTCCGATTCGCGTTTTCCCGACGTGTTACCCGAATATTTCCGATTTGCGACGATTTCCCCTGAGTTGCCCCGGGATTTTGGTGCATGTGATCGGATTGTGGTGCATCGGCGCCGGCATGCACGCGACAGAAAACGGGGGGCGTGGCCGAACGAAAACCCAACGGATTCGGAAAAACCGCGGCATTTAAAAAAAAAATGTGTCGCGAAAATTGCACTTACCTTCACTCGGCCCAGCTTGGTGTATTCCAGTGCGATCCGATGCTCTTCAGCGCAGCAGCGCCACCGCTGGATCGCGAATGGGCCGGGTAAGTAAATCTGCCCTATTCTCTAATTCAATGTTAATAACAAATATATAATTTCAACCTGTCTCTATCAGTCGTGGTGTACTCAATTTTGGTTTCCCCTATGGTCCGCAAACATCTTGTTCTTCTGTCTGACTCTGCATTGAGCTCCTCTCTGCCTCCACCCTTGCATTCCAGGACAAGCTCACACAGACACTGACTTCCTGCCAGCACACAACACATTGTGAGGATAGTAAAGCTACAAGCTACAGACAGATAAGATCTTTATCCAGGGGAGGGAGAGGGAGGTATATTGCAGAACTTTGTGTGTTATAGGTGAGTTAGGAGAGCTGAGAGTGTCATTGTATTATATCAGTGTTTTATATCCATCTCATGGATCTCATCATCTCTGATCATCTCTCTTTTTATGTGTCAGATACTAGTAGAATATTCAGAAGATTAATGAAAGTGTATATAACCCTGTACCCTGATAATCTAAGCACATTGTCAGCACACAGCATCTCATAGCACAGAGGGATCATGAAGTGTCTGCTTAGAGAGTCCCGCTCACATATTACACTGACCATCACTGAGAGAAAGGAGCTAAAACAGCAATAAGAATTGTAAAGTAAGGGGTTAAAATGATCATTATTGTGTAAACATCACTAGGGGATTAAACATTTTTTAATTTTCTTTTATGGACAAACCGCTTTAACACACTTAATACCCAGATATAATTTTCCACTACATCCCTGTGAAAAGGAAACTTACCATGAGGAATCTATTATCAGAAGTAGATCTGATGGTAGATTCCTCCTACCTCTGCCTTATTATGTAATTTAATATTCCTCGAAACTAATTTGTTAACTTTATTTTAATAATATGTAAAGTAACTTAGCCTTAGCCTTATCCTTAGCTCCCGACGCCCAGCCAGTCTACTACACGCCCCAGTAGCCTCTGCAGTTAATTTACATATTACTGTACTAAAATAAAGTTTGTAACAAGGTTAGGTTCCAGGATAATTAAATTACAGATTCTTTTTTTAGGTCATATGTTCCAACATTTCTAAATTGCAGATTCTGATGGTAGATTCCTCATGGTAGGTTTCCTTTAAAAGAAAACTATCACCAGGATGAAGGATTGTAAACCAAGAACACTGACATACTGATGTGTGCCCTCACTGTCAGGATCTGATCTTCTTTTAGCTTCTTATTTTTTTTACAAAAAAAGGTATTTTAAAATCATGCAAATGAGCCTGCAGGGCTCTAGGCTCCATAGGTGTTAATGGAGCCTGGAGCCCCTCAAGCTCATTTGCATAATATTTAAAGCCTTTTATTCTTAAAAACAAGGGCATAGGAGGCTTACAGAAGAGCGGATCCTGCCAGAGGGGGCACAGACCACTATGTCTGTGTGCTTGGCTTACAATCCTTCATCCTGGTGGTAGATGTCCTTAAATGCTCTAAGCTTCGGTATCCAGACTACTGCAGTGAGTGGGTTAACTCAATATAATCTAAGGCTGATTAATATACTGGGTGGTCTAGTATTATGAAGGAGTTAATTTTAGTATATTTGGTGGTTGTGGGTGCTGAGGTTGTTAATGTGAGAATCCACAACAGTCTAGGAAACTAAAAGCACTTGATTTTAGTATACCTAATGGTCTACAGCAATGAAAGGGTCAATTTAAGTATAGCATACAGTCTATTGCAGTGAAGAGGTTTATTCCAGAATTCCAGGTGCCCGGGGAAGTGACATGGTACATGCCAATACACACATTGGGGCACATTTACTAAGGGTCCGCGGAGCGCATTTTTGTTGGGTTTCCCAACGATTTCTGTTTTGCACCAAACTTCCCCGGGATTATGGCGCATCGGCGCCGGCTTGCACAGGGCATGGCTGTCGGACAACCCCACGGATTCGGACAACATGCAGGATTTAACATTTCAAATTGTGACGCAAGACACGCACTTACAAGCACCGGGAAGAAGAAGGTGAACTCCGGCGGACCTCGGCACAGCAGCGACACATGCAGGAAATCGGGAGCCCGATCTTAGTGAATCCCGGCAGACCCGGTGTGTCGTACAATGCGCCGCAGGATCGCGACAGGACCGGGTAAGTAAATGTGCCCCATTGAGTAGTATTCTTTGTAGCCTGGTGTTGGTGTAACGACCCCTGGTGGTCTAATATAGGCAGGGCCTGAATGTCTGTATATCTGGTGATTTAGGGCAATGAGGGGGTTTATTTCTAATACCTTTGGTAGTCTTGGGCAGTGAAGGGGTTTATAAAGTGATCACGAGGGGTCATTACATTCAATATAATTATTTATACAGGAACGACTTTAGGTTTTATTGAGAAACCACATTACATAATGTAGTAACTACTCGTTATCTTATCTCATCGGGGCATTGATAGGTCACCGGAAGATGCAGTCATGTCAGTAATGAGCCAAACACAACATAAATCTTCACAAGTAGAAGATCACTGCAAGTAGTACTGACCCACCATAGAGCCGCTCCTCACACTGGCCATCTGCAGGAGGCAATATGTAGGTGGGGTATGAAAAATCTCCCCCAAAGTCATGCAAATCTGACTTCTCTCGCCCCATTTTCACATGAGATGAGTAAACTTAAAGGCGTTTTCCCATGAAAGAAAGTTCTCAAATAGTGATGTTTACACAATAAAGATCATTTTTAACCCCCTTACAATTTTACTCCGTTTTATTGGTGTTTTAGCTCCTATCACTCAGTGATTGTTGATGTGAGATCCCAAAGTATGAGCTGGGACTCTATGAGCAGACACTTCATGATCCATCTAGTGCTATGAGATTCTGTGTGCTGACAATGTGCTTAGATTATCAGGGTCCAGGGTTTAGCTACACTTTCATTTATCTTCTAAACATTCTACTAGTATGTGACACAGAGAGAAAGAGAGATAAAACAGATCAGACATGATGAGATCCATGAGATGAATGTAAAACACAATGATACTCTCAGCTCTGCTACATATCAGCTATAACAAACTCTGGCAGCTCTGCTATATGCCTCCCTCACCCTCCCCTGGATAAAGATTATATCTGTCTGTAGCTTGTAAAGTAAGTCTCTGCACACTGCTGCTTACCAGTAGGAGATGCCTGTGTCTGAGCTGGTCAAGTAATGCAGGGGGAGGAGCAGGAGGCAGAGAGCACTGCAGTGTGCAGATAGGAGAAGCTATTCATGAAAAGAATCTTCCCTGCCCGACCATGGTCAGAAGATTTACAGGACTGACTGACAGGTTGGAATGATATCTGTGAAATGCTGTATTTTTGTTCAGAAAAGTGAATTAGAGAATGTGTAATTTTTATTAAGCTGAGTATATTTAAGAATCTTGTCTTTGTGGTAATACCCCTTTAAGTGGTTATAGGAGCGGTGTCACTTCAGAAGCCTCTATCTTGGGTTCTATAGAACCTAAAAACAGGCCTTTTGTGTCATATTATGGATCAGGCTTGTGTTTCTGTGAGTTACAGAACTGGACAGACAGGCAGGAGCTGGATCTTCATCTCCAGGTTGCATTTCCAACTATGTATTTACCAGCCTGTATCTCTGGTTCTGTAGCTCATATGCCTCATGTAATCTGAAAGATGAGATCCTTACCTTTAATATGACACATGTTTCTAGGTGCTACAGAACAGAAGATAAGGCTTTACGAAGTGAGATATGAGTGAGATGCCATATAAAAGAGGGTATTCAAGAAAGGAGATTTCATACCTTACCGGAGGGGGCAAATAGTTTAATGGGGTAAAATCTAGTGACAGGTTCTCGTTAAGATTGATGAATTTCACCAAGCCAGCTTATGATTTCTTAACCCTTTCTTCTTCTGTAAGTTCCCAATGTGCCCTAAGGACAGCGTCCACCAATAGGGACCATTCATTTATTTGAATAGGACACCATGTAATCCCATACTTTGCCTGTAGTGGCCACTGCAGCCTCCGGTAGCTTCTCCCTATATCTATATCTAGCAATCATTTGATCCATAGGTCCTCAGATGAAGGAAGAATAATTCAGATTTTAGTGGGATGGAAATATTTTTGTGAAAAACATATTTTCAACAAAAAAGATACAAAATTGACAAATATTTACAAATGGCCACGGATCACTGAAAAAGTAAGAAAGTCTCTTGTTCTGCCAGCTGACAGCCAGTTTCTCTTATCCGGTGGAGGGAAGCTGATGGGATTTTGACGGATGTGTGTGGGAGCTGTCATAGTTATGAGACATTATTACCTCGTACTGACCTGCGCTGTAATCTCCAACATGAGTCATTTTCTTCTTTCCGCTCCTGGCGGCCAGAAGTTCACATCTTCTGTTTGTTAAATGCATAATGTTCCTATTTTGCCACCATTTCTTTTTTTCTTTCTGTTATGGGATATGACATTTCTACAAACATTACATAATAGAAACATGTTTAGACAGACATGGTCCCTGCACTAAATGTAGAAACAGATGAAACCGCCGACCATCTGCAGGCGCGGTGAGCGCTGCCCCCCCAAGATCTTTTAAGGTCAAACGCAGAACAGTTGCGGTATTTATGGGATCTAGATGGTATTAGAGAATTATCAAGACTTTAGTGTGATTTCTGCATGTGATGGGATAATTTTCTATTATCGGAAGATTAAATAATTTGTTACAAAGTGAAAAACCACGAACATACACAAAATAATAATTCTTTATTTATATAGCGCACACAGACTACGCAGCGCTGCACAGAACTTTGCCAAATCGGTCCCTGTACTCAATGGGGCTCACAATCTAATCAACCTACCAGTATGTTTTGGAGTGTGGGAGGAAACCGGAGGACCCGGAGGAAACCCACACAAACACGGAGAGAACATACAAACTCTTTATCCTATAGACCAGTGATGGCTAACCTATGGCACTTTCTGTGGGCACTCAGGTCATCAACAGAGATGACTCCAGGTATCTTCCTGCAGTCCCAGACAGCCCAGGACAGAGGTATTTTAAAGTGACAGCGCTACCTGGGACTATTTTCTGCTTTATTGGTGTCCTCAGGCGCTGGTATCAATGAAAACTGTGACAGAGAAGGAAGTATAAATCACAAATTAAATTTCTGTGTTGCCACTTTTAGATAAATAAGCGGGTCTTTGTTGTAGTTTGGGCACTTGGCCTCTAAAAGGTTCGCCGTCACTGATATAGACGGTAGAGTTACTGAGCCCCACCCCCAGACATTTGCATTGCGTTTCTGAACCCAATGTAAACCCCCCATGTGACCGCACCCTAAACATTGAATTCAGATAATACTTTTTTCTTTTCTTGAAAGTATTGTCTCGGTTTTGAGTATTGTGATACTTCTCTGGGTATCACACTCAAAATTCTGGTAGTGGTGCAACCCTATTAAGTGCCCCATAGTAGCACCGGTAATGGGGTGTCTATTCTTTATAGCTGGTCAGACTGGGATGTGCAATGTAAGGGCTTCACCTTTAACCCCCACAACGAGGAATGGGCTTCGCTGTTGGGGGATCCCCAGGTTCCGGTCCATAGAATAGTCATGGATTGGCAGCAGAAGTAGAGTAACCCGGAGTGGAGGAAATGGTTCGTCGGGAATGCCACAGGTTAGAAGTCAAGTCAGGAACAGAATCAAAGGTTGGAGCCAGGTACAGAATATTAGGTACTGTCTGAGGTCAAGATGAGGAGTCAAAACAACAGCACAGAGAACAAAACTGCTAGACTAGACCGCAATCCATAGGTCACACGTTGTTGGTGCCTTAGCAAACTCACACCACTATATAAGTGCCAGAGCACTATATCTTTATTCTGAACCAGCAGGGCCACCGTAGTGACTGGGAGATAAAGTGTGGGCCATAGAATCTTCCTGAGATTCAACTGTTTCCAGCTGACAGTGACTAACAGTAGGACCGATCGTGGGGTGCGATTTTAAGGCTGTGGTTCTTTCAGTCGATATCCACGGCAACACCTGTAACGGGATAGTCGAGAAGGACTGCTCCAGAGCCACCCAGGGCCTCAGGCTGGACTTACAGCACCAGTCTCAGATTCTGGCTAGGTGGGCTGCTGTATGGTATCCTTTGAAATCTGGTAGTCCAACACCTCCCGAAATCTTTGAGCGATACAAGGTAGTGCGTTCTGGCCAGTTTCCCAGCCCAGACAAATTTGTGTTGGATGGCATTTAGGGAACGAATAGTATCCTAATAGGAAAAAGATGCCTGAAAAAGATATAGAAAGCGTGGGAATATTCATTTTGAAAACAGCACATCTCCCAAACCATGAAAAAATGCCCTTGGTCCATCTGGAGCAGTCCTCCTGCACTCTTTTAAGCAATGAGAGGAAATTGAATGTGTAAAGCCTGGATAAGTCAGCTGGTAGCTTAGTCCCTAAATAGGTGTTACTCTGGGATGCCCACTTAAAACTAAATGACCCTCTCAGCGTTTCCTGGAGATGGTCCGGGAGTGACACATTTAGGGCATCCGACTTGGACCAATTAATGCGAAAGTGGGATATTTGGGCAAACGTGTGTATCTCTTTCATTAAGTTAGGGAGAGAGGGCTGTGGATTAGTCAGAAAGAAGAGAAGGTCATCTGCGTGAGCCGCTATTTTATAGGTGACCCCCTGTACCCGGATCCCAGAAATGTCTTGGTTAGATCGTATTCAACGGAGAAAGGGCTCCAGCAAGAGGACAAAGAGTAGGGGCGACAGCGGGCAGCCCTGTCTGGTGCCATTCCGTATCTCAAAATTATCTGAGAGAGTACCATTCACTCGGACACACGCTGAGGGGCAGGAGTACAGAGACATAATCCAACGAAACAGTTTGGTCTGAATACCAAATGCACGGAGGACTTCAGACATATAGGGCCAGCTCACTCCATCAAAGGCTTTTTCTGCGTCCGTTTATAGAAGCATGAGCGGCAAGTGTTCCCTCTGTGCTTTGTATATCAGATTAATGGCCTTTGTGCTGTTGTCTCTTCCCTTCCCAGCAAATACCCGGCTTGATCTGAATGGATGGCACTTAATAGGAGGGGAGCAAGTCTCATCGCTATGATTTTGGCAAATAACTTAAGGTCTTGATTTTTTTTAAAATCAGATCTTTTTTATTAAGGTTTTTCAAAAACAAACAAAGCACGCCGACAACTCCCATCCCACCCCCCACCAGCCTTTACACACGGGTTACAGATATTCACCACGCAGGGTGAAAAATTACTTATCAGAAGATAGGTCCTCAATGAGATAATGGTACATGACAGATGACCCATCATTACAGTAAAAATACATTATACATTAAGCCCAATTCCTCCCAATCCGGTCCTGTCCCTCAATAAAGTACCAGACACTAGTCCCGGTTCATCAAGCCAAGGGGCCCATAGCTTTTCAAACGTAACCGCTGTGTTACGCCGCGTGTAAACCGCTTTCTCGTTTAACAGCATCCCTTCTACTTTATTTAGGAATTCTTTCCTGGTAGGGGCTATCGGATGTATCCACCTTGCTACTATTGTTTTGCGTGCCATATAGAGGAGCCTATGAACCGCTAATTTCCCCACCCCGTCTATCGGCATCTCAACCATACACCCCCGGATACAGACTAAAGCATTTCGGGGAAGTGTTACCTCATACACTCTGTCAATAATGTCTAGAACGGTTGCCCAGAACCCTTGAATCCTCGGACATGTCCACATCATATGAAGCATATCCGCCGGTTCCTCTCTATACTTGGGGCATTCCGCTTCCTGGCGTGCCCCTATTTCACATAGGAATTTGGGTGTCCTGTACACTCTGTGCACAATATAAACTTGTGACAGCCGGGTTGCTTCCCCTAGAGAGCATTGTGGAATCGCCTCAAGCACTGATTGCCATTACTTATCAGAAATATCTCCTATATCTGTGGTCCACCTATTGCGAACCCGAAGCGGAAAGCCGTCAAAAAATTTACACAGCAGTAATTGGTACAATAACGAAATGAGCCCAGTCGCATGATCATTCTTAGCTATGTTCAGTAATAGTGCATCCCTTTGAGGTGTCATAACAACACATTGGGACTGCTTTTCAAAAGCATGTTTTGGCTGTAGATATCTAAAGAAATCTCTATTCCCCACCGGGATGTCCTTTTGAATTTGTGGAAAGGACTTTATTGTGGCTTCAGATATTAGTTGAGTCACTGGTACCATACCTACTCTTTCCCAAAAGACCGACCCTTCTAAGTTTTGGAATTCTTTTAGAGAGGAGTTGTGCCACAGGGGTGAATATTCAGTGAGTCCATGAACTCCCCTCAATTGTTTCACCGTCCCCCAGACATTATGTATCATGGAGAGCGTAGGAATAAGGTTTTGTCCTCTCTTAAATTTACCACTCTCCAATGCCAACAGCAGGTTCCCAGCACTCAAATGGTGACCCATCATACCGGCCGCAATAGACCGTGCCCCGTCTTCGCCCCATCCTTGGAGGTGTTGTCCCTGGGCTGCTAAATAGTACAACCAGGGGTTTAGGAGTGCCAACCCCCCATCTGTTTTGGGCCTCTGCAGAGTCTCCAGTCTAATCCTTGGTTGTCCCCTTCCCCAAATCAAATCTCTAAACAGGGCGTTGATCCTATGGAATCTGGCAAGCGGAAGCCAAACTGGGGAGTTGTGGAGTATATATAACAGCTGTGGCATTGCTACCATTTCAATTAATTTTGTACGGCCTATTATAGGAAGTTTACACCAAGCTACAATTTTAAACTTCAATTTTTGGACCAGGGGAGAAAGATTTAATTCCTCAAAGTCCCCAACCTTAGCTGTTACCTGTATGCCTAGGTACCAAAACTGACGAACCACCGGGATAACTGAAAGATCCGCCTCCAAGGCCCCCTCCAACGGATCCACAGGTAAGATAGCCGACTTATGCCAGTTTATGGTAAGCCCTGACAGACTCCCGAATCTCTCCAACAATTGCAGTACTGCACGTAGAGATGGACCTGTGTCTCCTAGAAACAACAAGGCGTCATCCGCATATAGTGCAATTTTGCTGTGCAGTGCACCATACTTAAAACCCACCACATCAGGTGCGATGCGTATCGCCGCAGCCAAGGGTTCGACAGTTATTGCAAATAGCAATGGCGACAGGGGGCATCCCTGCCTTGTCCCACTGTATGGCCTGAATGGTTTCGTCAGTGCCCCATTTGCCCGCACATGAGCCATAGGGTTAGAATATAGTACTTTAGGGTTAGAATATAGTACTTTGACCCATGATATAAAACCATGGCCAAAACCCATACTCTGCATTGTAAGCCATAAAAACTGCCATTCTATGCTATCGAAACGCCTTGGCTGCGTCGAGCGACAATATAGCCCTATTTCCGGTATTGTCAGAGGGAATCTGGAGACTCCGAAAGAGCCGTCTAATATTGATGGAAGTGGACTTTTTGGGCATAAAACCCGTCTAGTCCGAGTGTATGATGGACGTTATGACCTTCACTAATCGGTTTGAGACGGCCTTAGCGAGGATCTTCACGTCTGCAGAAAGAAGGGATATGGGTCTGTATGAATCCGGTGATGTGGGATCTTTGCCTTCCTTTGGGATTACCACTATGGTGGCCTCCCGCATCGAGGGGGGTAAGGTCCCCTTTTCTAAGGAGTCTGTGAATACCTGCAACAGTTCAGGAAGGAGTACCTCACTATACTTTTTATATACTTCTGCTGGCAATCCGTCTACCCCGGGAGCCTTGTCATTGACCCTACCGCCTCTTCTAATTCCTCTACCGTCAATGGGGCATTTGGCAACCTTGGCAGGTCTAGTTCAGATATAAACTCTAGTATCTCGTCATCTGACGGATTTGCATTGTCATTTGTATATTGAGGAATAGAAGTCCTCCAAGACTTGCAGTATACCATCTGTATCTAGCCTCTGTTGCCCCCCCCCCCCCCCCATTATCTTTCAACATTGGGATATGTGAGGTCCCCTGCTGGGCTTTAGTAATTACTGACAATAGGTGTTTCCCCCTCCTCAAAATAGCGCCCTTTAGCGAATGCCCTCTTTCTATTCGCCACCTCTAGCAGGTGAGAGTTCAATGTGTTTTGAGCTTTATGTATATGGTCCTGAGTCTGTGGAGTGGGATTATTAATAAACGCCTCCTCCGCTTGCCTCATTTCCAAGTGTACTGCCTTATCCACTTCCCTGGACTTACTTTTAGTGGTGCATATAAGTTTATAGGCTTCTCCCCTTATACATCCCTTCGTCACCTCCCATATACTAGAAGGGCCAGCTGTGTCCCTATTTTCTTCAATAAACCTCTTCACTGCTATTTCCACCCCTGTGGCCACTGCTGGTGTCGCTAGCCAAAAAGGATTAAGTTTCCATATTCTATTCTGAGCCCTTGGGTCCTCATATATTTTAAGTGGGACAACTAATGGAGAGTGGTCAGACAGAGATCTAGCAAGATATTCTATTTCCCCTACCCAAGGTAGGATGCCCGAGTTACCTAGGGCTAGGTCTATCCGGGACAATGAAGAGTAAGTGGAGGAGCAACAAGAGTACACCCGGTCCCCTGGATGCTGCAGCCGCCATATATCAGACAGGCCCACTTCCGCCAATAGGATTCCAAAAGGGGTGAGCTCTTGTTGTACAGGTACATTATTCATTCTACATTTATCCCATTCTCCATGAGGAACGTTGTTAAAATCTCCCACCATTAGAGAGGGTACTCCCGGATGTTTACCCATAAATTCCAATAAAAGTTTTAACACTTCGTTAGTATACGAGGGAGGGACATAAGCGGACATCAGGACCAAAACCCACACTCCAATTTTGCAGTGTAGCCCAATAAATCTACCTTCACTATCAATTGTCTTGTCATAACACTCAAATGGTACATCTTTGTGAACTAGAATACTGACCCCTCTAGCATATGTGGAAAAGGCAACATGGCATTCAAACCCCGTCCACCTTTTTTGTATCTGTGATAGCCTATCGGGAGTCATATGAGTCTCCTGCAGGCAATATATCGCCGGCCTACGTCTCAGGAGGTACTGGAATATTCCAAGCCTCTTGGTAGTATCAGCAAGGCCTCGAACATTCCAGCTAATTATTGGTATGCTGGAAGCCATATTTACCGGTAACTCAACAAGTTTTACCCTCATTGGTGTAAAGGACTGGCGGTTACAAACTCACAACTCCCCCCACCCCCCTCCCAACCCCCCAATAAACCATGCCCACCATAACTATATAGGCACTTCTCAGGGCGAAACTCCAAAGGAATACCCTGCCGGCATGTGACATTAATATGCAGTAATACAAATACCCCATAAGTGCTACAAACGGAGGTACCCGTCTTCCCTCCCTCGGTCGCCACCGCAGTTAACGGCCGGGAAAGGGAGGATAAGGGTGAAGACACACATGGCGTTTTTGGCGCGTTTTTAAACGCAGCAAAAACGCATGCGTTTTTGAAACGCACCTGCGTTTTCTGAAAAACGCATGCGTTTTTGAAATTGACTAAGATGAACAACAGCTGATGAATTAGGTTACATATCAAACACAGGAACCTGAAATCTCTTCAGTGTCTGCTGAACATTGAAGATCTATGCATACACTTGGTCTTTGGCTTCAAAGAGTTCTTCACAGTTTGTTTCAAGATTGGTTAGTTTTCAAAAGACTGACCATAACTTATATTGTTCATGGCCACTGAGGGATCTGTGCCCCGTGTTCCAAATCGATATCTGGGGGCAATGGTTGCCATTTTATTTGGATTGAGAGAAGTACGGCAGCGTCCGAGAAAGGTATTTTTTGTTTATAAATAACCATTGCAAAGATATGTACTTTGTGATAAAGTTATTTTTGGGATGGCTATTAACTGGGCAAACACCAGTTGAGAAATCTATGGTTTTTTTATGTTTCTTTAAAGGATGCATGGTTCATACCAATGTTGTGTTACAATGAAGTGTTTAATTTACTGTAGATGTATCATCTGGATTTTTTTTTTTGGAAAAATCTTCTTTGTGGTTTACTTTTTATTTTGCTTGTTTCTGGCAATGGTTTTTTTAAGCAATGTTTGCCTCACATTATGTGATCTTTTAAATCAGCTACATCTCTTACATATTTGCATACAAACTTGGACCGTACACACAGCAATAAAAACACTTGCTTATTTGTACTCTAATCAATATTATATTGTGGCTGAAACAAACACTGCAATTTTACACTACTTGTGTTTGTGGGAAACAATGTATAATTTTGTGCTGGTAAACAACAGGGGTTTCTGTCTTTATTTTAACATTGTTAGCAAAAAAGACGTAATTCATTTACTAGTCTGAGGGTGCAGTCACACGTTGCAGTTAAAACTGCATCGCAATCAGCTCTGAGGTGATTTTAGGTGCAGTTTTGTCAATTGCACAGTGAAAACATGAACTGAACGAGTGATTTGATTTTGAAGGGGAAACCTGCTCACAAATGTCCTTCAACCTCTTCAGTTTATGTCTTTCACATGTTTAAATTGACAAAACGTCACCGAAATCACCCGAAAGCTGATTTGCGATGCAGTTTTAACTGCAACGTTGGACGCACGTCCCTCATGCATTGTTTCCATGATTAAATGCTAACCAAGGATTGCTGCTCGTGGTTGATTATGCAACAGCGAATGTGCCATTAGACTATCCTTAATATTAAAGATATAATTAATAGTAGCGTTCAATTTAGTTGTAGACTTTCATTAGCCATGTTTTTTGATCTATATTTTATGCTGTTCTTTGTTAATTTCACTTTTTTTCAGAAGCATACTTTATTTGGGCTGCTATTTTTTTTTTTTTAATCAATAAAATAGAAAAGCTTCGATTTACATCAGTTTGTTGTTTGCCTTTTTTAATACCTTAGTTCTGGGAACTTTATCATTTTTTTTTTATTATATTTTTCAACTCAACAGAAAAAATAATAATTCATGTGGAGATGTGTGTGACGTTTTAAATTTCTGCCAGAATATTTGCACTTCATTGTGATGGCTTTTGTAATTTTCCTATGCAACACCTGGAATTTGGCCAAAAAAAGAAAATTAATGCAGAGAAAATTATGTGAAAACCCATTTGCGCAATTACTTGTTTGCTTGGTTTTTAGGTTATAAAATGACTGCTCTGCTTCATTCATTGGGACAATACAATCACAATAACGTTTTTATTCAAGGTTTTTTTGTATTTTTGATACTTTTTCACAAATTGTTACCACCTTTTCTATAATTAATTTAACTTTGTGTTGGGTGTACTGAGCTGGGGGTGGGTCTTTTTTTTGTGGGCAATTTGAGATGTTGTTTTCTATACTTTTAAATGTTACGATTGCGCGACCTTAGAATTAAGTTATAGTAAATTTTTAAAAGTAAATTTATTCCAAAAATTAAATTTGTTATACTTTTGCACAATTTGTCATAGTGAGGATAGGCACATTTAACCCCTTAAGGACGGAGGGTTTTTCGGCTCATTTCTCGCTCTCCAACTTCAAAAATCCATAGCTTTTTCATTTTTACGTGTACAGACCTGTGTGAGGGCTTATTTTGTGCGTAACAAATTTTACTTTCCTGTAAAGTTATTTATTTTAACATGCCGTGTACTGCGAAGCTGAAAAAAAAATCCAAATGTGGAAAAATTGAAAAAAAAACGCACGTGCGTCACGTTCTTGTGGGCTCAGTTTTTACGACTTTCACTCTTCGCTCCAAATAACACGTCAGCTTTATTCTTTGGTCCGGTGCGATCGCGGTGATACCAAATTTATATAGGTTTTTTTGTGTTTTAATACATTTTGAAAAATTAAACGAATGTGTAGAAAAAAGAAAAAAAAAATTTTGCCATCTTCTGACGCTAATAACTTTTTCATACTTTTGCGCACGGAGATGTGTGAGGGGTCTTTTTTTGCGAAATGAAGCGACGTTTTCATTGCTACCATTTTTAGATCTGTACGACATTTTGATCATTTTTTAATTCATTTTTTATGTTATGTAAAAGGTGTAAAAATCGCATTTCGGACATTTGGGCGCCATTTCCCGCCTCAGAGGCCACCGCCGCCCGTAGCCAATGGACGGCAAACAAACCCCCCGAAGGTAAATTGGGGACCGCAGTTTGGCGCGATCATTCACGGATGCAGAACCAATTGTGTATGTCACAATCGGTGGTCACAGGTGGAACCTTTCTAACTCCAGTGAGTCTGTACCTTGTGCGGGGAACTTTTTGGTTGATTCGGGATTGTACAAGTGGCGTAAAGTGAGGGTTGTTATACATGGGGCACTCGCGAATATCCCACTGGCTGTCATCAACCTACATCCCCTTGTGGTACTTTACCCTGGAAGTGGGGGGTGTGGACCCTGTTTCCAGAGGCCTAGTATCGCAGAGACTTACCGGTGTTTGGGACCTCTGGAGACTAAGGACCCACCTCGAGGTGCTGTGCAGAGAAATGAACGTTAGGTAATGTCCGGCCTTGGCCCCCTGAACCCTTTGAGCCGATGTTCCCACACCAGCATAGGGGTGCCCCAATGTGGATGAATTCTCTCTCTCTCCGTCCCCTATAGGGCCAGCCTGGTGGGGTCGAGGGCCACGAGAGTGCCGACTGCCGGACCTGAGTTTTTCCCTGAGAATTTGGGGGCAGCACAGCTACAGTACCCCTACCTTGTTTTAAGCACGGGAAGAATTTAGGTGGATAAATGGGTACTCCAATACCAGGGGCCTGACAAAATACCCCCCGAATGGTGATGTTGGGAGCTGTTTAACAGGTCGAACCATGATACGGGGTGAGGAGGTTGAGCAACTTGTAGTACCCCGAATCTCACCGTAGGCTTGGTTGCCAAGTTGGCACACATACCATGGGCTGGGAGGACTTAGGTGCTTAGAGACCGGGAGATGATCCTGCAAGATTTTTCTGGCCCTTGGTGTGGCTGAGGTAAAACCGTATTGTAAGTTCCCTGCCCTATGTCAACTTAACTGCCCCGGTGCCACTTCAGAGTCCTTTTTGTCCCGACTAAAACACCAATCATAGAGGTTCCATTTGAACGGATTGCAATGATCGGTTGGCCCCATTCAAATCCTCAAAGGGGGCCACCAATACATCCTGGGTTATCCTGGACTACCTAACGCGGTCTCCCGGGCGAGTCCATTAAGGAACAACCTCCTCCAAAATATGCTAGGGAGCTGTTCCAGGTATTCTCAACGCACAGGCCTCCCCAAGGAAAATCTTGAATGACAGGTGGTACCCCATTCATGTCTAGGGTAAATGAAGTGATGGTGTAAGTTACTGCAGTTAAACGCGCCGCACCTCTGTGTACATCCTCAGACGCTGGCCTAGTCGAGAGGTTTAACAAGACCTTGCAGGTATGCTAAAGAGGGTGGTAGCCAGGAGGGAAGGACTGGTGATTGTTTGTTGGCCCTATTTGATGTTTGCCTATACGTGAAGTTCCCCAGTTCCCTCCACGGGTTTTCTCACCCTTTGAGCTGTATATGGCCGTTCCCCATGGGCTTTTGGATATAGCCAAGGAGACCTGTGACAGGAGAGGACCCCCCCCTTAGTGTGATAGAACACGCTCACCTTATGCGGACCCATAGCGGCGGTAATGCCTGTAAGGAGCACATGAACAAGGGCACAGAGCCCATCTATGGTCCTAGCACTAGGTCCGCGCAGACTCAGGCCCTTTAACCCAGGGACAGTAGTGCTAGTTCTGGTGCCGCACCGTTTGAGAGGCAAGTTCTTGGCAAATGTCAAGGAACCTAATGGGTAATGGAGAAAGTAGGGAGGTAACCTACCATGTATCTAGCCGGGGAGGAAACCCGAACATATATACGCACGTGAACCTCCTAAAGCCCAATGGAGGGAAAGATAGTTCCCTGATAGGCCGTGGGGAGTAGAAAAATCGTCTGTCCCCAAAAGGCGACACCCGAGGTAGTGTTACCCGATCCGAGGTGCCTGAAGTACGGATATCGGAGTCCGTCTCCCAGGGCCCAGATTCAGGAAGCGAAGGAGTTTGGTCCCCGAATGTGATGTGTTCTAAGTTACCGTACGTCTTCAGTCTCAAGATGATATCATAAACCGAACCCCACATCCGGTAGCCCCAAAAACCCTAACCGGGTCCCTGAAGCGCGCCAGCTTGCCATAATCCGAGAAGGTCGGCAGATGTTTAGACCTGGGGGTTATCATGATTCTAAAAGTGACTGTCAGTCCTATTGTGTTGATTAGCCAAACCTGATGGGTCCCTACGGTTTTTGCGGTGACTTTAGGAAGTTGAACGAGGTTCCAAATTTGAATTCTTATCCCATGCCCGTGGGTTACGAGTTTATGGAACGTATTGGACAGGCTAGATCTTCTCCACCCTTGCCGACCAAAGGGTATTGGCAGGTAACCCCCCTTACTGACATGGCGCAAAGAGAAGACCGCTTTTTGTTTGTTTTACTCTGATGGCTTTTTCAATTACTGTCTCCCCTTTGTCTACATGGGGCTCCCCCACATTCCAGAGGTTTAATGGATCTCGTCCTAAACCTCACCGGAGAGATGCCTCGGCATACGCTGGATGACATCATAGTTTTTCTATAGTACCGATTGGGACAGTCACCTGCCAAGGTGCGAAGCAGTGGTAGAACGCCCTGAGGGCGCAGGGTTGACGAGAACCCCCAAAATTGCCTCTTGGGTCTGGAAGAGGCCCGTTAACCCTGGGGTACCGTATTAGGCGAGGTGGTCTTCAAACCCCAATAATAAAGTGGAGGCGACCAGCAGGGCCACAACCTATGAGCAAGAAAGCAAGTGAGGGCTTTCCTAGGCATAGTGGCTATTATCGCCGATTTATCCCGATTTTTTTGCTTACCATAGCGGCACCCCAGACCTGACCTGACTCAAGGTACAGTCGGTAATGTTAAAGGGGAGTGCAGAGGCTTAGGGGGGGCGTTTCAAGCGACTTAAACGGTTTTGGTGCTAGGGACCGTACTGATTCACCCTACTCACCAAGAGACCTTTATTGTTCAACTGACGCTTCTGACGTGGGGCTTAGGGGCTTCCTGGTCCATAGTGGAGGGTGAGTAACATCCCGTGACCTTCCTGACCGCAAGCTCCAGCTCCGAGAGGAACTAAGCACAGTGAAGGGAGTGCTTGTGTCGATAAAATGGGCTAGAGTGGAATCCCTGAGTATTACTTGATAGGGCGCATTTTACAACGGGACCATCACTCTCCCCTCACCTGGATGAATTCCAGGCCAAAAGTAACGCCAGGGTCCAATGTGGTTCCGAATGTTGCGAATTTCAAATTCACGGTAGAACAATCGAGCAGTAAGCTTCATTGGAATGCAGATGCCCTGTCTCGTACCCACTGTCTGATGCAAAATGGTTTCGCCCCCACATGTCAAACAAGGGGGATGGTATGTGAGACACTGAAGGGTTAACTGTGGATGGGCGGTATGTTTTCTCCCTATGTTTGCTATTATGCAAGGCCTTAGGGTTGCACACACATTGCGTTTTTGGCGCTTTTTTTGTGTGCGTTTTTGGCGCGTTTTTTGGTGCGTTTTTAAACGCAGAAAGCGCTGCCGTTTTTGAAACGCATGCGTTTTGAAACGCACCTGCGTTTTCTGAAAAACGCATGCGTTTTTGACATTGACTACGATAACAACAGCCTGATGATTAAGGTTACATATCAAACCACATGAACCTGAAATCTCTTCATTGTCGCTGAACATTGAATAATCTATGCATACACGTGGTCTTTGGCTTTCAAAGATTTCTTCACAGTTTTGTTTCAGATTGGTTATTTTCAAAAGACTGACCAAACTTAAGATTTGTTTCATGGCCACTGAGGATCTGTGCCCCATGTTCCAATCGATTACTGGGGCAATGGTTGCCATGTTTATTTGATTGAGAGAAGTACGTCACGTCCGAGAAAGGTATTTTTTTGTTTATAATAACCATTGCAAGATATGTACTTTGTGATAAAGTTATTTTTGGGATGTCTATTAACTGGGCAAACACCAGTTGAAATCGTATGTTTTTTATGTGTCTTTAAAAGGATGCATGTTCAACCAATGTTGTGTTACAATGAAGTGTTTAATTTACTGTGATGTATTCATCTGGATTTGTTTTTTTTTGGAAAAATCTTCTTTGTGGTTTACTTTTTATTTTGCTTGTTCGGCAATGGTTTTTTTAAATCAATGTTTCCTCACATTATGATCTTTTAAACAGCTACGTCTCTTATATATTTGCATACAAACTTGACCGTACAACACACAATAAAAACCTTGCTTTATTTTACTCTAATCAATATTATATGGTGCGAAACAAACACTGCAATTTTACACTACTGGTGTTTGTGGGAAACAATGTAATAATTTTGTGCTGGTAAACAACGGTTCTTTCTTTATTTTAACATTGTTAGCGAAACACGACGTAATTCATTTCTAGTCTGAGGGTGCATTCACACTTGCAGTTTAAAGTGCATCTGCAATCAGCTCTGAGGTGATTTATGTGCAGTTTTGTTCAATTGCACAGTGAAAACATGAACTGAACGAGTGATTTGATTTTGAAGGGGAAACCTGCTCACAAATGTCCTTCACTCTTCAGTTTAATTCTTTCACATGTTTTAAATTGACAAAACGGCACCTAAGATCACCCGAGCTGATTGCGATGCAGTTTAACTGCAACGTGTGACCACCCTCATGCATTTTTTCATTGATGATGCTAACCAAGGAATTGCTCGGGGTTGATTATGCAAAGCGAATGTGCCATTAGACTATCCTTAATATTAAAGATATAATTAATATCGCGTTCAATGTTAGTTTAGACGTTTCATTAGCCATGTTTTTTGATCTATATTTAATGCTTTCTTTTTAATTATATTTTTTTCAGAAGCATACTTTATTTGGGCTGCTATTTTTTTTTAATCAATAAAAAATAGAAAAGCTTCGAATTTACATCAAGTTTGTTGTTTGCTTTTTTAATACCTTATGTTCTGGGAACTTTATCATTTTTTTTTTATTATTATTTTTTCAACTCAACAAGAAAAAATAATAATTTCATGTGGAGAGTGGTGTGACGTTTTTAAATTTCTGCAAATATATTGCACTTCATTGTGATGGCTTTAATTTTCTATGCAACACCTGGAATTGGCCAAAAAAGAATGTAATGCGAGGATATATGTTAAACCCATTGCGCACTTACTTTGTTTGCTGTTGTTTAGGTAGTACAATGACTGCTCTGCTTCATTCATTGGGACATACAAATCCTATCCCTTTTATTCAGGTTTTTTTGTATTTTTGATATTTTTTCACAATTGTTACCACCTTTTCTATAATTAATTAACGTTTTGTTGGGTGTACTTATCTGGGGTTGGGTCTTTTTTTTTGTGGGCATTTGAGATTGTTTTTTCTATACTTTTAAATTTACATTGCGCTACTTAGAATTAAGTTGTAGTAGTTTGTTAAAAGGATATTTATTCCAAAAATTACATTGATATAACTTTTTGCACAATTTGTCATAGTGAGTATAGCACATTTAAAACCCCTTAGGGACGGTGTTTTTCGCTCATTTCTCGCTCTCCAACTTCAGAAATTCCATAGCTTTTTCATTTTTACTTGTACCGCCTTGTGAGGCTTATTTTTGATCGAACCATTTTTACTTTCCTGTAAAGTTATTTATTTTTAACATGCCGGTAAACTGCGAAGCTGAACAACAAAATCCAAATGTGAAAATTGAAAAACAAAATCGCACGGGCGTCACTTCTTGTGGGCTCCTTTTTACGACTTTTCACTCTCACTCTTCGCTCAATAACACGTCAGCTTTATTCTTGGGTCCGGTTGCGATCGCGGTGATACCAATTTTATATAGGTTTTTTTGGGTTTTAATACATTTTGAAAAATTAAACGGACGTAGAAAAAAGAAAAAAAAAATTTTGCATCTTCTGACGCTAATACTTTTTCATACGTTTGCGCACGGAATTTTGAGGGTCTTTTTTTTGCGAATGAAGGCGTTTTCATTGCTATAACCAGTTTTGATCTGTACACCATTTTGTCATTTTTTAATTCATTTTTTATGTTATGTAAAGGTGATAAAAAATCGCCTTCGGACGTTTG